>WEKX01004033.1:290521-344316 GCA_013390025.1 Pitta sordida | reverse complement strand
CACACACACACACAGAGCTCCGTGCTGAGAGCCAGCGTGTAGGGGTGGGTGTAACCACAAAATGGGCTGAGTTGCTCCTTAAATTAGGGGTGTGCCAAACGTTTCTCAGCTCTCTTAATCATCTGTTTTTTAGCTGCTTCTTCTTAGGTAGATAAAAGGGAGCCAGAGTTGCCAAACTCTGTAGCAGGGAAGCAAAAGTGACTGCAAGGACAGGACACTTGGTTGATCCACTTAGGGGGGAACAGTCCCTAATTTCTAACACTTGGGATTTTGCACGTTTTTCTGCAAAATTTTTAAATCCCTGCCTCCAGATGGAGCAAAAACCGTAACAGTTAAAATGCCTCAAAGGTTAAGTCTCTGCTTTTTAAAGCTCAAAGAAATACCCATAGCAGTATTTTATGTTTTACACCTGACCAAAAGCAGACACATGTTTGGAGGGCAGCCCAGAGCACAGGGAGCCCATCAGACCAGGCAGGGCTCTCCCTTCCCTCCCTCCAGACAACACAGAAACTGCAAACTGGCACCAGGTCCTGAACCAGTCCAGAAAATGACCCTTGTCCCAGGATTCACACAGAAACCACTGACACTTGTCCTAAACACCTCATCAGGTCGTTCAGTTGCCAAAAGGGGAACTACAGAGCATTCAGAAGTCAAGTCTGGTAGGAAATCACTTATTCAGGTACTAAAAGGCTTACATAAATTCATTCACAGTTTTCACTTTACTTGTGTTTCAGAAATAGGAAGCACTTTACCCTCACCTAACACACACACCCCATCCATCCATCCATCCATCCATCCATCCATCCATCCATCCATCCATCCATCAGACTGCCTCTCCTCACAGGGACAGCACAGCAATTCCTGAGTGCCCACAGCAAACACATCCCCCCATCCAGGCTCCTGCAACTCTGAGCACCGAGAACACTCTCAAAGCCCATAGCAGGGATTCAGTTAATTAGAAATGCAAACCAACGCTTTGCATCCTGAACAAGAGCTGGGAAGCCAAGTCAAGCACAGCACAGAACTGATCCTACAGATGGGATGGGCCAGCCAAGGCCTGGAACTGCAGGCCCCCTGTCAGCACCCTGAGAGGGACTCGAAGATAGAGGGAAAAGGAACTGAGCTTTTCGAGTCAGTTCCTAATCAGCTCCCTCCCTCTCTCCCTGTTAGTGACAACCATCACACTGGAGTAACCCACCTAGGAAAGGGAAGCATCAGCTCTGCCCAGACACTTTCCCTGGCAAAAGCATCTTCACATCTGCAGGTGTAAGGCTGGAGAATCCTCCCCATGTCACAAGCTCTAATCCTGCTGCCACTTTTCTGCTTAAAGAACAGAAACAGCCAGTTGTGAGCATGACACAGGTGGTGAATCTGCTTTAACATAACCTTGCAGCTCATATTGCTAAATATGGCCGTGAAGGAGTTTAAGAGTGAAGCAACACAGTAATTGCTGTAATAACGTTGTCCAGGTTCTTATGAAATCTGAGAGTGGCTCTCTAATCACCCAGAGGGACTTGCAGCCTTTAAATATATAATGTGAACAAGGGAGAAGTTACAGGTTACCTCCAGCTTTTGTTTGCATCAGAGCTTCGCGTTTCTTCCCCACTATTTTTATGACAAACTCCCCACGTTTCGTGTGTCGGCTCGTCCTGACCTGCTCCAGCCTGGGAGCAGCCAACAACACGTCTGCGTTGGAGCCTGCCTGGGGATGCCAGAGCACTGGGCTCTAACTCAGCACCTTTTACTGATATAGCAAAATACAAAGATTTGAAAGACAAATTAAAGTGCCATTGCACCACATTCAAAACGAAAACAAGACAAACCCTTATTCCAGTGTAGATTTTATTGATTTGACCACTTCTCACACACCAGCTTTGGTGTGCCCACTTCATTCCCTGAGTGCCAACTCATGTACAAGGGACCCTAATGTCAGAATGTCCAGCTCCCGGGATGGCTTTGGCAGTTCATGGTAATAAAGTTGAAAACAGGATAGAGTGAGCCCATGTTCCTGCAGCTTCATCTGCATGGCCTGCTTTGCCTTGCAAAAGACAGTCTTCAAAGGCGAGCTGTGCCAGAAGCCTCCTGTGATCAGGGACTGTGCCAGAGTCAAGGGAAAGGTCCTGAGGCAAGAGGGAGTTTTACTGTCTGCCCACGAGCAGAAAGGTGGGATTTAGCGCAGGGCTCCCTGGGCACAGGCCAGAGGAAGCTGCTCAGCACTGTGGGCTCAGTCCAGCTCCAGCTCAGCCCCTCAGAGGGTCTGTGCCATGGATGGGGCACCAGGGCACAGGGGGGTCTGGTCTCAGCCAGAGAGTGGCTGGGGGCTCAGAACCTCAGATTTTCAGGGAAAAAGTAAAAAAAAGGTGTGTGGAAAAGTCCAGGTGGAAAAGGGCATCCACTGCCCTCAGAGCACTGATATTATTTTTCCTTTTCTCCCGAGTTTTTAACAAGGGAGATGGGTATTTGTTTTCTTTTAAAGAAGGTGGCAGAAACGGGAAATTGCACACTTCATCCTCCGCTGACACAAAGCAAAATTTTGCCCCAATAGAACTGTCCTCATATAATATGTCCCAGATTTGTCCCATGATTGTTTCAATGCTCTTAAGGTCCTAAATAGCCTGACTGTAAATGTAGAGCCAGGACCTCTGAGGGAGGGCTGCGAGAGCCTAAGGAGCACAGACACTCCAATAATTTCAGCTGCAATATTGAGTGACAGGCAGCACTCTGCTTTCATCCTACACGATGTTTAGAAAAGAGGATCTGTTCAGAGCACAACACTCCAGATGCCTAAATAGAGTCAAATTAATAATTGACAAGATCATCTCAATTAGCAGATATTTGCATGCACCCAGCACCAGATTTTTCAGGATCCCATTAAATCCACTTCCACCCTGCAGACCCCGCGTGTCCTGGAGGGCAGAGCAGGGCAGTACAGGCTGCGGTGAAACACCACCGCAGGCTCCCAGCGTCTCCCATGCCAAGGCTCTGCCTTCCCCAGCACCAACCCACCTGGCAGGTGAATCACTGTCTGTGTCCCGGGTGCTCCTGCCGAGCCAGGAAGTGAGGGGAGCGCTCTCTCCTACCCCGGCAGGTGAGTCATTCCCAGGAATGAGAAAGCCAGTTGCTCCAGTTGCTCCTGGCCAGGGGAATTTCGACTCTGATCGGGTATCTCACCAGAAAAAAGCCATTGGAAGCCAAAAATCTTACTGCCAGACATGGTTTGCTCGGGTGCCTTCTCCCAGGAAATACTCTCCTGCCTGCCATAGTTTCGAGGTGCGTTTTGGAGGAGTGTGAGACACCCGCGGGATGCAGCTCCCAGACAGGCTGAAGGCGACGATGATGACAGGTAAGTGAGCTCCGACCATTGGAAAAGCGTTTGATAAATTGTCCAGTAAATCTACTTGCTCTTAATCACCCTGGAGTGAAAGGACAACAGGAATACAGTTGCTGAAAACCAGACTTGGAACCATAACCGGAATATCAGATCGATTAGAAGCGTGAAAAATTCTCGAAATAGCACAACTTTATCAACCTTTCATTGATTCATTACGTGGTACTCGTTACCTTATTCCCAATGGTAAAAAAAAAAGGGTTTCTACTAAATCTCTCTTCTAAGATACACCTTGAAGGGCAGGCGAGTCCATGGTTTCAGTAACTTGCTTCCTGACAGAGCTTAACTCATATAAAGTAAGATTCAGTTACTACAAGACCTAATTTTGCTTTAAAAGAGTTTGTACCTTATTCGTTTTCACCTCTTTCTGCACAGAAGCACAAACTTGAGTTCCCTTCTCTTCTGTTAACTTTTATTAACAGAATAAAGGTTCTCTTCCTTCAGACTTCGCTCAGGTCATGTTAAAACTTGTCAGGTTCACTGGAAAAACCACATAGCTCTGAGTGAGCAACTTACAGACTACATAATCTCACAACTGGGGAAATATCTTGCTGGCAAAAACCTCTGTCTTTTAAGGTAATTTCGGATTGCAAAGGTTGTCCTTGGTCACAGAGCAGTAGGAGCAGCAGTGAAATTCTAAGTTTTGTGTTAAAGTGACTTGTCTGTTCACTGTAAGTCATCTGCTCTCTCCTTACCTGTGCTCTGCCTGGAGACCGGGAGCATTTCACACTTTTTCCCATCTTTTTAAGGAAGATTCTGCAATCTTCTTTAAAAAGGGAAATCAGAAATTCAGGCAACCTTTGGCTCGTGCCACTGGTTCACTGGCAGGCCCTGGCACACAGTGAGAACCCTCTCCTCACCTCTCAGGTGGGCTGGCATCCCTGGGGCACAGACAGACCCTTTCCTGCCTCCCCACTCCTCGGGGAGAGGGGCTGGAGGGACCTGGGACAACCCCCTGTGTGGAAGTCCTGTGGAAGTCAGTTCTTGCAGGAGGGAGGAGAGGGGAGAGAGGCCAAAGGCTGTGCAGGGACCTCAGACACAGAAACCATCAGGGAGTGGGAGGTAAAAAAAGCAGCAGGTTTTCAGCAGCACAAGCCATGAGTCCCTCCTCCCTCGTCCCAGCTCAGCCCAGTGTCTCCCTCCCAGGCTGCCGGGGTCCCCCCAGGGCAGGGAGCAAGTGGGGAGACCAGCCGGGCAGCACCTGCAGCCCTGGTGTGCCCACACACACCCGTGCCAGGGGCTGCAGCTCCAGAGCTGAGCCAGGGACACACGGGCAGGTGACCACCCAGGGAAGGAGCAGCAGGGCAGGGGCAGCAGGGCACCATCCGGAGGGTGCCCAGCTCCAGAGCAGCACAGAGCCCTGGATGACACAGACCAGGAACCACTAACACGGAATGCTCCTCCTCATCCTATGGCAAGTCCCTTGCTCACCATAACACAGCAAATTCAAAAAGAACCTCCACTCTGACTCCAGCCGAGCCCCCTTTGTATTAAATACAAGATGTATTTAATAACAGAGTGGAACAAAGGGAAAATGCACCTGACAGGCACAAAGAGCTCCAGGTCCACCACAGCTGTCAGTACCACAGGAGCCCAGGGTGCAGCACACACCAACCCCAGGGCTGCCAGGAGAGCACCAGAGGAAGGAGGCAAGATTAATTCCTGCATTTCATCAGTCTTAACTTTTCCAATGTAAAAAGTGACCATAACATCTTAAAAAAACAAACCAAACAACAAACAAACAAACCCACAAAACACATCACACCATCGATTATGAGGAGCTGGTTTCCACATCTGACCAACAATGGACCTCACACAAGATACCACAGCAACCATTGCTTCTGGCTCTTCCTCAGGAAAATGTCAGGGATGCACCACAGGGACAACTGATGAGGAACAAGATAAATCAGACTTCTGTCACCTTCTGCCGCTGCACGAGGAGCCAAGAGCAGCCAGAGCTGTTGGGAGGAGGAGCACCCAATGCCCTATCCAGGACTGTTCACCCCGAGAGCAGCAGAGCAGGAACTCTCTGGGCTGTGCATGGAAAACCAGGGATGCACCTGGCAGGATTTCTCCCCCAAATCCCCATGTCCTTTCCCTTCCTCTTTCAAGCAGTGGTGCTGCTGCAGGTAGATCACACAGTTGATTGTGCCTGTGGATGTACTCGAGCACCAAAAAATACCCCAAAAGGTTGACAACAGCAGATAAGGATTTTTTGATCCTTCTGTGATGTGAATTAGAATTGCATATTAACAAAAATTAGAAATTGCTTCAATGCAAAGTGAAACACCTGAAAGCAAGACTGGAATTACTGAAAGGTAATGGCACTGCCTACATGTATGTACCAATAATTATTTCGATTTCCCAAGACATTTTCTCACAGTGTCCCCTGAGGGACCTACAGATGCACAAGGAGCCAGAGCTCCAGTGGATGAAGGTGCAGTGCCACCAATCCCACACCTGCCTTTTTGTCTTTGTACCCCAGGCAACATCTCGACTTTCTTTAAAGTGTCATTGTGAAATTTCTCACAATGTTTTTCATTGCTTAACACCCATAATCAAACCTAAAAGCTGATATTTTCAGCAAAAAGCTCCAACAAATTGAGTCTGGCACTCCAGAGAGCCCTGGCCTTGCAGAGTGAGGAAGGAGCAGCACCAAGGACCCACCTGCTCACCTGCACAAGAGCTTTGGGACACCCACCTACACCTGACCCTGCCGAGGTGGGCACAGGATCTCACGTGGCATATTCTCGGTGGGGCTTCAAGGATAAACCTCTCTCCAGGGCTACAGCACAGTTCCCACTACCAGCAGGTTTTGTGCAACCAGAGAAAAGCAGCAGCAGCATCTTCTAGAAAGAAGCAAAGTAAACATTCCAGAGTTAATCCTTTCCTCCTTGCTAATTACATGTTGCCTTACTGAGAAAACATTCATTATCCCAGCTCTGCCAACTGCTGCATTGTGCAAAAAAAGAGCAAAAAAGCTGCCAGCAGTTGCAGCTCAGCTCCTCCTGCATTGACAGTGGCCCCTGACCTGCTGCCCAGGTGATGCCAGTTCTCATGCAAAAGCCCAGGGGAGCTGTGGGGCTGTACCTTGGCACTGCTTCCACACCTCTTTAGAGGTGGCAGTGATTTTCTGGGCTCCCCCAGAGCCTCTCCCACACACAGGACCAGTGAAAGGCACAGCCCAGTGCACCTGAGCAGACCCACAGCAGCTGCTGGTGGCACCTCTGGGCCATGAACTCTGCATGTTCTGGTCATTAATGCAGCAGAGGACTGGGGAGCACCCCCTCAGCATCACCTGGAATATGGTGCCCATGTGAGAGGAGAGGGAATTCATGCAGCTTTGGGTTCTGCAAATAAGTTTTATGGTAATGATTAACAAGGGTTACTAATTTTGTAACCTCTGCATAGGAAATCTGATTCAAAGTAGGTAATATAATCCATGAACTTATAAAAAGGAACAGTTCAAAAGACAGAGAAAAAGAAAAAACTTGATGGCTTAGGCATAATCCTGAAAGGTCTCAGGTCAGAGCTACCCACATAGGAGACAATAAGGGTTTATAAGCATTCCCTTGAAATGAGAAAAAACATTAAAATTTACACTTAGATAAGATACTCCAAAAGTGGCTTTGAGAAAATTAGATATGCCTAAATATTTTAATTTTTTGTAAGTGATCAAACCATGTTATCCTAAGGGCATATTCCCCCCCAAATGAGAATTTTGCATATTAGATGGTATTACTGAATGCTTCCTGCAGTGTCCTGTTACCCTCAGTGCAGCCACTCCTGCACAACCAGAAGTTACAGGTGCAAACAGGCCGTGAGACTCACCTACAGCACAGGAAGAGACTGAGGTACAGCGAGTGAGCACGTTTGGGTGTTTTCTCTGCCACCAGCACAGGCACTGGAGCCACACACGGCACTCCCAGCTGGCACAGACAGAGGAGCCACAGTCAGTGCCTGTCTGGGGGCTCTGCAGGTTACAGGGACTGAGCTGTGGGGACGGTGTTCCCATCAGCTGTGTCTCAGTGCCCCCATGTACATCCTGACACGGATGTCAGGTCCATGCCTGGGGACCTGTGCCCTGACCACTGCCCAAGCTGTCTCCTGAAGACAAATGGGTAAGGCAGAACAGGGACGGGACAGGATCCTGGTGACACAGGGAGCGGCTCCAGCAGCTGGAGGCAGAGAGAAGGCAGCTGCACTGCAGCTTGCCCAGGGCAGGATGCTGTGCTGCTCTGAGACATGTGAGAGGAGAGCTGGACTGGAATGAGGGGAAGTTCAAGGAGGAACCTGAAAACCCAGCAGGGGTTTTTCTCCAGATGCTGGAGCAGATGAGCAGTTTTCTGAGCAGAGGCAGGTTCCTGGTTTTGGCTGTGGCTGAGCAGACTGCCAGGCACCATAAGCCACAGCTGGAGACAGTTATAGCCCAGTCCTTTCCTGTCAGCCTCTGCCATGTGGCCCAGCACAGCAGTGTTCCTGGCACAGGGGTCCAGCCCATGCCCCTCCACCTCGCTCTGAGGACAGCAGGCACTGGGAGCTGAGGGCACACAGCCCCCAGGGCTGTTCTCAGCCCCACCCCAGCTGAAGGAAGCAGTGACAGGTGCCACCCAGCTGGGTTGGACACATGGGGTCTGGGTAAACCCCTGGGCTCAGCCAGCAGCAGTGGGCACACAGGAACTGGCATCCAGGACTCCTGGGTTGGACACACGGGGTCTGGGCAGCCCCCTGGGCTCAGCCAGCAGCAGTGGGCACACAGGAACGGGCACTCAGGGGCTCCAGCAGCACCCAGAGCATGGCTGAGGTGGGGGTACCCCAGGAGCTCCCGCCCCACTCCAGGCAGGGCCAAGGACCAGGACGTGCTGGCTACAAAAACGCCAAAAGCAATAAAGTGTGCAAAGCATGAGTGAGCAAGAGATGCAACTCATTGATGTAAGTACCAATTCAAACAGGAATTTCAGGTTATTCCACTGTGCATGAGCAGCACATTAACACACACCTTCACCAAAAGGGACGTGGACCATTTTTGACAGAGGCCTTGGAGGAAGGGAAAGGTGGCAGTGCCCCAGTTACTGGGACTGGGCTTGTGAGCACGGGAAACCACTGAGGAGGACAAAGATGAAGGCAGGGAAAGCAGAACATGAAGGCTTGCTGAGGGGACACAGGGCAGGATGGGCTCAGGGGATGTAGGACAGGAATAGGACAGGCTGACCCAGAGCAGTGGCACAGCTCCGGGTCCCTCCCTGCAGCAGCTTCGTGCCCACATGCTCTTACCCTGAACCGATGCTTTTCCCCCCTAAATCTTTACAACCAGCTTCATGATTTGGTTCTGACAAGCAGCAGAAAAGAACACGACTGCAGCCAGCTAACAGCAGATTTACTGCCTCACATGTCTACTGCTACATTAACCCTGTCATTTACCCAACTTTATGGTGATGAATGCACAGGGACTGGCAAGAGGCCACACATCAAGAAGTTCTCTGCACAAATAAAAACCATCCCTAAAGACTGCAGCCCCATGACCTAGAATGGCTGGTCTAGGTCACAAAGACAGTTTTCTAATTTTAAGTAGTTGTAAACAAGGTGAAAAATGAGCAATTAGATTTGAGGCTACACAATTCCTTTAAACAGGGAGGCAGTGCAAAGCCTTAGTCACCAGAAAACCTTCACAGTCATTCCCTGCCCACCTGACACTGGAGTCTGCCATGAAGCCTGTTATTTCATTTCTCCTCTGAGGTTACATCAGTCGTGCACATAAACCAGTCTGTCCACATCAGCAGTGAGGGATTACCTCACCAACAACCAACCAAAGGCAGAAGCTACAAGAATTAAAATGTCTTCTGGTTTACAAAGACACTTGAATAAAGGAGCAGCTTCTAGTGCATCTTCAAAGCCACCCAAGCAGAATATATTTGTATAGCAGACTGAGACAGCTGCTTTGGATGAAATTGGTGAGACAACTGGACAAGGAGAGGAGAGCAGCCCTGCTGAGCATGGAAATACCACATTTAAACAAGTGAAAAAATCCACTATCAGAGAACAGTCAGTGAGCAGTTGCAAAATAACCTGAAATACTCTTTAAAGAGAAGACAGTCTTCACCTCCTATTGTAAGAGAACACATGGAAAACAGGGAATTCTCCATACAGGATAATTTTGTCGCTACTCCTGGAGTCTGCAATATCTTTATCAGACAGAACTGGAATACAGGGATATAATACCAGCCCTGACTCAGACAAGCCTTGCTGACCTGCCCTGGGATGTAAATAATAAAGCCACACTGCTCCAAGCACTCTGCCCACCACAGCACCCCTCAGCCTGACAGACTTCAGTAGGAAACTATGGAAGCACCCTCAGGCAGGTGAGTCTGAGCAGGACCATCACTGTGCATCCCACCTCTGCCACTCAACCAGCTCAGTGCAGCAGAACCATCCTGGGAGCACTTCCCTGCAGCTCTGCACAGACCTGTCCGGGGAAGGCTTTAAACCTTCCACCTGCAGCAGGGAGAGCCCAGGAGGGCAGGTGGCTGCAGGTGTTGGCTCTCCCCTCCACCCTGCACAGGCACCAAAGGCTCCGCCGAGCTCAGGTGTGGCAGCATGGCCTGGCACAGGGCACAGCTCACAGAGCTCAGCTGGCACAGGTCACTCTTGTCAGGAGCTTGCTGCTTTCTTTTTCCAACCCACAGTTTGCTGGGATCATTTTGGAACACGTTTTAAACGTCAAAACCATCAGGAATAAGATAACACAGAGATATCCAGGTGGAGGCGTGTAATTGTCCTGCAGGAACAGTGCCCAAGCTCCCAGCACGGCTTCCCTGTGGCCTGGGTGTCCCCGGGCAATCACAGGGTGGTCACACCTTCCCTGTGGCCTGGGTGTCCCCGGGCAATCACAGGGTGCTCACACCTTCACTGACCAGGGGACACACGTAGCAGGGCTCTGCCACAGCCCATCCCTGTGGGATTCACTACACGGATGGCTTTCCAGGCCCAGCAGTCCTGTCACCCACTCCAGTCCCACATCTGGAAGGGAGAAGGACGCCTGACAGTCCAGCACCTCCACTGCTCCCACCAGGGGCTGGGAGGTGAGCGAGGACCCTGAGCAAGAGCTGCAGCACAAACACAGGAGCAATGAGGATCCTGGCAAAGCCCACGAGGCACAGACAGCCCAGCAGAGACTGGGGACACTCCCTGGAGCGCTGAGAAACATTCCTGTCTCGGCAGAGCCTCCTGCTAGAGCAACTGTCTGGCCCCAGTGACTGCGGCTCAATTTCCACAGCGGCTTCCAGCTCTAAAACCACAGGGTAAATCCCAAGACTCGGGCTGACAGCCAGTGGATCCAAGTAATACCACCCAGGAAACAAGACACTGCTCACAGGAGCAAGGAAACTGGATTTTGGCCTGCACTGAACAGGGCATGCTGTGGATGGCTTGTCCCTGCTGACATGGGATGCCCATGGAAGGGAGAGGCCAGAGGATGGTCAGGCAGAGATACCTGCAGAGATTCCCAGCCCCCAGTTTCCTGATGTCAGACAAGGGACAGAACTTCTGGAGAGTGTCAGGGCCGTCTGTGCAGGAAAAGGCATCTACTGATGCTACCTAGTGTTGGATTTTTACAGTGTCCTACTGAGAACATCCACCTATCAGAACAGATGCAAAGGTGACAAAGAAAGGAGCCTTTTGCTCTGCCCCGAATCCAGTGCTTCACTGACTCCTCTGGACTGAGGGTTTAGGAGAGCAGCTGCCTGAAGAGCCTGAGAACAAGATGTTTTCCAGGCACCAGGGATTGTGGAGACTTAAAAGGAACTCTGGAAAGCAGGGAAATAAGCACCTTATTTGCATGAGGCGTTAGATACACATCTTTTCGTAGATTCACATATTCTTTTGATCTCAGTACCTCCTGGGCAGAAAGGGGAGCTGCAAGTCCTCAACAACAGCAAAACATGATGGGTTACTGCTGCTCTGACCCAGAGGAAACCAAACGCCTACAACACCCTTGGCAGTCTCCTTACTGTCAGAGCAAACAGCGGCAGGCAAGAAGCCAGACTGACAAAAAGGTTAAAACACCCGAATTCAAGTTTTTCCTGATACTTTCACACTCAGTGACTTGCTTTGGTGCCATCTAGTGCCACACGGTGCAGCTCCTACACGGGGATGGCTCCCGAAGCAGGTCCAGGTCTGCAAAAAGGCTGCAGGAATTCCATCATCCCCTCCTTTCCATGAGAGCACTCAGGTCTGGGTGCAGTTGCTGAGATCTGAACCATTTTGCCAGTTTGCCTATCAGAACTTGCAAGCAGAAAGCGAAGCACAGGAAAATGACTGCCCTGGCACACTGGGAGAGGAAAGCCCAACCTGCAGCACAGCCTTAGAAACTGGGATTTGGCAAAATCCCTGTGAACAATGTAAAACACTGTGATGCCATCACGGCATCGGGGAGGTTCTGTAGGTCTGAGTGTTTCCTGGGGGCCAGTTTCTGATGTGCTTTATTCAAACCATGAGAAAGGAACACAACTGGTCACTTCCACCCCAATTTGGGGGACATAGGTGTATAACTTCCTAATGTATCCCATAATAATGAATGACATTTTTCCTTCAAGAAGTGAGAGACGATAAACTTTAAAAATGAAATCCACTCTTGGGCATCCATCACTGAAATGGGCAGTGAAGACTGTGCAGTCCCCAGGGATCAGCCCTCAGCACATCTCAGCCCTTCACTGGGATTTCCAGTGAAAGCTCCTTTCACAAAGCCCCTCTCCCTGCCAGGGAGGGGAAGGGGAGTTCTTCTGTTTTGTTTTGCTTTGTTTCTAATTTGGATTTGTTGTCCCCAGAACATCATCCTGGCACAGCCCCTGCTGCATCCCAGGTCCACAACTGCCAGTGGGACTCCTGAAGAGCATTTCAGCTCCAAACCCACAGCGACGCAAAGGATGGGGTACAACTCGTCCTATGGAAAACTGCCAGGTAAAATAAAGATGGAAATGCAAGTGGGTGAGAAGTGCTTGCCCTATTACCAGCAGCTCCTACCAACATTTGAAAGAAGTAAGTAATTTCAGCCTGGGCTGTGTGAGCACTGCCCAGCACTGCCCTGTGCCCAGCCTGGGCTGATTCACCAGCCAAGGTCAGAGCATAAACAACATGAAACAAAGTGTACTGTCATTTTATGACAGAGTTTATAAGCCTGAAGTTTTTTTCACAAACATTTACACATGGAATATTGCAATCCCATAGAGACTGTGATTTTTAAATATATTTAAGTAAGCTAAGTTTTAAATGAGCATTTTGATAGGCCTGAGGAGTCTTTCCAGAGAACTGTCTCCTGACAAACATCGTGTCAGCTCACAAGTTGCATTCTGTCAAGAAAGCCAAGAGCTGAGAACATGCCATTTTGACTCGTGGTTCACCCGAGCAGCCTCTGGACTGCTCAGAGACAGCATATTTTAGAGAGGACAGTTCTAAAACAGACCCATCTGTAAAGCACCAGAAACAAGCTTTAAATGTGCTCTTTTCCCTCCCTCCCACAGACAATCACCTCAGCCCAGACAACAGCACCTCGTCCAACACCAGCACCGGCTCCCTCTGGAGCTCCACACACGACGAGTTCACCACCATCGTCCTGCCTGTGCTTTACCTGGTCATCTTCCTGGCCAGCCTCCTGCTCAACGGCCTCGCGGTCTGGATCTTCTTCCACATCAGGAACAAAACCAGCTTCATATTTTACCTCAAAAACATCGTGGTCGCCGACCTCCTCATGACACTGACGTTCCCCTTCAAGATCATCCAGGACTCGCAGCTGGGGCCGTGGCACTTCAACTCCTTCCTGTGCCGCTACACCACGGTGCTGTTCTACGCCAACATGTACACCACCATCGTCTTCCTGGGGCTCATCAGCATCGACCGCTACCTGAAGGTGGTGAAGCCCTTCGGAGACTCCCGGATGTACAGCATCACCTTCACCAAGATCCTGTCGGCCTGCGTGTGGGTGGTGATGGCCTTCCTGGCGCTGCCCAACCTGATCCTCACCAACGGATACCCCACCAAGAGGAATGTTGACGACTGCCTGAAGCTCAAGTCTCCTCTGGGAGTCAAGTGGCACTCGGCTGTCATCTACATCAACACCTGCATGTTCGTGGTGGTGCTGATCGTGCTGATAGGGTGTTACATTGCCATATCCAGGTACATTTACAAATCGAGCAAGCAGTTCATTAGCTCGTCCAGCCGTAAGCGGAAGCACAACCAGAGCATAAGGGTGGTCGTGGCTGTGTTTTTCACCTGCTTTCTGCCCTACCATTTGTGCCGAATACCCTTTACTTTTAGTCACCTGGACAAAATTTTAGATGACTCTGCACATAAAATCTTGTATTATTGTAAGGAAATGACACTGTTCCTGTCCGCATGCAATGTCTGTCTGGATCCAATCATTTACTTTTTCATGTGTCGGTCGTTCTCACGGAGGCTATTCAGAAAATCCAACATGAGAACCAGGAGCGAGAGCATCAGGTCCCTGCAGAGCGTCAGGAGATCCGAGGTGCGAATCTACCACGAGTACACCGACGTCTGAGGGCACCCACAGAGACTTGGCTGATTTGTGACCGTTTGTATATCGTGTAAATAAAACATCTCTTTGAGTACCTGACCCTCGAAACTCCTTAGGGAATGTGCAGGCAGGTTCAGCTTTCCCGTGTTAGCTCACTAACATCCATCCAAATTCCATCCCCACGGGGATCAGGCTCATGCCAGGAGGGTCTGGGGATGATTTGGTAAGTTGGGTAAGCTCTAGGAGGCTCCAGCCAAGACAGGCCTTGGAGCATTCCCAGGGTCCCACAGATGGTGGCAGGTGAAGGGGAGGAGGTGGCACAGGCTCCTGAGGGGACCCTCGGTGTGGCAGGAGCAGTGCAGGGCTCAGGCTGCCCAAGGAGCAGCAGCACAATGTTCCCTCACAGCATCACTGGGCTGCTGTTCCCTGGCAGTGCCTCATCCAGGACGTGTTTGTGCTGAATCCACTGAACCCCACAATGTTCACATGGGTCGTTTTGTCCTGGACTCACTGGGGACTAAATCAGGTTTGTTTAGAGCAAAAGCTGCTCAGACAAAAAATAGGCAACTTAAACAAGTCAGGCTGGCAGGAGCTGGCAGGTCCCAGCCCTGGGATTGCAGTGAGGCTGCACAAGCAGGAGATGGCAACAGCCCCTCAGCCAGTGCCCTGGGCAGATAAGGACGTCCCTTTAACACAGGAAATAAAGGGGTTGACAGGAAAAACCTGAAAATGCAGCACTCAAATTACAAAATTCAATTCTACGTGAGAACATATTTTAGTAAGTTTTCCTCTTAAAAATATATAAAAAACAAACCCTTGTTTCAACACTGTCAATTCAGGCTTAAATTTTGTTTGATGAATAATTAAGAAGTTGAACTGTGTGATAATATTTGGATTAATCCAAGTATTATAAAACTACTTATATTGCTCAGGGGAGAACATTTCTGGAAAGGAAGACAGGATATTTTGGATATTTATCCTGCTTTAAATAAAAATACTTTAAATGGCTAAAATGCCACAGATAAACCCAGTTTCCCAGTCAGCTCAGGAGAGAACTATTTACACACACCCTCAAAGACTAGTTCTGGGACCAAGTCTTTCATTTTGGACTCTAAGGGGTCCATGCACATACAAATCCATATTAAGAGAACCATTTTCAGGACTGGACTGCATAGTTTGAATTCTCAAATGCACCAAATTAAATGGAATGATAATATTTAGGCCTGAGAGATCAGTTCTGTACACAGACATTTTTAACGAAAGAAGATCTTCTTACGTCTTATATGGTTAAAGTAAATCAAGACCAAGCTCTTCTGGTCTCCCTTTTGCAACTGTGAATCTCTGAGGGTTCATGGCTTGTTAAATTGTGCCTGATAATTCCTCTGTTAAAGTCACAGGGAGCTTCTCCCAGGTGGACGTTGGACTTCCCACACAGCCCAAGCAAAGCTCAAAGGGCCAACTGAGTGGGAAAGTCCCTCTCTGTCCCTGGCAGGGGCACCCAGGGCAGGTGAGGAGACAGCAGATGGAGGAGGCACGGCCCAGGATTCGCTCTGGCACAGCGTGGAGCTGATGGTGCAGCCTGACAACTCGGATGCAGAAAATACCTCCCTGTAAAATCACTCCAAAAGCAGTTTACTTTATCTTGACAGGGTGTATCTGTGATAATCCCCCATCACTGCTTTGTACACACACAGACACAACAGCTCTTTGAAGATGCTGTTTGTGAAATATTTTCCCAGGGATAAAAGATTAAATATACAACAATATCAGAGTCCCCAAATACCAGATAACTGTAATTAATTTGTATGGATTTGACGTGGAATTTCGGTCCATAAAAGTCCATCTTGAGAGAAAATGGCACGAGGAATTTCGTAGGGAAATTCTCAGGCCCTGACCTGTCACTGGCATTTCAGAGAGCCACATCAGGGCAGACACATATAAACTGTGGGTCTGCAGTCCCAGAGACTCATTTCTAACAGGAAATAGGGTTTTCTGGCTGGAAGCACAGCAGCAGATCTGACTCAAGAATGTGAAGAGCAAGTCTTGAACAACTCATGAACATTTGGGATTTTTTTCATTCAGAAAACTTCACATTACAGCCTGTGTAATTCAAATGTAATTACATTTTTCATACACTGATTGAATAGCCCAGGCAGAACTCTCTATACCAGGGGGTTACTATGGGACAAGTGCAATTGGAGCCCGAACTCAGGGCCAGCTCCAGACCACAACTGGTGCAGGACTTTTCCAACACATGCATTATACTCTCCACTTTCAAGGTTTCTGCAGCAATGACCTTTCCTGTGGCTTTCCACAAGTGTCGCTTCACAGGAATCCTAAAAAGTGTAACTAATCCCACTCAAAATTCTAAAATCTCCATCTTTGCACTGGTGCTCACCAGCCTGGCATGATGGATTACACAGGAATGGTGTAACCAGCACAGCCACAACATCACTGCTGGAAGCATAAAACAGGGAATTAAACACAAAACTCAACGTGTGATGGAACCCACGGTGCAAACATGAAACCCAGACAGAGCTCTTGTGGTTTGTGCTGCCCAGAAATGCTCTGCACAAACCAAGTTCTCCACTTGCCTACATCCATCCTGTAAATCACACCCACATGGAAGAGCAGCTCTGACCGTAATCCCACCCACAGCACTTTGTACCCTGGTGGTTAATAAGGTATGAAAAGTATCTCAGCTTTGCACCTAACCCATGGATGAGACTCCAGAACGGCAGGGATTGATTCTTGGGTTTGTTCTCCTCACCCTCCCCAGGGGACACCACTTGGTGAGTCCTGCATCCTCCTCTGTGCTGTGTGTTGGCCCAGGATGTGAAGCTTGTGACTGCAGTTGTGTTGCCAGTGCCCTGCAGAGCTACTCTGCAGGTAATGTGTTTGTCACCAGCAGCCTGAAAGGATTGTATACACAGCACAGCAAATGGAGCAATGTATGTATCAGCTGGAAATTAAGAGAGGAAAAGGGAAAGGAGTTATTTGTGTAGTTTGGGGAGCCTTTTTATCTTGTGGGCAAAAGGAAATCAAAATTTCTCCATTTCCTAAAAAGGTTGTAGCTGTAGAATATAAGGTTCTGTAGTCAGAACATGAGGTACTTACAACATCACTGTCCTTTGAGAAAGATACATGGGAGAAATTGGAAGAGCAATGTAGATAAATAGTATGTTTTTAAATAAGTAATAATGTTTTTAAATAAAAATCAGCAAGTAGAAAAACTACTGCCCATGTCTGAAAGACAAGAGAAACAGCTGCAGGAAAGCCTAGGAAAATTAATTGATCAAATCCCACACAAAGCATTCTCCAGTTCAGTCCAGCACAGCCCCATCCCTCAGTGCCCTGTTGTCCCTCACATCATATGGCAGAAGGTCTGAACATGGACATGACGAGTCAGTTCCAGACAGATCCTTGTAAGGCATCAGAAGGCTGTTCCATGAGGATGCACAGACATCCACCCACCCATCAGCCAAACAAAACTGAGCAGAAAAGCTCCAACCAGAAGTCCTGCAATGCTTTTGTAATTAGCCTGCCTTTTGGAGGGATTATCCCAGTAAAATATTTGTGTTGTTCATCCTGCTTTTAGCAATATCCAGAGCCTGGCCACCGATCTGTGACTCCACATTCAGCGGGGCTGGGAGCCCTGACAGCTCAGAGAGCAGGTGTGCAATGGCACAGAGCGGATCTGTAGCCCCAGGTAACACACCTGGCCAGGTTTGGTGCTGTGAGATTCTGCATCTTGAACACGAGTCAGAACCCATCAGCCCACTGCTGTCACAAAGGCTGCAGAACTGCTGTCACACCCCTGTTCTGCTGTCACCAGACATGTGGAAAACCAAATCACCCCCAACCCTTTTGTGACCAGACGTGCTCTGACACGCTGGCAGTGTCCTCCTCGCAGTGTCCTCCTCTCTGACTGTGGGATAGAAGGCCATCAGCAGGACCACACAAAAGGATTCATTTCTCAGGCCCTGAGCTCAGACCAAGTGTTAAAAAGCTTCTCTCAATAAAACAACCAGCAGAAGGGAATTTGGGGGGAAGAAGCAGATTTATATGGCTAAAGACAAAATACACTATCAGTTTGTTCCTGAGCCTCCAGAAGTACATGGTACAGAGCAGGACCTTCTGCAGCCCCGCTCCCTGCTTGCTTTCTAACCCCTGGCCAACAGCAGCCGTATCTTTAGATCCTCAAGCATTGGATTTGGCTGGCATTTTGGAAAGATACCCGTGTTTGTGTAACCCAGCAACCCCTCGGTTTGCCCTGCTGGCCAGAATCGTTCCAGCAGGCTGAAGCTGCACACAGAGCTCAGGAGCCCCACCTGCCCCTTAAGCTCTTAATCCTCTGCCCTGGGTGATTGCTTACTTCTCACTGAAATAAATTATCTGTGCTGCAGTGTTTAATCCATCCCAGGACAGCAGCTCACATTGGGAAACACTGGGCTGCCCCTTCCTTTGGGCTTCCCTGCTCTTGACCTCCCTCCCTCACACAGGCAGCGCTCTGACTGCTGTACCTGGTTCCAGTTTAACAATTCTAAACAAGTTTCAACCAAGAATGACATTTGAAACCAAAAAGCAGTGCCATGGCATTAGGAAATCCTACAACAACAGAACTTCTAAGTATAAAGTATGAACATTTAAAGTATAAAAGTATAAAACTACTCACACACACACAACTTTGATCAACTCCATTGGCAACAGCCTGCCAGGACCATGCACTGTTCAAATTCAACTTGACATTATGAGAAGTGTTTTGTTTTGCATTGGGCTGGTGTTTCAACTACAATGATTGTCATCAGAAGCCCCAAGCAATAAACAAAACAGAAAAATAATTAATCAGACCCAAGCACAGTGTGAAGGAGACGTGCAATGTCCCCAACAGGTACAACATGGGGTGGGTGTTTACAGCCACCAGAGCAGCCTTGGACATTTAACAGGGAAAGGTGCATTTTAAGTTTTTCCTCCTCTACCTCAATGCATTAACACAAACAAAGTTGTGTTCTTCACTCAGCATTCAGGACAAACACCTTTGTAAGTCACCAGCTTCATTGCCCAGAAGGGAATACAGAGCTGCTGCAAGCTCAAGCAGCAGGGCTGTGCTTCCTATCCAGACTCACTTCATTTATTTTAAAATAGTCCAGTATCCAGACTCACTTCATTTATTTTAAAATAGTCTGGGTTCCACACCCCAAAACGGTTTTGCAGGGCACAGAAAACAACCTGGACTGTGCCAGAACTAAATGGCAACCTAAAGAGATTTCCCCTCCAGAAAGAAGGACCATCCCCTTCAGCTCAGAGATGGGCTGTGCCCAGCAGCTGTGCCACACTCTCATCCTGGGGGAGCAGTTTCATTACGTGAGTAGAGCCAAACAAAAATTGTTCTAAAAACGCCTCGTGAAATGTCAGTGGGAACTGCTCTGAGTCACGAGCCCCGGGATAGACAGGAAGCCTGGGCAGGCAGAGGAGGGCGGGTGACAGTCCCTGGAGCATTGGCCTCTGGTGGTGGCTGTGCTCCTGAAAAGCCCTCCCTGCACAAATCTGACCCCCTAAAGCCATCAATGGAAATCCACTGCAGCCCCCACCTGCTGACATTGATCCAGGTTACTCAGCATGAACGAGGCACAGCAGATTCTAAGGAAGCCACAAATGCTGCACTGGTGTTTTCCTCAGAGCAGCAAATCCAGCCCAAGGCAGTTTGTTAAACACTCCCTCAACCCCACCAGCGGTCACATCCCAGAGCTCAGGAGCGCTCACTCCCAGAGCTCCAGCACACACAGACAAGGAGAGGCAGCAGGGAGCTGCCGTGCCCAGGCTGTCCAAGGCACCCTCACATTCTGCTGAGGAGGAACATCCAGCCCAGCCACACTCACCCGAGCAGGGCTGGCAGGAACAAGATGCTGCACTTTCTGTCTCAGAGCATTCTGGTTTTTCCTGGGAGGACAGCACAGCGTGGGGAGCGATGGGAAAGAATACCCAGGCCACGGTGATCCTTACTGATTCATCCACTTTACAATTTCACAGCCGCATTTCTACATGGCACAAGAGCAACTCAGGATCTGACCTGAGACTCCAGGAAAGGAACTGGGTGTCAGAGAGCACTGAGAACTCCTTTTGAGCCAGGTGGAATTTTCTAAGTCAGATTCCCCACTCAAATCCAGGCTTTCAAATAGGGAGTAATTAACAGGCAATCAATGCCACCCATGCACTGAGGCTGGTGAACAATTCTGCCTGGCCAGAAGTACCTCTTACCCTTTATAATGCATTTCTCTTTCAAACTCACTTGTCCTGGCAGGCTGTATTTCTCCTCCTCTCCTGCAAGGATTCCATCTGGACTCAAATGGAACATGGATTATTTTAATTTTAGGCTTAGATGAGGAAGCTGTTGGAAAAAGTTTGTTGTGGGTCACACTGAAAGCTGACCTTGGTCCCAAAAGGGATATTGAGGCTTCTGCTGCTGCTTCTGGGGAGAGGAAGCACACAAACTAAAAATAGGCTTGGCTTTTTTTTTTTTTTAAAGAACTAATTAAAACCTGTCTCAGAAGGCTAAAGTTTTTTTAAAGCCAAGGCCTTATGTGGCCCATTCCTCTCATCCTTCCTTCAAGAAAAGACCATGGGGTGGATGGAAAGAGGTGAAAAGTTTGGCTGGCTGGTTCCTCTGACTGGGGAGAGCCTGAGCAGCCTCGTGCACCATCCTGCCTGACTGAACTGGCAGTGACCCAACAACCAAATCCGTCCCTCCAAGGCCATGAATTGACCACCACAGCTTGAGGTGGGAGTCTCAGAAATGAGAGAGAGACAAGAGTCCTCACAAGAATGTATAGACAGCTTTACGTCTCATGCTACAGACATACTTACAGCACTGAGAATGATTCAATGAAATTTGGGGGAAGGCAGGGATTAGAGGTGCAGGTTCACATGGCCTGGCCCCAAATAAAGGACATTCACACAGCAGCAGCACACTGGCAGAAGGTACATTCATTTCTCAGTGCCTTTTGCCCCTATTTGTACATGGATAAACCCTGTAGGATTTATCCCGTAGGACAGAAGGAAAGCCCACGAGGAATTGTGCATTTGCTGGAAGGTTTGTCAAGCAGAGCTCAAGTCACGCACTAAGTGTGTATTAGTTCTAAGGTACACAACTTACATTTTCCACTTTTGTTAAAATAAACATTCAAACCTCAACTCATCTCCCCAGACCTCAGCTCTCTCTCAGAATAAACTCCTTTTGCACATCCACAGATATTAGCTTTTCTATTAACATAAATTTCCACCAATTCTGTGCTTGATTTCAAAGCCCCCCAGTAAACTAACAGGAGGAACAGAAAGGGAGGAAGCCAGGCAGGTGATTAAAAGAAAGGGACGAAAAAGAAGATAAAGAAGACAGCCAAGCTGCACAGATCCATGACATATTCCCAGAACACATCTCCCACTCCCTGGGCAGGCACCGCGCCCGGGGCTCCGGTTCAGAGCGGCAGCTCCAGGGACAGGACGCGCCACAGGAAAGGTCGCAGCCAGCCCTGGGAACAGCTCAGGAAAAGCAAAGTCCAGCCCTGCGGCTCAGAGCTGCACTTGTGTCTCTCCGGGAAGCGGCTCAGGAACAGCCTCGGGGCAGCTGCAGAGCCGAGATTCGGACACAGCTGGGCAGGGACACGGCCCCCAGCCCTTCCCCTTTCTGCTCCGGCATCTGCCCGAGCTGGGAGCGGATCTGCTGCGGCATCTCCCGGAACAGGGAGCGGGATCTCCTCTGGAATATCCCCGAACAGGAGCGGGATCTGCTCCGGCATCTCCCGGAACAGGGAGCGGGATCTCCTCTGGAATATCCCCGAACAGGAGCGGGATCTGCTCCGGCATCTCCCGGAACAGGAGCGGGATCTGCTCTGGAATATCCTTGAAAAGGGAGCGGGATCTGCTCCGTAATCTTCCCTGAACAGGAGTGGGAGCAGGATCTCCTCTGGAATATCCCCGAACAGGAGCGGGATCTCCTCTGGAATATCCCCAGACAGGGAGCGGGATCTGCTCCGGCATCTCCCTGAACAGGAGCGGGATCTGCTCCGTAAATCTTCCCTGAACAGGAGTGGGAGCAGGATCTCCTCTGGAATACCCCCGATCAAGGAGCAGGATCTGCTCCAGCATCCCCCGATCAGGGAGCGGCTCCCGGCGCATCCCCGTCCCGGAGCGGGGCCGGGGTGGGCACGGAGCGCTCCTGCCCGGCAGGACCAGCACCAGCTGCAGCTCCCGCCGCTGCCCGGAGGTTTTCCGTGCCCAGGGCTCGTTGGGTCCGTGTGTCACAGCTGCAGGGACATACACACGGGCCATCCCGCACCTCTGTCCAGGTGAGACACCGCCTCCCCTCACCTGTCCCTGCCCCTGTGCCAGCGCTCTCGAACGCTTCCCCGTTATTTTTAAACAGCTGCCACTGTGGTTTTGGTTTTCTAAATTGACAAATAAGGTGATCATTGGTGCCTTCTGCAAACCACCACCAACTCAGAGCACAGGCGAGCTGCTGTAACTCACTACGGGAACCTGCACAGAAGCTGCTCCACATCGGCGGGGCTGAGCCAGCGCAGACGGACACACAGGCAAGGATTCCTCTCTTGTCTATCTTAGAAAACAGATTTTTCTTAAGCAACTACTTTTAATTTGTGACTGAGGAAATGTAACCACATATAAATCTCAGTTTAAAGCATCTGAAAATAGAACTTAAAATAAAATGTTTAAATTACACATGTTGTACTATTAGAAAATTAAAGGGAAAAAATTCTTTCTTTGAGCCTCATCTTACTACTTTAAAAATCTAGTGTTAGGGCAATAAAACTACTAATTATTGAAATGTGTTATTGACTCGGTGCCCTGGTTTTAGCTGGGATAGAGTTAATTTCCCCCCAGGAGCTGGAGCTGTGTTTATGTTGAAAACAATGTTGACAACACACTGATGGTTTAGCTGTTCCAGAGCAGGGCTTGCACCAAGTCAAGGACTTTGCTGCCTCTTGTGCTCTGCCAGCACCGAGGGGCACAGGGAGTAGGGGTGGGCACTGCCAGCAAAGCTGAGCCATCACTTGTTTTATTGGGGTTTATTTATCTCTCTCTTTGTTATTCTCCTTTTCATTACAATCTTGTTATCATTGTATTTCAGTTCTTAAACTGTTCTTATCCAATCCAAGCATTTCTCCTCATATCCACCACTCTAATTCTGACGTGGTAACTTGGAGATAGGAAAGATCTCGGAGTACAATTTTTGAGGCTCCATTCAAACAAAAATTAATATATGAGTCAGATCTGAAAATTATCCTACATGCAAAGAGCTTGAAGCATTGCCCAAGTTTTCATGGGAGTATCAGGTTGCACAGACACTTCACAGGTTCCAGTCTTTTAATGCTAAAAATCTTTGGGCTCGGGATAATGCAGAGCCTTGATTAAAAACCAGAAACAAAGAGAGAATGAAAAATTCAGTTTATCAGGAAAATGAAGCTGTTAAATTTTGCATTTCAAAAGAGCTCAGGGACTGCTGGGCAGCGAGATGAAACAATTACTCGTGGGTTTTGCGAGACAAAAATACAATTCTGCCCTTGAGGTGTCAGGGCATTGAGCCCAAAGGAGCTGCTCTAACAGGAAACCACCTTATCTGCGCTGCTCTGGGCACTGCTCTCCTCGCCCTGTCCTTCACAGCCTGTGCCAGGACAACCTCACAATGTCACAGCTGTGGTCACCGCCTGCCGCCCCCTCACCACACCAGCCTGCATTCCACCTCTTGGGATTGCAGTGGGAAATGCTGCTCCTGTGCACGGAGCTGGTCACACTCATGTCCTTAGACACACAGCCATGCACACAGGACATACCCACAGTGTCACCAGGAGTGACACTCCCAGGACACACAGCCATGCACACAGGACATACCCACAGTATCACCAGGCCCACAGTGACACTCCCAGGACACGCAGCCGTGCCCTCTCTCACTGCCAGAGGGGACAGTGCCACCGGCACCCCCAGGAGCAGCTGAACAGGGAACCACAACACTCCTGAGGTCACTGCTGCTCTACCCAATGCTCCCAGGGGGCACTGGGCACTGCCACATCCAATGCCACCAGTTACTCCCTTACTGCTTCCTGCAACTTCATTTCTTAACTCATCCTATTTCCACTCCTCAGCCCATTTTTCCCCACAACACTCTGTGACAAGCAAGAATCACTACCATCCAACACTCCATGTTCAGGGGCTAAAGTAGCCCACAGTGTGTTTCGCACACTTTTATTCTCTTGAGTAGTAAAACCCAGACACCCCCCTGTGACAAATGTCACAGTAAGAAAATCTTAACACAAGATTTTTCTTTGAGCACACTCAGCACAACATGCAAAGGCTGTGGTCTGTGTTCTGCTTCCTCCTAATATCAGATCATCAGATGATCATCAGGCATCATCATTTCCCCTGATTAACTCCATTTAGCAGCTCAAAAAAGATTTCTGGCAACACTGGTCACTGTCACCAGTTTCTGACCCAGTAATTGATTGCATTGTGTATTTATTTATCAAGCAGCTGCATTTGTTTCCATAAATAGCTGAAATGTGGACTTCATACTATGGAACCATTTGTAAATTCAGGCTAAATGAAAAAATAAAAAAGTGTAAATATTATTCTTACATTTGGTAAAGCAGCCACGAACTCTGAAACTTGACAGCCAAGTTAGAGGAGTCAAGAACTGCCTTAGTGCTACTGAAAGAGTCACAGGGGACAGCACAAGGGTCTGACCGCAGAAGGGACTGAGCACTTCTAATGGTTTGTGCAACTTCCCTTTTGGGTTTTGTGCCAAGACAACACCATTTGCAAGCTGAGAAGGTTCAAAACTTTTCTCTATTTTTACCATTTCAATTTTGTTCATTCTGTGAATCAAGCTGGCTGGTTTTGCACAACTAATTGACATTATTGACACAAATTGATGCCCAAGAACCACTGCTTGAGCACAACAGGCTGTTGTGACACCCGTCCCTGATGCTGTGTAGGAACAAGCACATTCCCTGGGACCTACGGCCAGTGGAGGGGACAGGCCAGCGAGGTGACAGTGACCACTGTCAGCTCTGAGACACTCCAGGTGACAAAAAGAGCAGATAAAACTGTTCAGGAACACTGTCCCCAGCGGGAAGAGCTGAAGCCTCGTGTGAGTGCTGATCCTGAGATGGTGTAACCAGGTGTTGAAAGCAATACACCAAAGGAAAAAAAATCACTTATTTGAGAGAAAATGTCCATTTCTAGTTATTGCAAGACCTTGCTCAGGTTTCAACCTGCTCCACAGAGACATCAGCTACTGACTTGGAATTGAAGATAAAAGTAAATTCTTTGTTTTCTAAAAGACAAGATGGTTTTTTCCCAGCCCCAAGGCACATATTTTCCAGTTACCCAGGGTATCACTTGCCAAATAGAGCAGCACTATGTTTATATCTATATATGTTCTGCCCTCTCCACAGAGGATAATCCTGCCCTGTAAACATTCTGGCAAAGAAAAGCAGACAGCAGGTGTGATTTCGTCTTGGAGATGCTCTAAGCTGTAAATCTGACTGACTTGGGACCCAGCTCTAGCTCCCACCTTCCTCGAATACCTGGACACACTCCTGTGTGCTGGGCTGCTGCAATCGTGCAGCAAACTCTGCCAGATGCACAGGCAGGCTCCCTGAAGGGAACCTGAGGAAATATTGGTGTATGTTGGATATCTCCACACTTGACTGACACTGCAGGGGTTTTACAGACCAGGAATATTCATATCCCTCATGCTTCCTGGCAAACCAGTGCTAAAAATACAAACTGGTCTTTAAATACATCTCATTAACCCTTTGAGGCACCGGATCTCTGTGTCAGTCCCAGCTCACAGTTTGTGGGCTCGTGTCCACAGGAAAGGGCAGCCCAGGGCTGGAAAGCAACGGGTTAAAGTCAAACAGAGACACAAATGGATCCTCTGTTCAAAGCAGCAGCATCACCATACAGTGAGATGGAAACATACTCTGCACCCCTGCTGGGAGTGCTGTGGTGTGGGAATGTGGGCATTTCTGAGAAGCAGCCCAAGAATATCTGCAAGTGAGAGCAGAAATCTTACAGTAACTCTCAGCAAGCGCAGCACCCCTCTGTCCCACTGACATACTCTTCCTCTTTTCTTCCAGGAATGAAGGTACTGCAAGATGTCCAATGCCAGCACAAACTCCTTGGGGAACAACTGCAGCCACAGCACGGCCATAACCACAACAGTCATTCCGCTGCTCTACTGCTTCATCTTCCTGGCAGGGCTCTCCCTGAACGCCCTGGCAGCCTGGGTCTTCCTGCACGTCCCCAGCACAAAGAGCTTTATTGTCTACCTCAAAAACATCGCCGTGGCTGATCTCCTCATGAGCCTGACGTTTCCTTTCAAAATCCTCGCTGATTCAGGCATTGCTCCTCCAGAGCTCAACCTGTTGGTGTGCAGGTACTCTGCAGTCGTGTTCTACACCAACATGTACATCGGCATCTCCTTCTTCGGCCTCATCGGCTTTGACAGGTACTACAAGATCGTGAAGCCTTTGTTCACCTCCTTTGTTCACACAGTTCACTACAGTAAGGTGGTCTCTGCCATCATATGGCTGTTGTTAATGCTTGTCTCATTTCCAAATATGATTTTGACTAATGAAATCACTAAAGACAATTATTCTGGAAAATGTATAGGCCTCAAAAGTGAGCTCGGCAGACAGTGGCACAAGGCAACGACTTATATTTGTACAGGGATTTTCTGGATTGTTTTTTTCCTGCTGATCGTATTTTACACTTCTATATCCAAAAAAATATACAGCTCTTACAAAAAATTCCGGAGGAACTCGGAGATGGCCAAGAGAAAAACCAGCCGGAACATATTCAGCATCATGTTCGTGTTTGTCATTTGCTTTGTGCCCTACCACCTCTGCAGGACCCCCTACACCCTGAGCCAGACCAGCTCCCAGTTCACCTGCCAGTCCCAAAAATCTCTGTACTACGCCAAGGAGTTCACTCTGATGCTGTCTGCTGCCAACGTCTGCCTCGACCCCATTATTTATTTCTTCCTCTGCCTCCCCTTTAGGGAAAAGCTCTATCAAAAACTGCACCTCAGGCTGAAATCCTCAAGTGAGGTTGAAATTTCTAAATCCAGAAGATCAAATACACTTCGGGAAAGTATAAACAACTTGTAGTGTCAGGTCTGCACACTTCTGTCTGTTCCAGGAAGTCACTCCTGAATGCAAATGTGCCAAAGAAATGGAGGAGAACCAGCAATAAACAGAAAAGAGGCTTCAGCACACAACACCAAGTGCTGTTTCTCTGTATAAACCCAGTATTGCATGTGCCAGTACATCCCCAGGTGCTGTTTCAACTGATGCTGTGATGGCATGAGGGTGTCACTCCACCCACCAGAGGAAGGAGCACCTGGAACATTCTGGAGCTCCAGGCCATGAGTTTCTGACAGGGTCATCCAACAGACCCAAATCCAAACCAATTTAACCAATTTACTGCTGTTCCTCACAGAACAGGCACGACACACGTGCCTCTGTGTCCCAGCCAGACCAGCCTGATGGCCCTGGGGACAAGCAGCAGCTCCACCCTGACCAGGACAGAGCCCTTGGGGGTGACACGAGGATGGTGACCATGGGCCACCTGGACTCAGCCTCCATCAGCCCAGCCAAGAGGGCTGAGACTGTGAGGGGAGCCTCGCTCGTGTGTCTGCTGGAGGCAACACACAGTTTGGAACGACTCTATGCCAACAACCTGGGGGGAAAGATAAAAAAAAATAACAAAAAGAAAATCAAAGATACACACAGCAAATCCTCACAGATATGTACAAAGCCTGTAAAACCCTTGGTTATATATATATATATATAAATATATATAAGTACTCTTAAGGGAAACATTCTATAAAATTCAGAGTTAAACATGACTATTTGTCACCCTTGGGCACCAAATGTCCAAATATTTCTACAAGATGTGACGTTCAACCTAAACAAGTCAAGGATCCTTCTACAAAGTGCCACAGTTTCACTGGAGCATCTTCCTCAGAACTTCTCTGAACTAACACAGACACAAACACACCAAACTATAACAACTCCCTCCCTGCTGGTGCAGGAAGAGGCAAGAGCACCATGGAGCTGCCTGGGAATACACAGGTACCACTGTCGAGAAACTCTGGGCACATTTCTGTCCAGAAGGAATGGTTTGTTGTTTTTCCCATGCTTTTGGGATAAAACATTTCTGTCCGAACCAAGGTAACAGCTGAAAGCCACCAATGTGCTCGAGACAAATATAGTATCTTTTATAACTTTTAGTGCAGCTTTTTTTTTTGATTGATTTTGTCATTGCACAGGGAAAACCCACCAGGACAAAGTCCCTACCACAGTAAAGCTTTCAGGCAGCGGCTCTGGAAATTGAATGCTTACATTTAACTTAAAAAAAACCATAGGAATATAAATAACACCTGCTTCACCTTTCTGCCACTGCATTTCATTTGGGTCACTGGGTGTCCACTGGGTGTCCCCAGCCCAAACCTGCCCACAAGCACGACACGAGAAGGCACCTTCTGCTTGTGTTAAGAAAATACGTACATAAAAGATTATTTATATGGTTCTTTCAGAGCTCCCCAACTCTGTCAAACAGACTCTGCCCTCCAAGCAAGGAAACCAACCTGCTGGGGAAGGGAATCTGGTGCTTTCTGGGAGATCTTTGGTCATTTATGGCAAAAACATTCAGTTCCCTACATGGCAGGGCTTGGTATTTGCCCACATAGATCCGCATAATTCCAGCTGTGACAGATCACTGACACAGACAGAGGAAAACACTGTCACAATATATATTTGACTAACTTTTGAATTGCTTTGCAAGCTATTAAACATTACTATTTACACTGGGTAACTGTTTCCTCACCCCAGCAGATTACTGATATTAGAACAGGCACGAGGGGAAAGGATGATCATCAACACCTTTGTTCAAAAGGGACACTGCGTTTCCAGCTTTTGGTTCACGCTGAAAAAACTCCTCCTCCAAAAGCTTCACGGGTCAGGAAATGCTCCTGTGCCCCTGATCCTGCTGCAAACCCACCCTGTGAGTGACAAGGCACAAATAACACCAGAGTGCACCAAGCCCCTACTCCATCTCCCGTCTTGCTCCTCACTTTGCTGGACGAACTGGAGCCAATTCTTTTCCAGCACTGGGTAAATTCATCCCTTCACATCTTTCCCAGCACATCACCCCTCAGATACCCCGAGACAGATCCTCACACACACAGAGAAATATGGGAAGATTATCTTTGCATGAGCAGAACACCATTAAATGAGTCTGTGTTTGCTTACAACTGGACACAGGATCATTGTGGATTATGAAGCTTTAAAAACATTTTGACAAACATGGCCTGAATCTTCAGCTTATGACTAAATGTAGAACCAGGCATTGTTCATCTGTTCCTTCACAAAGCTCTGGTGTGGGGTTTGTAAATTCCTGTGGATTCTCAGCAACAATCAAGTGCCACCCGTTGGAGTTTCGGTACCGCTGTCAGTACCTCACCCCCAGCATGATGTCAGACCTTTTCTCAGGACATGTAAAAAAAATACTTCCCCTATTTCCCTAATGTCTCATATTTATTTTTAATGGTGCCTGGCAAATGTACAAAGGTTTAGAATATTAATTGAGATCACCAGAATCCCTACGTGCCTTCAAATCCAGAAATTAGGGGCGGGAACAGAGTTTCAGATTTATTAAAAACAAAAAACAAAAGCAAAGAAACAGTCACTGATGTCACACACAGCCCCAGGTCAAGGATCCAGGACTAACCTATTGAACTCTTAGGAACTGCATAACAAAGTCCACACAGCAGGGCTGACCAAACCACACATCTCATCACCCTTATGTACGTGAACTCATGACAAACACTTAAAACTTCAGACTTGAAACCAGCAGGAGAGAGCCCACAGCTCCATTCTCCATCCTGATTAGCTCCCTGACACGGCCAGGCCAAGTACCTCTGACCATCTGCCCTCCACAGAACTTAGTGGGAATCACAACATTGGCCACACCAACGTGCCAGACCCATTTCCCGTCACTGCCCTTGTCCCCGCGGTGCTGGAGGTGTGGGGTCACAGCCGTCCCTGCCTCTCCCCCAGGAACAGGAAAGAGAGGGCCCTGCTGTTCCGTGAGCACTCACATCTTCTGTCACCGCTCTTTCGGGTAACCGCCACGTGATCGAGCTGTTTGAACCCCGGGTGTGACTGCGTCAGTCGGTGCAGTTAAAAACCACAGCCACGTTTCCAGAGCCCAGCAGAGGCACCAGGGGAGGAGGTCACACACCACCGGGCTGGGAGAGCTGTCACAGAGACACCAGACCTCTGCAGACCAATGCTCAGGAGACCCCAGGCTGCAAGGGCAGGTAGGTGGCTTCACCCTCTGCTTCAGCCTCTTTAGATCTCCATGATTGCACAGCCTGAAATCCGACTGTGCCGAGCACAGGCTGGGCTGTGTCACCCTCCACAGCCCCACAGAACGCACAGGGCTCGGTTTGCTGGGTGCCTCACACTGTGCAGGATGAGCACAAACCAGGCTGGGGGGCAGGAAACCCCAAGCTCAGCCACCAACACATACCCAGATTCGACTGAGCCCAGACTCCTGCCCTCAGGACAGCAGAGACCTGCAGAAAGCCCCATTTTAAGTCACCAGAATATCTACAATCGTGTGGCTTTACAAATTATGCACATCTGGATACTTATTTTACAGCAGAAATTATATGAGCAGCTGCAGTAGATCTGTTATAATTTATATTAACATTAGGAACAATATAAAGAAATAGAAGTGTTGCAGCCTGATGCTACTCAAGACATAAATATATTGAGTTTCTTTCCAAGAAATTCAAAGGCACAGCCTTTCCCAAAGGCATTGTATACAGCAGCCTGATAGCACAACAAACAAACATCCCCTCAGTCAGCTCTCCCGAGTATCTGGGAAGCAGCATGAAGACTGGAATTCTTCCTAATTGCATTTTTATCTTGACATTAATTGAACAAAATTCAAAGAGAATAATTACGGTCTCACAGGAAAGGTGGTTGCCACTGACGTCCTCTCAGTTCTTCTTGTAGGTCCTTGATACCTCCAGCCAGCAAAGCCAACTTGCTCGAGGAGTTTACAATGTCAGGGAACATTTCAGAATGCCACATCTACGAAGAGATGGAACCTTTTACCTATTTTTACTACTTGATTTTCCTCATGGGATTTATTGGAAGCTGTTTTGCTCTGTGGGCTTTCACACAGAAGGATCAGAAACAAAAGTCTCTGAGTATCTATTTAATCAACCTCCTCACTGCAGATTTCTTGTTGACTTTGACCTTGCCAGTGAAGATTATTGTTGACCTGGGAATTGCATCCTGGAATCTGAGAATATTCCACTGCCAAGTTACAGCCTGTTGCATCTACCTGAACATGTATTTATCCATTATATTTCTGGGGTTTGTCAGCATGGATCGCTGCCTCCAGCTGATGTACAGCTCTAAGATGTACCGCATCCAGGAGCCTGGCTTTGCCAAGATGTTGTCTGTGGTGGTGTGGGCCATGGTGCTCCTCATCACTGTGCCCAACATGGCCATCCCCATACAACACATCGAAGAGAGGCCCGGCGCAGGATGCATCGACTTCAAAACAAAGTTTGGGAGAGACTGGCACGTGTTCACTAACTTCATCTGCACAGCAATATTCCTGAACTTCTCGGCCGTGATCCTGATTTCTAATTTCCTCGTCGTCAGGCAACTGTACCGCCACAAGTACAGCGAGAGCTCCGGCAGCGCGAGGAAGGCGCTGGCCCACATCCTGCTGGTGACGGCCGGGTACCTGCTGTGCTTCGTGCCCTACCACGCCGTGCGCATCCCCTACACCCTGAGCCAGGGCAGCCCCAGCACCAGCTGCCCCCTCAGGCGCACGCTCTTCAAGGCCAAGGAGGCCACACTGCTCTTCGCGGTCTCCAACCTCTGCTTCGACCCCATCCTCTACTACCACCTTTCCAAGTCCTTCAGGCTCAAGTTCACGGAGGCGTTTGCAGCACACAAAGAGACAAAGCCTATCACAGACGCTGAGGTGGAGATGTGCAGCCCTGGCTGTAAAACACAGGAGCAGAGCGAGCCCACCTGCAGCACCGACAGCCACGGGGCCACTGCACACGTGGCCACTGCCAACGCCCCCGACGAGTCGTGAGCTGAGAAGGAGGAAAATGCTTCATCAATAAATCCCCATCGCTGTGTTACACACTCACACAGCACGGCTGAGCTCACAGAGCCTTCCAGGACACCTTCCACAAACAGTGGTGACGTGTAAAAATACACGTTTGCATTCAAATGTACCTTAAAATTATTTATGGCAAACACCTGAACTCGCCTTCTCTAAGTTAAATACATATAAGTATCCATCATGTTCTCTTTGCTTGATTTCTGTTCATAAAAATTTATAAAACAGCAGCTAAGTTTATTAATATTTTAATATGGAATTACATCTAAAACTTATACATAAGCAGAATAATCAGAATTTTAAAATCAATTTGCATTGGCAAAATCCAGCTACTCAGATTAGCTCCATCTGCAAATCAAAACTATTTAAGAAACAGTATTTGGGGATTTTTTTCCAGCACAGTGGAAAATATGAGAACCCATCAGCACGAGGGCTGGGACCTGGAACGTCACTGGAGTGTGTGGCACTGGTCACTCATGGGGGACAGGGGAGTGTGTGACACTGGTCACTCATGGGGGGACAGGGCAGTGTGTGACACTGGTCACGCCCCAGGGGGACAGGGCAGTGTGTGACGTACTGCAGGTACCGCAGGAAATCATAATTGGATGGGAACATCCTTTCTCTCAGCCTCTCCCTGCTGGCTGACCTCTCGCTGGTGACAGAGATCCTTTGGTGGAAGGAAGGGTTCACACTCTCACAAGACTCCCCAGGCACTGGAGGAAAGATCTGACGTGTAAAGCAAAGGTTCGAGGTAAGTGCGAACTCCACCTTCTGAAATCCAGCAGCTGCAGCCAGAGATTGGATTTGTTCCTGTTTACAGCTGCTTATTAAATACCTGAGGTTTTTCAAAGATGGACGAATGAAGCCTGAGATTTAAGATACAAGTACACGTATCTGGGGTTAGTAGGCAAGTTTTAACCTAGAGATACTCAGTTAGGGGAAAAGCATTCTGATTCAGAGCAATCTCTTCATGATGCTGTGACAGAAACCACAAGGAGCTGCTTCAGCAGATGAGGGGAACACTGAGGAGGGGGAGGTGGGAGGTGACAAGAGGCATTGTAGGCAGACATGGAAACCACCACCATGACAAATCAGGCAGAAATAGCGTGGCAATACCCTGCAAGTGACAGGTCTGGGCAGTCCATGCAAAACAAGGAGAAATCAACAGGAAGACACACAACATCAGCGTGTGACAGTGTGCAGGGGGACAGGCAGGGCACTGTCACACAGCAGAGACAGCAGGGACAGCAGCCCTGCCTGCTGGGGCAGGGAAGAACATTCAGTGGCAACAGCAGCAGCCACGGGCAGCAAATCACAACAAAACACAGCAAATCAAAGTCAAACCTGCTGGAAATTCTGAACCAAAACCTGCCTTGAAATCACTTTTGTCTACATCATCAAAAATACCACTGATTCCTGAGTCAATGCCCATATGGTCCACAATACCATGATCCTAATAATTGCCAGGGAGAGAAACAGGTATCAGTCACAGCAAACCCAAGTAAATCCTCTTTAAGAACTGTCCCTTTCAGTTTGTCCCGAGTTATTCAGATCACCGGACAGCAGTTCAGCACATCTGCACCAAACCAGCAATATTTGCAGTTTTACACAGGAATGCAGTTAATGGATCCTTTACAGCCTTCCCAAAGAAAGAGACTGAGACACAGATTAAAACCCCCAATATCTCATATCTGAAATACTGATCATTCAGTGAAAACCAACACTTAACGAAACAGAACAGCAAACATGGGAAGAGCACAGAGTGTTACCTCCAGTTTCACATCATGATCCTCACAATGGTGTCTATCCACCACTTCCCCATCAGGGGACCGTGGTCTGGGAGCTGCAGTGATGGACAAGTCCCCACGAGATATTAACATGCACATATGGGCCTCATGGGAAAACACACCATGCACCAAATTCACAAACTCTGTCTTCTCATGGTCACTGCTTGGCTCCGCTGCCCCAGAAAAAGGGAAAAAAAAAAAGTCAAATTGTAGTTTTGGTTATAAATATTTGGGTTTCACCTATCCAAATCAAAGTCTAGCACATCAATTTTCAAGGTCCACTAAAAGCATTCTGGGGAATTGCACAGGCTCCTCTTGGTCTGCGCAGAACAAACCATTTCCCATCAAATTGTCTGTCAGCTCCAGGCCCAGGAGAAACCTCAGTTTTCACACTGCTGATACTCAACCCAAAATTTCGCTCTATCATAAAGTTGTTTCACAAAGCAAGAGGAACAGGAAGAGTGCACCCACAGATCCCCCAGCCCACTAACCACACGGGATTTACACACTCCTTACACCAATTCCTCCAAACCTCCTCCCATCTGTTTCTGGGCTGTGACTTGCATCCCACTGACACATTACAATACACCAAAACAAAACATCCTCCCACCTCTAAAGGCATTATCTGTCAGATAACCAAGGGTGAAAAATTCCCCCAGAGCTTTGTTTCTCTCTGATAATTTTAAGAAACAGCACGTGTCTTTACAACCCAGTATGGACAGGACAGAGGGATGTGTTGTGAGTGCTCACCCAACCTCTGCTCTCACTAACCACCCTTGGCAAGCATTTTTGTCTTGTGTGCTCCTGAGCTGGCTCTGCTGAACTTGCTCATCCCTCCCAAGCTGGCCAATATCCTTGAGCACTTCAACACACCAACGTGCAGATCACAGAGATGTGATTTTTCCTCTTTCCCCAAGGTCAGTGGAAGCCACGCTAAGCAGAGACCATCACAAGGGCTGGAGCCAGGAATGGCACCCTCAGGAAGTGAACGTTTTTCTCAGAATTACACATCTAACAAGGAGGAAAGCTCCTGCTCCAAAGCTGTCCCAGCTGCCCTCCTCAGAAAGCCACAACCCCAGGGTGTGCTGAATGAGGCTGCTGTGCACACACACGTCAGAGGGGTTCACTGGAAATGCAAGAGACACCACACACCAGGGAGGAGGGGAATTGCTCTTCTCTTACCCAAATGAAGTGACGTGGTGATGTCACCACTGCTGTGGTGAGATGCAATCAGCTGCCAACAGAACTATGGGAGCTGTGGATCTCTGAGGGCAATGCAGAACACCCAGAAGAGTCTGAGCCCCTTTGGTGCAGGCTTTTCTTTGGTTCTGGTGATACCAACTTGCCCTTCTCACACACCGGGCTCTTGGAACCCAGGGCCCTGCAGTGGCTCAGATAACTAAAGCTGAGGGGTCTGATCATCAAATACGTATTTTGGGTTTGACCAGAAATAACAAAAGTGGAGCCACACAGTTTCCTGCCTCCCCACAGCTGCACTTCAGAGCTTCCTCTCCCCCGACACTGCGCTCAGAACACTGGCCAGCCCCTCTCAGCATGACCAGCCTCTGCATTGCCTCATCTGAGGTCCTGCCTCTGCAGCTGCGCTGGACAAGCACAGATCACACCTCAAAGAGAAGCACTAAGGTCACATTTGCACTCCTAAAATTTCAGGGGCAAGCAAATGAAAAGGTCAGGTCAGATGTTACTTGGTGAGTACATTTTGTAGGAAGGAGAGTGGACGAGGTGCTGGAGCAGAGCACAGGCAGGGGCAGGCAGGAACTGCAGCTCCCTGGGGCCAGGGGACGCTCTCCCATGAATTCACCCTCCCTCAGGATTCTCCAGTCATCCATGAGCACTAGTGTGATAAAAACACTTCAAATGGCATCAAATGAGAGAAATTATCTACAGCAGGCAGCACACACACCTTTAAAGCAAGATTTCAAATTCAGACAGCTCACTGCCAACATTTGTCACTTAGCCATGATCCAAAACAGCCACAACCTGCTGAATGTCCCAGTCAGACCCCTCCAGAGAAAACCAGAGGCCTCATTTCCACGAGTTTATGGCTGGAGAAGGTGGATGAAGAAAAGTAGAAAAGTGTTGGGTTTGGTTTACTTTTTTTAAAAAAAGCTCCATAATTACAAATACAGTAAAATATTAAAAGGAAAGTATTAAACATTTCTGTTCCTGGTGCATTTGGAGATAGGCCAGCTCATTTCCTCTGGAGACACATCTGCATGTCCCCACTCCAGAGCCCTCAGGGTGTACTACACTATGGACAAACTGTCCTCAGAAGTTTGGGTGCTTAAAATCAAATAAATAAACTGTCACAAGTGGTGCAGGGCGAAATATGGGATATGAAACACCCCTGACTACAGCCCAGGAGGGCCCAAGGCATCATGGGCAGGTGGGAAAGTGTTGCCCTTCCAGAGGTAATTTGTACTTTAAATCCCTCAGACACTGAGGTGAGCAAGAATCTGAAACAATAAAGGATGAAAATACCCACACAGGTAACTAAGCAATTTGAGCAATCAAACAAAATCATTATTAAAACTATTTTCTCAGTGTTTGGGGAGACAGACAAGATGAGAAAAGATGAGAAAAAGAATATCTGCAGAATCAGAGTCTGCCTTTCCTGTCATGCAGCCCAACAAATTCAGATTTGGGTCCCTCACAAAGGTTAAACCAAAGCTTTTCAGAGCTTCTTTCCCACAGCAGGAGGGGGGGGTTGTTTGTTTCATTTCCAGCGAAGTGATCTCAGGAAGACAAATATCAACTCTCTGCATCTGTCACAAGCCTTACTCATGAGAACCAAGTCCAAAACGTGACTTTTTCATCCTAAAATGAAAAAAAACATCTCTTGGCATCATAAGAATTCAGTTGGACTTCAAAGACAACATGAGAAGCAAGACCTAAGTACGACCACAGAGCCCTAAACTTTGAAAGCAGCCCAAGTGCAAAAATATCTGTGGTGTTTCAGGATTCTATGTAGTGATTTCAAGAAATTCAACATCAGTACTTAAAAATCAAGCACTTTCTCCTTTCCTCTGTTCACTACTGCACTGCACACTGATAGAAAACCCTGGTACCCAGTTGCGTTTACACCTCAATGCAGGGGATACCAGGTATTTCACACACACTTGCACAGGCACTGTTTGCAGCCTTCAGGACGAGGTCTTGTAATCCTGTAGGAAAAAGGGACAGGAAACAGGCTCCAAACATGTTCCAGCTGAGCTCACAACAAAACAGGAGCAGCAGATCCTCATTCTGCTTTAAACATCATCAGTAGCAGACATCCTAATGATGGGCATTCTGTTTACAAAACAAAAATCCTTCCAGGCTTACACGATCTGAAAACAGGGCACACAGCCTCATGGCTTACAGCCTCTTCTGCCAAGGAGAAGCAGAAGTTTATTAACGGGGAAGGGAAAAGAGCCCAAGAAGACACACAGCACTGCACGGTGGGCACTGACATCCAGCGGCTCGGCAGGGCAGCGCAGGGCTGCTGCTGCTCACCCCATGACATACAACCCGCTGGCAACATCTACGGAGGGTTCCCTGCCACTGCAGGAGCTGAAACTGGGTGGTCTTTAAGGTCCCACCCTACCCAAATTGATTCTGTGAGGCTTTGGAAGGTCAGATGTCAAAATGCACACGTACCATCCACTGGGCACTCAGCACCAGCGTCAAAAGTTGAGCTTGAGCCAAGCAACAACCAAGTCCTGAGGTCTGCAGTGCACAGAACTGAAGAATACAGTGACAGCAGCAAAGAGCAGCTTCTGTGGTCAGCGTGACCAGCACAGAGCAGGTCTGCCTGGCACAGTGCAGAGAGGAAAAGAGGACTCACGAGTAAGGAATTCTCTCAGCAGCAATGGAACATCACAGAGTATTTGTGAATGTCTCAGACAAACCCCTGTGGCCCTGAGCAGCACCTTCCACAAGACATTTCTCCCAGCAGTGCAGAGGTGCTGCTAAACAGCACTGAAATAGTCAGTTCTGAACACAGTTATTCTGAGGACAAGGGAGGTAAATGTTCATTCCAGTCAGCAGAACTGCTGTGGGTATTGTATGTAAACTGTGAGAGTAAATTTACAACTCTGATAATAGTTGAAGTACCTCTGAACACCATAAAGGTGGTCACTGCCGGGCCCTCTGATTTGGTGCCAGACAGTGTCCTTTAAAAGGGACTTAAAATAAACACATTGCCAGCTGTGCCCTAATAAAGCTTTGAATTTCACATTTCATTACAGGCTTTCTAAATTAGCAGCTCCCAGGCAACATTTATCTTGGCACAGCCTGTGCCACTCAGGCAGGGAAAACAAGCACAAGTGAGTGCCCAGATACAACTGGACAGTGCAGAGGGGCCTCCTGGCCAGGCAGGGTGCTGTGTGTGAGCTGGGCATTGCACCAGGAACAGCAAAAGAGAAATACAACCAGAAGGGGGGAAGAAAAAAAGCAGAGAGAGAGAGAGAACAACTCAGCATTGCTGACTTCAGAAGAAAACCTGGAAAAATAAACTCTTTGAAAACATCCTTTATGGAGAGCAGATAATCAGATGCAGCAGCTAAGCCTGACTCTGAACCCCCCACTCCCTCAGAGGCTGGGACAAGCAGAGGACTCATCAAATTACAGAGAAGTCACCCTAAACCCTCGCTATCAGGTGTCAGAGGATGCACTGAAACACTCTGCCAAGCTGTGCACAACGGAGGAGCCAAGAAAAGCCTTTAGAGCATCCTCCAGCCAGTGCTTCCCTGGTGGCTGGGCTGGGGCTCTCAGGACAGGCTGCAGCTCACAGGGCAGGACTGGTCGGGCTCTGGGGCTCAGGACAGGCTGCAGCTCTCAGGGCAGGGCTGGCCGAGCTCTGGGGCTCTCAGGACATCGCTGGCCGGCTGCCCAGGGCTCTCAGCCACTCTGAGGAGCTCGGCATCGCATCAGCCACCTCCCCTGAGTGTCACCATGCCGGCGCAGCAGAAGAAGCTCATCTTTTGCATCGCCGGGGTGCTGAGCTTCGCCTGCGCGCTGGGGACAGCGGCGGCCATCGGGAGCCAGGTGTGGGTGAGGGGCACGATCCTCTGCACGACGGGAGCGCTGCTCGTCAATGCCAGCGGCCCCGAGCTGCACAAGTTCATCGGCGACATCCAGTACGGGCTCTTCTCCGGGCAGCGGGTGCGGCAGTGCGGGCTCGGGGGGAGACCCTTGCAGTTCTCCTGTGAGTACCGGCGGCGTTCGGGTCATTCACGCCGCGGGGCTGCGGGACGGGGCGGCGGGACGGGGCTGGACACCGAGCCCGGCAACGCGGACTGTGCTACAGTGATGCTGCCCTTACAGGGAACTTATTTCCTCATGCTAGTAAAGCCTGGATATTATCGTCAAGAATCTACATTGCAGTTGCAGGGATGCTCACATTTCAATTAACACAATCAACCCATACTATTATTTTTTTAAATGGGTGTTTTAAGGTTTCAATTAACCTCTGCTATCCTTCTCTGTGTGTGTGTCAACGTTACACCCTCTGTGCTGTCAAGAAGAATAAACTAAACCAGAAGGAATCTAATGAAAGAGAAATGTAGGGCACTGACTGCTGCAGAGAACCAAAGCAGCCCAAAAGTCCTCAGTCTGTGGCAGTAATTGGGAGAAGGGCTGGGGCACTGGCTGGGGGAGCTGGCTGACTTGGCACCTGACACAGAGAATGTCACCCAAGTGTCAGCAATGGCTTTGCTTTACATTCATAACCTATTTGCCTTCGAGGACAAGGAGATCCTTAAAATGACCAAGTGGGGCATTTGTATCCAGCAGCACGTGGGACAGGGGGTAACAAACAGCCGGTTTCTGGGTGTACAATGCACCACCCCAAGTCACCACAGCACATCAGCTGCTACAACAGCTCTGGCAAATTGCTCCCCCCAGTAACTGAATGCAAGGGAACACTACCAGGTTAGGCACCAGAAATTATTTACCATGTTTTCCCAAAGTGGTAGACCAATTTAATATTCCATTAAGATGTGCTGTTTCTAAATTGCATCACCAGTCTGTCCATATGGATGAAGTTCCCTCTCCATCACTGGGTGTGCCATCACAGTGTGCAGGCACTGCACCCCGAGTGAATTGTCAGAGGTTTACACAATCTCAAGGGGCTGGGAGACCTGTGACCCAGCTCTGGGGCTGACACTCCCCAGGGCTCTGTCAGTGGCAGCTGGACGGGGACAAGCTGCAGCCGAGGCAGGAGCCTTCCCCGCAGAGAGCACTTCGTGCAATGGGCTGATCCCCCTCCCTGGGGCTGCAACAGGCCCCTCTCATCACCCAAGTGCCTCAGGAGCATCCCAGAAAGTGAGATAAATGTATATAATACACAGCCATGGCTTCATGCACTCACTGCACCTCAGCACATCTGAGGAGAATACGCACAGAAAATAGGGAAAATTATTTAGTTCTCTGCTTGTTCCCATTAAATGCTCCCCTCTGACCACTACATCTCTTTTAATTGTAATAGGAATTCGCTCTGCCAGCAACCCCAGCTCAGCTGGGGAGATCTTCTGCCCCATTTGCTCCTGCTCATTCCAATCAGTTTCTGGGTCAGCAGCTCATTTTCTAAAGGTTGCTGCCATGCCCACCACACATGGGTTCATTCAGTACAGGAAAGGAATGTTTTCCTTTCAAGACAACATTGCTCCTGGAATTAATTTTTCCTGATGTCACATATAAAATTTTAATGACAAACAGCTATAGACACAGCAGCCAAGGGAAGGACTCAATACCGTAACCTTTCTCATAATAAACAACACAAAATTGTATTATTAAGTACACAGTTTTGCTTGCTTTTCCAAAACATCAGGTAGTGTCCTTGCACTTAGCCCTGTTGAACTTCATCAGTTCTGCAGACATTTGTTCCATTGATTTCCCTTTCATTTATTTGGGGAGGTAAATAAACTTGATGCCCTGATCCCTGCTGCTCAGTGTTCCTGCAGGGAGCTGCAGAGCAGTTTGCTGTGCCCTCGCCAAGCAGGATCACAGTTTGAAATAGCAGCTAAAAAGCTGCACAAAAATATTTACAGTAAATTATTCCTGAGCTTGCACATCCACAACCATGGAAAAAAATAATTTCCAGTGTCACATCTTTCCCTAGGACATCATGAGCACAAGTGAGAACAAAGTCCATTTCTGGATTAATTTCCCCCTCACCCCCAAAGAGGAGTGAATGGCCAAGCCTTCAGCCAGGGGACATCACCTCATAAACCAGGTCTGTGAGAGCCCTACAGGTCACCTCACAGACCTCCCTCCACAAATACAAGTTTCCACTCCTTTTCCCCAAAATACGCTGTTTGTGTTAAGGACCAAAACCCACCCTCAGGAAGGGGAGGAGAGGCTTTCCCTGAAGCTGGTCTTACTGCTTCTGACTTACACAAAGTATTTCTAGCCCAAAACATCCAGGAAAATCCATTTCTACTTAATAAATTCTTTGGCTGAATTTAGAAGAGCAGGATTAAAACAACCATCACAGAACAACAGGAACCCTCAGCCTGATTTCAGAGACAGCTTTGCCTAATGCGCATAATAATGTTGCACTTGTTTTGTTTTCAGTTTTTCCAGATCTGCTCAGAACTATCCCTGCAAGTATCCACGTCAGTGTCATCCTCTTCTGTGCAGTACTGATTGTCTTTGCTCTGGTGGGAGCAGGGTTCTTCATGTTCAATGCTTTTGGCAGCCCCTACGAAACACTGCACGGCCCTGTCGGGTTGTACCTCTGGAGCTTCATTGCCTGTGAGTATCAGCAGCAGGACCCCGAGTTCACAGCTCACAGTGACCCTGTGCCAGCACTCTGTGCTGGGCTGAGCACTGGGGCTGCATTGACTCTAAACTGGCAAAAACAAGAAGCCAGGCAGGAAAGCGGGTCACTCTGCTGCGTCAAATCATGTGTTTTCCAGGTGGGAGTTAAGAGATAAAAGGGGGGATCCCTCAGGAGGGCAGGTGGCAGGATGGGAACGGGCCCATGAGCCCCAGAGCTGGTGCTGCATCACCGACACCCAACATACATGTTACAGTGGCCATAAGAACCTCTCCATGTGATGTGTGGCACACATCACACGTGGCCTGGCTGAGGGATTGCCAAGGTGACAAGCGTGTTCCCCTCCCTTTCAGGTTCCTGTGGCTGCCTCATCATGATTCTCTTCTCCTCAGAGGTGAAGATCCACCACCTTTCAGAGAAGATTGCTAACTTTAAAGAGGGAACCTTTACATTCAAGACTCACACTGAGCAGTTTGCCAATTCCTTCTGGACCATCCTGGTTTGCTCCCTGGTGCACTTCCTCAATGCCCTGCTAATCCGATTTGCTGGGTTTGAATTTCCCTTCACAAAATCAAAAGATTCTGGGACAATCACAGGAGCAGTTGACCTGATGTATTAGAATTGCAGGATTTAGGAGATTTGTCACTACTACAGCAACAGCCACCAGATGTACCAACTTGTAAACAATTACCTCCTAAGAAAGTGACACAAAAAAGATTCTAAATAAGCATCAATGTGGTATATGCAGTGAGCAAAAGAAGACATGCAGAATGGCAATGTCAGGATGAAAATGCCCTCTTTCTTGGGGTAAGGCCTTATTAAGACACTTGCCTTCTCTCCTGTAAACTATTTGAAAAGTAGCTGGCGTGAAGGAAACTAGAAATCCCAGCAGCATTGCACAGGACCTGGAAAGTCCAATGGATGAGCTGCAGTAGAGACACACCAGCAGCAACTTCGCCCTTCAGCCCTGGTGGAAGCAAGGACAGAGCTGTGATCACACCAGGCAACAAGGACCCAGCAAATTTACAGACACCCAGTGAGGGATAGAACAACGCAGGGGCTCTGCCCTGACACCCCTCGGGCTGCAGCTCACGGGTGCTCAGCAGGAACAGCTGCTACGGCCAGTGCTGGCAGAGCAAACCCCAAACACCTACATCCCCCCCCCAGCACTGCGACCTGGCATCACATGCAAGGCAACTCCTTCTCTCCATAAAGCTTTCTTTTGGGGTTTTAGTTTCAGCAAAACAAACTGTGCTCTGAGCCCAAAGTCCCGGGGGTGCTTGTTTCCACAGCAGCTGCTGTAGCTCAGTGGCAAAGCTGACACAGCACAGCAGCACTCGGGGGAGATGTCACAGTATCACACACTCCTGCTCACCCGGGGCAGGCACCCAGCCTTGGTGCTGCTGAACATCTCTGCAGTTCACCAGGCAAAGGGCATTTCCCAGAGCAAGCCCAGGAACCTTCACCTTCCACTGTGCCCTCCCAGAGCTCCAGAGAGCCTTGCTCAGGGAGCAGCCCTTCAAACTCTCATTAAACAATCAGCACAAACCAAGTCAGAACCTTTGGCCATCTCCAAGTCAGTTAAAGCAATCAGACCCTCCCCCAGGGACAGCAGAGCCAGCCCAGCTGCCAACAGGCAGAGGCAGGAGCAGGCACTACCTGTGCAGGATGACATGAGTGCCCTGGAGATGAGCTGCTCCTGGCAGGACATGGAGACATCACCCAGCAAGCACAGAGGGACAGCCCCTCCTCTGACCATCTATTTATCTGCGGGGGCTGAACCCAGCTGTGGGTGAGGAGCAGTCTCACCCACCCACCCACCAACCACCGAGTCCCTCGGGTGCAGGTCAGGCCCAGTGACCACATAACTGAGCCCTCTGCACTTCAGGCTCTACCAGCCCATAAATCCTCATTTACTTTGATGCTGCTTTTTGTACTTCTACTGTGAGTGGCAAAACACTGCTGCGTTTTGGTAAAGGCTTATCAGCTGCATCCTGCTCCCCGAACCCTTTCTCAAGGCAGCTTTGATCCTGCTTCTCTCTGCATTTTGACGATGTGTGAGGGCTGCACGTCACCACGATGCCCAGCTTTTTTCATAATTTTCTTCTTAGCCACATGCATATCGTTTCTAATATTAATGTATGTTCTTAATAAATAATTTGTACTGCATCTCATAGTATTGTTTCCTACACAGCAAACCCAAACCCATCCCTTTGCTAAGAGCAGCCCCAGCCCGGGGTCCGGGTGTCCCCAGCGGGTCACTGCACACAGAGCCCGGCCCCGCATCCCACCCCGCTCCCGAGTGCCAGCACGGCTGTTATTTGCCTTCGTACCCAGTTCCTGAGGCAAACAACTTCTTACGAGCAGAATAAAATAATTACAATATTTGTATGTGTGACCGGCTGGAAGTGACAGAGGTGCCCGCCCAGCACGAGTCCTGGGGGAGCCCCAGCACAGCCCCTGAGCACCCCCGTCATCCGGGAAAACTCCCCTGCTCCTGCCCGGCTTGGGAAAACACCCTCTCTCCTGCTCTGGGCTGGAAAATACCCGCACTCCTGCCCCCGGCTGCTGCCCCAGCCCCCGAGCAGCCCCCCCCGGCTCTCCTGGCATTAAACATTGATGCTGCGGCACCCACCGCGGGCCGGGACCGGCTCTCGGGACAATCCAGTCCCGGGGGGGCGGGGGGGCCGGGCAGGGCAGGCGGTGCCTCTCGCTGCCATGTGTCAGGGAGCCGCTCCCCCGGCAGCCTCAGTGTCCCCGACCGGCNGGCAGGGCAGGCGGTGCCTCTCGCTGCCGTGTGTCAGGGAGCCTCAGTGTCCCCGACCGGAGACATCGCCCGGAGCATTGCCTGGAGCATCATCTGGGGCATCACCCGCAGCATCACCCGGAACTTCACCCGGAGAATTGCCTGGGGCACCACCCGGAGCATCACCCGACGCACCACCCGGAGCATCACCCAGAGAGTGGCGGCTGCGATGGGTGACCAGGAGGCTGAACGTGTCACACCGACAGTGCTGGAGGAGATTGCCAGCAGGATCTCTGACCTGAACAAATGGAAAGAAATCTTTAGTTTTCATGGGTAAGATTGTTTTTCTACTTCTTTAACACATTTTTCATTTCAGGTGGTTATTTAAATTTTTTTCAGTTTTATTGAAAAAATATTTATTACCTAGTTTTCTTGCAAAACTTAAGTGACAATGACAAAAGGTCCTTGTGTACTCAGTAATACAAGTGCTACAGCTCTTATTCTTCCTTTATCCTGGGGTTCACTTCTGGCTGGACTCCAGTTTCTCCATATGCCAGCAATGCCTCTGTTGGTTTTTTTTAATTTGTACCTTATGTTACCTTTACAGCTTGGAAATCAACCACAAAACTCACCAGGTAACTGCTTCCCCAAAGGTAACATTTGGTATTTATTTCTCTGGTGGGGTTTGGGTTGTTTCAGGGGGGGTTGGCACACTGAGGAGGTCACACAGCCAGACCTGCAGCCCTGTTCTCTACAGAGATTTATTTCTCATCCTGTTACTTTGAAAAGAGACGTTTTCTTCATGTGTTCTGAAATAAAGTATTCCTGATTTAAATCAAAGGAGCAGAGCAGTCCAACAAAAAATAACTTTTCTCTCTGAAATTAATGATTTCCACGGTCAGTTTTAGAACACAAAGAGAAGGATAACAAACAAAGACCTTCAAAATGTAAGTATGTATTTGGGAAACCTGCTGTGCCCTTAGGTTGGGAGGCACTGAAGGGTATTCCCTGCAATTCAGACAAACAGTGTGACTCCCTTCTCCAGTCATCAGCTCACAGGGGTGCCCTGGGAATGTCTGAAAACAGCTGGAACTCAAGGGCACCCATCCTCCAGGGCAGCACGTGTGTCTGACACCCCCACTGCCACCCCCACTGCCACCCCACGGCCAGGCACTGTCCCCACCTCCCCGGGAATATTGGGGGGGACTTGCAGTGACCTGTGGTGACCCCCTGTCTGCTCCTCTCCCTGCAGCCAGGACAGGACACAGGACAGGACACTGCTGCCAATGGGCCACCCGGAGCTGAGGAGTCCCCAGGGCCACAGCCCCCCTCCAGCGTCCCCCAGCCCCTCCTGCTCCCTCTGGGCACCCGTGGGCAACCCCTCTCCCAGGACACGGCAATGGTGAGCTGCCTGCTGAATTAAAAATTAACTGTAATTGAATCTCCTGAGGAGAAAGAGCCTCGGGAGCCTCCCCTGGCATTCTGGTGGCTGCAGGCTGCTGTCAGCTCAGCAGGGATGGAATGGGGATGGATTATTTATGAGAATCTTAATGGTCATGGCTCCAATACCACCTTAAAGCTGATACACAACAATTCTCATGAGAGAACCAGTCCAATGACACAGGGATACATTTACCTGCACCTTGTGCCCCCCTGACAAACAACCTCAGGAAAGGAGGCAGGATCATGCAATCAGAATCGTTTGGGTTAGAAAAGGGCTGTAACACCATCAGTGGAGGATTTCAGCTCCTGTCCAGTGCCTGAGGGTGCTGCTGCCAGGTGCTGCTGTCCCAAAGCTCGGGGGTTCTACAGGCTATGGCAGAACCAGCCCCAGTGCAGGTCTACCCCAGAGGTGCACTGTGTGCAAATGTCAATCATCACACACTGGGACCAAACTTCATCGGAGCAGCTGAGTACTGAGTGAAGTCCCTCACTGAACTCAGACATCCCCTTTGCTCTGAAGTTGAGGCCTGACAGTGTGACAGTGGACACATGCACTGCACCCACACCCTGAGCTCTCCTGACGTGGGTTACAGATCCTTTCCCACGCTGGGATCAGGAATCTGACCCTGGTTCCTCTGCCTTCTCCTCGGCAGGAGCTGCAGAAGCTGCTGTTTGGGAACACAGTCCATCTCTTCAGCTGTGAGTGGGCAGCATCACACTTCAGGTTCCGCCGGCCACACTCCCACCTGGCCTATGCACTGGAGGCAGGAAAGGTGAAGTGTCTCACAGCAACTGGCACCATCTCCTTGGTGTCTCAGACACACACAGGGGATGGCAGCCAGCCTTGGGGGCCTCAGCAGCACACACACCTGCACCCCCCTCATCTGTACCCCCAGTACCTGCACCACTCAATACCTGCACTCCCCAATACCTGCACCCTCCACACCTGCACCCCCCATACCTGCACCCCCCTCATCTGCACCCCCCTCATCTGCACCCCCAATACCTGCAACCTCCCATACCTGCACCCCCCAATACCTGCACCACTCAATACCTGCACCCTCCACTCCTGCCCCCTGCCCTCAGCACACCTGCCCCCCCTCCACTGCCCTCCTGCCAGGCCATGCAGGATGCAGGGGCTCCAGCCACAGCCCCTCTAGAGGTGCCCTCACAGGGAGCCACTGTCCCAAGGCTGAAGTGGGATGGGCAGCCTGGAACCAGCAGCTGGCTGTGGGATAGGCTGTGACACCCCTCTGTGAGGACAGGGCTCAGCAGAGGCAGCGGGTTGCACAAAGCAGCAGCTGTTTCTTTTCTGAGAATTACACTTACCTAATTCTTCCTGCCCCACCCAGAGATCCGACAGGTGAAGTCACCTACACTGAAGTCACCTGCACTGCCCTTTGCTGAAAGAGGCATTTTCTTCTTGCTTATTTACCATCATTGCACCCAAAAAAGCAGAAGCCCATGAGACACACTCAGACTGTAAATCCCCTAAATTGCCCAGAGGCTGAAGTGCTGGGTGCTGCAGGTGACCAATTCCAAGGCTCTGTGACTGCAGAAGGGACCACAGCCCTGACATGTGCATCAGCACATGGGGAGTGGCCATGGACACCCCAGTGTGTAGCTTCACATCAGCCCCAGGCTGCTGAGGGATCCCTGTCCCTTGGCTGTGAGAGTGGAGAGGAGAAAAGATGAACTGTGGGGTTTCCACAAGCACAAGGTGCACGGAGCTGGGTGACATTCCCTGGGCTGAGCAGGAATTCCCTCCTGGGAGGGAGACAGGGCACCCATGGGACCCCCACTGCCCCCAGTACATGGCCAGGGCCACCCCACAGCTTCTTCTCCACAAAGATTCCTTGTTTTCCCACTGGGCAGGTTCTGCTGGGGATGGCAGGTGCTCACTCGGGCTCCTCAGACAGGTTTTGTCTGTCTGTCCCTAGGGGGGAACCAGAGCCATTCTGATGGCTGTACAAGCACACATCATCACATACCTGCTCTTCACCAGAGACACGAAATACCCTTCCCTGGACAGGTGAGATGCTGAGCCTTCCCATGGGATGCACAGGAACTTCCAACACAGTGTTTGGACTCAGGCAAACCAACTCCTGGGTTCAGCCAAACCAGAGCCAGGTTCAGGTGTGCAGCTGCAGGTGGGGATCTGCACCAGGAGAGAAGCCTTGGCTGAGCCTCAGGCAAATCCTCTACCAAATCCTCTGGTGCCAGGGCGGTGCCCTGTGCTCTCCTGGTGCCACGGTGACAGCCCCCGGTGTCCCCTGTCACAGGCTGTGCCAGGTCGGGCAGCAGGAGCAGGGACAGGCACTGGCTGTGGCCCTGGCAGAGATCCTGTGGGCAGCAGGAGGAAGCAGCAGAGCCGTTGTCTGTCTCATCACCCCAGCTGCCACCGTGTTGCCACCTGGAGGGTACAGAGCAGACACCTTCACCGGGAGAGTGAGTATGATGGGATTTTCCTTAAAGACACCTTTGGGTGAAATGTGGGATCTCCTAAACCTGCACCAAAGCAGTAACTCCCCCCAGACCTGAGCCCACTGCAGTCCAGGGCACATCCACCCCCTCACAGGGGCTGCTGCTCCGCTTCATCAAAGGCCATCCTTCCTTCTCCTGCAAAAGGAGGACTCTGGTTAATGCAGAGCTGCTGCCCTGACCCCCCACCAGAGCTGGGGCAGAGCCTTGCATTGTTCTTTCATCCAGCTAAAGGAACCACAGGATTTTAAAGCTTAACTTTTTAATGTATAATTCATATCTTCTTCACACCACCTTCCCTGTTTGCGCCCAACAGATCTGCCTGTTTGAGTTCTTGGAGAAAGCTGCAGCTCAGGAGTTCATCTCTGATCACATAAACTGTGTAAGTGGGAATATTTGTCCTATCCAAGTTATTTTCTTGTTTAGTTACATCTTATTTTCCATTAAAATTGAAACTTTTGGATGTGGTGTTAATGTACAGTAAGTTCATGGGTCTTCCCTTGGGAAGAGATCCTGCTCCCACTAAAATCCCCGGGACTTTACCCGCTCCTCCATCTCTCTCAGCCTACAAACTTTGGGTAAATGGGGTAGCATTTTGTACCTCACTGACACACAAGATGTGATTCCTTGCAGCCCCAAAATCTGGGGGAAAAGTGTACAAAACCCATTTAGCCAATAACTGGAAGTTTCTTTTTTCACCTGATCTTACTCAACAAAATTAGTTGTAAAACCTTCCTGATAAAACACCTTACTCATCAGGCTTAACACACTCTCCCAAAGCTGTAATGAAGCAGAGGAATTGTTTTAACTAGACATGATTTACTGGCCACGATTCCTTCCCTGTGATCTCTTATTTGTTTTTCCAGTTCAAAGGCGAAGGAAGCCACGGAGTTGTCCTATTTTTATACAGTTTACTTTTCTCTAGGACCCTTGAAAGGTATATTTTGCTTTTTAAACATTTTCCTCTAGTTTGGTGACATCTTATGGAATAGCTTTTACTTTCCTCCCTTTCCTGCCAGTCAGGCAGGGACAGGCAGTGACACCTCCAGCACTGGCCTGGCACTACCCTGACATTCTGTGTTTGGCCACTCAGGGTCCAGGAGGATTTGGGTGACACTGCTCCACTGCTGAATGTCAGTTCTGGAAACGTCACCTGCACAGAGGTAGGATCAACCACATTTCCCACATTTGGTTTAGGAAGAAATTCTCACGTGTTAATCCAAATTTAAAAAGCATAGTATTTTGCAAATTTTAGTCGTGACCATGCACATAAAAAAGAGACAGTGGTGATGATGATGATGGTGATGATGAAAATAAGCCACCTGCACCCTGGTGACCATGGTGACAGAGCTAGGAGCAGGACAGCGGCTGCTTCAGTCCCACAGTGCCACCCCGGGCTGTTTCCCCCAGGCCATGCTCAGCCTCCTCCTGACAGGACGGGCAAACCCTCAGGAGCTCGGTGGTGGCCGGGAGCGGTGGCCCAGTGATGGGGACAGTGAGGCCCGGTGGCAGCGACGCCCCGTGGGCTTCCTGCGCTGGGAGCGTGTGCCAGTGGAGCGGCAGGTGAGAGTGGGGACGGTCCCTAAGCCAGCGGGACCCACGGCAGACAGGGTGGGCTTGGGGCAGAGCGGGTTCATGGCAAGGCTGCCCTGCCCTGCTCTGCCCTGCTCTGCCCTGTCCTGTCCTGCCCTGCCCTGCCTTCCCCTGCCCTGCCCTCCCACTCCCCTCCCCTCCCCTTCCCTGCCCTTCCCTCCCCTGCCCTCCCCTGCTCTGCCCTGCCCTGCCCAGGTGAGCCCCGGGCTCCGCACACCCCTGGTGCCCGTGTGGCTGTGCAGCACCCTGGGCAGGCACAGTGTGCTCTTCAGCACCGACAGGCAGCTCCTCTCCCACTGGAAAGCCGAGAGAATCTTCCACCTGTACCTGTACAGTGGGCAGCAGGAGCAGAGCCACACAGCACACCTGACCATAGGTACGGATTGTGCTTCCCCAGGGGCGAGGGGTGGGTGTCACAGGCAACTGTCCTTCCTGTGTCTAATACTCAGGGCGAGGTTTGAACACACCGGGAGGCAGGACAGTTCCATGATGAATCCCAAATTTATAATAACCCTCTGTCCAGCTGCGGTGGTTTCACTCCAGCCAGTAAAGAAGCAGGACACAGGCACTCACTCACTCCCCCACCAGTGGGACTGGGGAGAGAATCAGAAGAGTAAAAGCAAGTAAACTCGTGGGTTGAGATAAAAACATTTTAATAGGAAAAGCAAAACAAGGGACACATTCACCCCCTCCCATGGCCCTTGTGTTTCCCCACAAGTTTCACCTCCCTCCCCAGGAGGGGTGAACTGTTCCTGTAGCATCACTTGTGTTGTGAACCAGCCTTTGTGCTTGGGGGGCAAGTCTCTTGTTTCTTTGCCACTGTGCACCCCTTACCTTCCTCCTCTTCCTTGACCTCCTTTCACTGAAGCATTTAAAGGGAAGTCAGAACCTGGAAACTAAAGGGTAAATCTGCAAGGAAAGGTGAATTGAGAGCCACCACCACCATACCCAGCACGGCCACAGATTTTATCTGAGCATCTGCTCAGGAAAGCAACATGCAAACAGCACCCTGCAAGGGGCCCAGAGCTGCATTTAGAGTGTCAGAATTTCCCGGGGGAGCCCCACGGTGTGGGGGCAGCCCCAGTCTGCCAGTGCTCCTCCAGCTCCCTGGGGCAGGGCAGCAGCACATCTGCACTGATACAGCTGCAGAAGCTTCTGCTTTTAACCTTCACCCAAAACTTTCTGAGGCAGGTTGGGGGGTTTTTAGACTTTTTATAGGAGTATTTCCTCTTCAGACAGTCATTCACATCACTGGGAAGAAGCTCCAAGTGAAGATCCCTGCAGCACAGGGAAGAGGTGCCCGGCCCTGGAGATGACAATCAGGACCAAGTGGGCAGGTGCGACCGTCCGCTGGAACGGGACAGACCCCTTCTTCTGAGGAGAGAGCAGGACAGAGTCCTGAGGAGAGAGCAGGATGGATCTCTGCTCCTGAGGAGTGGTGGATCTCTGCCCCTGAGAAGTGAGCGGGATGGATCTCTGCTCCTGAGGGGTGAGCAGGATGGATCTCTGCTCCTGAGGAGAGAGCAGGGTTAGGGTGGGGAAATGGTTGGACTCAATGGTGTTAAAGGGCTTTTTTTTTCCAACCCAACCCATTCTTTGAGTCTGTGATTCAGTGATTCCACTGCCATGTCCAAATCCTGGCACCTTGCATCAGCCCAGCCAGCAGCAGCAAGGGAGGGACATCACACTCAGGGTAACGACTGACCACTTCCTTTCTCATTGTCATCACTCAGAGAAGACCCGTTAGTCATACCCTTAGTGTGTTGCTAATGACAACTGTACTGAGAACAATAAACCTTCTGCAAGCGATCCAGAAGCTTGATTCAAAGTAATTGAATTTTACAATTAAAAAAATAAAAGTGCTGACATGCAGCCTGAGATTCCACCAGGCCAGAGCGAGGAGCTGCCAGTCAGAGCTGATGTGGGATCTGCACCTGTCGTTACCCCCTTCCTCAGTCTGTGCTCGGTTCAGGGCACCCCTGAGCACGTGGCCTCCCAGCTGCGGCTCAGCCCCAGTGCTGAGGTCCCCCAGCACCTGCAGTGACACCAGGAGAGGGGCCCCAGGGCTGCTGGGGCAGCACCAGCCCATCACCCTTCGGTGTCTCCAGCCCCTGGCACCAGCTGGGGAGCAGGGAGTCAGCACCAGGGTGCCCCCCCCTTCGGCCATGGCCCCCAGACCCCAGTCCCCACACTGACCCTGCTCCCCATCCCCCTCACAAACCCAGTGCGATTGTGAAAGGCAGAAAAAGGAAGAGAAACTTGGCTAAATCTGGCTGAACCCGGCAGCTCTGGCTGGGGAGAGCACACGCCCTCACCGCCTCCCCTGGGCTTCCATCCTGCTGCACCCACATCTTCACATCCTTTTACAACCTTCTTGTCCTGCAGGGCCACATTCCAGCTGCTCCTGTCCCTCCCCCAGAGCTGAGCCCTGGTCATCCCAGCCAGGCCATCCCATGATTAGTGATGCTTTAGGGACAAGCAGCAGTACAGACACAGTCTGGAGATCAGTCACATTTCTCTGAAAACTCCCCCAGCTCCGGCACCTCAGGAAGTGCTGCCCTCGTGACAACAGCTACAGACTTTCACTTCTACGCTGGAAATTCTCTGCAGCAGACAAATAAACCTTGCACACCCCTCACACATCCCAGGGACGCTCAGGGCTGCTCAGTGCCCTGAAATGTTGGAGGGTATCAGGGGCTACACAGCCAGGAATGCAACCAACAAATCCAGACATACACAAATTAAATTAGTGCCATGTTTTGGCACCTTGCATGAGCCAATCTCATGGAGAAAACAAGTACCAGAGCCCCTGGCAAGTGAGGGCTCTCTCCTGCACCTGGTCTAGTGGAGAATCTTCACTGCAGATCCAGGGTGGGACTGGATGGGCTTTAAGGCTCTTCCCAACTCAGACCATTCTGTGACTCTGATTCCTGGAGGGATTTAAGAGACATTTAGTTGTGCTGCCCAGGGACATCTGTTAGTGGTGGCCTCGGCAGTACTGAGTTAATGGTTTGACTCGATCATCTTAAAGGTTTGTTCCCAATCTAAATGTTTCTGTGGCTCTGTCGTTCTGTGATTCACTTCTCCAGTGTTTTTTTGAAATACCAGGGGGGTTTCCCAAAACTTTTTTTTTTTTTAATCTGGGGACTGAAATCAGTCCAACTTCTTCCCTTGTCTGGTTCCCACGTCTAAAAGCTGTGCTAAGAAAACACGTCATTCTGCAGAACATTTCAAACGCAGCCCAAAACACCTTTTATCCTTATTTTCACGGCATCGGTGAGGGAGGAGAGTCCCGACCAGTACGGACAGGTCTGGGTGCAGGGGCACAACCCCCGTGGGTGCGGGGTACATCCCCGGTGAGTGCGGGGTCAGAGCCCCGGTGGGTGCGGAGGGTCACAGCCCCAGTGGGTGCGGGGGGCTCACAGCCCCGGCGTCACAGCCTCGGTTGGTGCGGGGGCACATCCCCGGTGACTGCGGGGTGACATGCCCGGTGGGTGCAGGGGCACAGCCCCGGTGGATGCGGGATCACAGCTCTCGTGGGTGTAGGGTCTCAGCCCCAGTGGGTGCGGGGAGTCACATCCCCGGTGTGTGTCAGCGGGACAGCCCCGGTGTCACATCCCCGGTGGGTGTCAGGGGCACAGCCCCGGTGTCACCTCCCCGGTGTGTGTCAGGGGCACAGCCCCGGTGTCACAGCCCCGGTGTGTGTCAGGGGCACAGCCCTGGGGTCACATCTCCGGTGTCACCTCCCCGGTGGGTGTCAGGGGCACATCCCCGCTGTCAGCCCCCCGGTGACGGATCACGGACGGAGC
>WEKX01004033.1:241693-289882 GCA_013390025.1 Pitta sordida | reverse complement strand
CAGACCACCCCCATCCATCACCCCGCTTGTTGAAACTAGAATCCTCTGTTCTTTTTAAAGAAAAGGAAAATCCAAACCAGGACCTCTCTCCAGCTGATCTGGACCAATCAGATCTAACTGCAACAGCAGATCTAACTACATCTCAGCCTTACAGCCCATTTTATCTTAAGTGCTTGCGTTAGGAAAAAACAACCACTAAAAACAAGAAGAATCCGTCTTAAGTGCAAACAAAACCTGTGCTTGAGTCCAGGCCTACCTAGAAGTACGTAGCTAATGTAAAATTTGCGATGAGCACAAGAGCTCTGGTTGATCACCAGTGTTCCCAGTGACGGGTGGGAGCAGCGAACGCTCGTGCTGGTGCCTTTCCTGACGGCTTGTGTTTGGTCTTTTTCCAGTACTCCACAACGGGCTGTTCCCTGACACTCCACCACACAGAAAAGCCAAAACATGAAGCTGTCTGTGAGTACCGTCCTTACTCCTGCCCGTGCCCAGGCACCTCTTGTGACTGGGAGGGATCCTTGGAAGCCGTGATGTCCCACCTCATGCACGCCCACAAAAGCATTACCACCCTTCAGGGAGAAGACATCATTTTCCTCGCCACAGACATTAACCTGCCCGGGGCAGTGGACTGGGTGATGATGCAGTCGTGCTTCAGTCACCACTTCATGCTGGTGCTGAAGAAACAGGAGAAGTGTGAAGGTCACCAGCAGTTCTTTGCCACCGTGCTGCTCATCGGCACCCGCAAGCAGGCGGAGAACTTTCAGTACAGGCTGGAGCTGCACGGGAACTGCCACCGCCTGACCTGGGAAGCCTCTCCCTGGTCCATCCACGACGGCGTGTCCGAGGCCATCCGCAACAGCAACTGCCTGGTTTTTGATACAGCCACTGCACACCTCTTTGCTGACAACGGGAACCTGGGCATCAATGTGACCATTTCCATGTGCTGTCCGTGACGCGTCGCCGGCGAGGCTGGAGCTGTCTGGGCGTTGTGCTTTACATTCACCAGGGTCTGCTTTCGGTTCCTGTGTTTCACGCTGTTCAACCACGTCATCCTGTGCGCTAAGGTTCATGACTAACCAACAGTTGTAGCTCTGGGGAGAAGAGAAACAAGGGTGTCCTGGAAGTAACGTGAGTGGGACAAGGTCTTTTAAAATTCTTGGGTGCCTTAGGAAGAGGATACACACACAGTTACCTTTTATAATTTAATTCTATTTTATGTAAGGAGTGCTTCCATTAGACACGTGGCTTAAGAGGCTCCTGTTTGGAGCACACCTAAAAGCCCTTTCAGCAGCAGTACAGACTTGCTCTCTCACTGGTGAGCTTTAATAACAGGATTTAATGTCACAGAAGGGTTTGGGTTGGAACAGACTTAAAGATCATCTACTCCAATCCCCCTGCCACAGGCAGGGACATCTTCCACTATCCCAGGTTGCTCCAACCTGACCTTGGACACTTCCAGGGCTGGGGCAGCCACAGCTGCTCTGGACAACCTGTGCCAGGGCCTCCCCACCCTCACGGGGAAGGATTTCATCTTAATATCCCATCTGGCTCTGTCCTCTGGCAGTGGGAAGCCGTTCCCCCTTGTCCTGTCATTCCAGGACCTTGTTCAAAGTCCCTCTCCAGCTCTCTTGTAGCACCTGTATGCACTGGAAGGGGCTCTAAGTTCTCCTGACTTGCCCTTAGTAAGGCCATGTTGGCTGTCACCGATCACCTCCTGGTTTTCCATGTGCCTTAGCAGAGTTTCCAGGATGATCTGCTCTATGCTCTTGCTGGGCACTGAGGTGAGACTTACCAGCCTGTTGTTCCCCGGGTCTTCCTTATTCCCCTTTTTAAAAAAGGGAGGTTATGTTTCCACTTCTGCAGTCAGTGAGAACTTCACTGGACTGCCACGACTTCTCAGATGTGATGGAGAGTGGCTGAGCCGCTTCCTCCACCCCTTCCCCTGGACCCAGGGGTGCATCCCGTCAGGTCCCATGGACTTGTGCACCTTCAGGTCCCTTAGACCTTCTGGACTCTGATCCTCTCTCGTGGTGGGCAGTTCTTCCTTCTCCCACTCCCTGCCTTTGCCTCCTGCAGCATTTGCCGTGAAGGCTGAGACAAAAACATCACTGAGAACCTCAGCCTTCTCTAACCCTGGGTTAACCAGATCTCCCATTTCCTTCCAGAGAGGGGTCACATTCTCCCTAGTCTTCCTTTTATCACCCATGTACCTGTAGAGGCTTTGCTTGTTGCCCTTGACGTCCCTGCCAGATTTAATTCTCTCAGGCTTTAGCTTTCCTAACCTGATCCCTGGCTGCTCAGACAATCTCTGTGCACCTCCCGGGCTGCCTGTCCTTCCCCAGCAGGTGGGAAGGGAGAGGAATCCGAGCAGCCTCTCACAGAGGAAGGTATGACTCAAAGGGGGAGCAGTGGGTGTTTCAGCAATGTTTCTCCATTCCCTGCTGCCTTACAGACGGGGATGGGCACTGTCTCAGCTGCAGTGGCTTTGGAAGGAAAAAGGGAAGGGGGGGCTGGCAGACAGCACAGCAGGTTTCACGGGGCATGGAAGGGACTCCTGTGTGGCTCTGGTCTGGTTCAGAGGGACCTGGCCAGGTACAGGTGCAAGCAGGAGGGACGAGTCTCAGATCCCAGACAGCTGGAGCCAGTGACACAGGGACAGGCTTGTGCTGTCCACATCCAGCTGCCCTGGGAGACACACGGGACTATTGATGATTGTAAAAGACTCAATACAGCAAGAGCTTTATGGCCAGTGTTGTCATTTGCCGTTTAAGTTTTGTTGCCATATTTACTTTTACTTTGCAATAAATACTTTGCAAAACCTACCCTGCAGAGCTGTGCAAACACACACGTGTGGCAGCTGCTCCACGGTTCCTCTGTGTGCTCATCCCTGCTGGATCAGCCTGGGCTGGCTCACCCCGCTGGGGTCCTTGTCCCCACCACCTGCTGCTGTGGGACACGGGCTCTCTGCAGCACAAGCAGAGCAACGGGGTGGGGACGTGAATCCCAGGGACAACGAGGACAGCCTGACCTGTGCAGCTGAATCACAGGCTGTCAGCACAGCTGAGACTCGGCCTGCAGCTCCCCCTCTGCCACCAGAATGTTCTGCCTGGATCACAAACAGCAGCTCCACGTGTGGCTGTGCCAAATCTCGGGGGTGTGCTGTTGGGGGAGGCACAGTCCACTGAGACACTGGCAGTGGGAAGCCTCACAATAGTGGAAAACTGCAGGTGAAGTGACAGGTGAGAGTTGGTGTGAACAACTACAATCCAGGGGGTGACAGCACTGATGGCACTCCTCTGGGAAAGAGCTCTCTGGAGTTAATGCCCATCACCAGTGCCCAGCAGAAACCCCCAGAAAAGTGCACAAGGATGACAAGTTTGGCCTTAACGGAGGGAAGCTCAGTCCAGCCTCGAGTGTTTGGGAGTGACCATGGAAACAAACCTCCTGAGGAATTGCTCTCTAGGCACTGCACACTAACAATTAAAGGTCCTGCACCTAGTCTCACTTACACTGTGCTGGCAGAACTCCAGCAGCATCAGCCCAATGAACTAATTGCCTCCTGCTTAAGCAGATCAAAGTCAAGTCGTGGCTCTAATGCCTGTTAACACCTGTTTCCGCAGAACTGAAGCAAGAATTCCTAAGGGTTTGATTCATTTTCTCATATTTCAGCAACATTTATAGTGGAAGATAATTTTCTTACTGACAGTTGGGGCATAAGAGGTTTTTTGTGTAAAACAAAACTCTGAAGTGTGTCTTTGATTATGGGATGAATTAATTACTCCAGTGTTGCCTATAACCCCCATTAGATAAGTTATTATTGTTAGGCCTGTCCACACCACGGAGTTCTGAAGGAAGGGGAAGCTTTTGTTAGATCTCACCTCAAAAAACCCCCACAAAAAACCCCACCCAACACTTACACCTTTTCTACTGAAACTGAGTTTAGGATAAGGGATACCTCAGCTGGCACTGCCAAGGAGTGTTTCCTCTTCAGGTCAGTGAGTGGACAGGTGACATTCCTTCTCGCACTCCATCAGCGTTTAGGTTTCTTCCCGAGGCAGCGGATACAAATTTCCAAGGGTGATGTCCAAGGGCCAGGGGCAGGAGAGGCCTGCAGGGCACCAGCCCTTTGCCAGGGGAACAGCAGCACGTCAGTAAATGTGTGACAGTTCCTCAAAACATTCAGGAACAGTTACCGAGGCCGTGCTGGTTCTCTGAACAGAAGTGACCACAGTAAAGCCCCCGACCTTTANCTCCTGCTTAAGCAGATCAAAGTCAAGTCGTGGCTCTAATGCCTGTTAACACCTGTTTCCGCAGAACTGAAGCAAGAATTCCTAAGGGTTTGATTCATTTTCTCATATTTCAGCAACATTTATAGTGGAAGATAATTTTCTTACTGACAGTTGGGGCATAAGAGGTTTTTTGTGTAAAACAAAACTCTGAAGTGTGTCTTTGATTATGGGATGAATTAATTACTCCAGTGTTGCCTATAACCCCCATTAGATAAGTTATTATTGTTAGGCCTGTCCACACCACGGAGTTCTGAAGGAAGGGGAAGCTTTTGTTAGATCTCACCTAAAAAAACCCCCACAAAAAAACCCACCCAACACTTACACCTTTTCTACTGAAACTGAGTTTAGGATAAGGGATACCTCAGCTGGCACTGCCAAGGAGTGTTTCCTCTTCAGGTCAGTGAGTGGACAGGTGACATTCCTTCTCGCACTCCATCAGCGTTTAGGTTTCTTCCCGAGGCAGCGGATACAAATTTCCAAGGGTGATGTCCAAGGGCCAGGGCAGGAAAGGCCTGCAGGGCACCAGCCCTTTGCCAGGGGAACAGCAGCACGTCAGTAAATGCGTGACAGTTCCTCAAAACATTCAGGAACAGTTACCGAGGCCGTGCTGGTTCTCTGAACAGAAGTGACCACAGTAAAGCCCCCGACCTTTAAAGGGATGGTGAAGCATGTCCAGAGAGAGCTCTGCCCAGGAGCTGGCAGCAGGAAACCCCTGTGCCAGGACAGACCCCCTGGCCAAGGTTTGGTCAGCTGTGGAAGGCAATAACCAGTGAGCAGGAACTGTGCCTGGCAAGCAGCTTTTCTGTGGCTACAGTTTTCCCTGAAAACGATTTCCACTTCAAACACAAATTGAAATGCAGGTTCCACAGGACTGATGAGTTTATGGCAACAGCACAGCACATCCCGGGAGGCCCCTGCCTTGTCACCAGCCCCGTTTGGGTGCTCGACTCTGCTGTGCCACAGCCAGACCCAAGGGCTGTGCCAGCCCCGAGGGATCCCCCGGTGCTACAGGGAGCTCTGAAGACGGACAGCAGCTGAGCCACTGAGACCACAGGCTGCACCTCAACGTGCTCATTACCTCTGAAAAATGAGCGAGGCTGACTTACTGTTACGGAGCTCATGTGAGACACTGTGAGCTCTTACACAGCTCAGGTAAGGCAGCACAACCCTCGGAACCCACCCTGCTTGCGGCTGAACAGGACCTGCTCCTCCCTTTCGTTCTCCGAGCTGATTCCTCGGAGGGGCTCGACAGCGCCCAGTTCTACAGGAGACACCAGCCACAGGTGTGACAAGCGTGTGACACGGGTGTGAGGAATCTGCTCGGGCAGGTGTCCCCGATTCCTGCCAGGGGCTGCGGCACAGCAGCTCCAGGGCTCNGGACAGAGAGGCCGGGGATGGACGGGCCGGGCCATGGGGCGGTCGGTTCCCCGGACCCGGCCCTCCCTGCCCTCCTGGCCTACAGACGCGAGTCCTGCCGGGCACCCCCGCAGCTCGAGGTCAGTCGGGGCCCCGCGCAGGGAACATGAACCCCCGTCCTGTGGGCTGTGCTGCTGCCGGGCTGCTGTGCACACCTGGGCACTCTCCCCACCCCTGCATCCTCTGCTGAGAATGCTCCAGCTTTGGCCTCTGGCTGAAGCAGATACCAAATGCAGTCACAGAATACAGAGCTCCCCATACCCTTACCAGAATAAAGTCACCAAAGAGTTAATCCCAGGCCCGAGATGGGGCAGCAAGGGAATTTTGTTTCAAGATACATCCTGCAGCCACCCTGGTTTGCATTTGGCCAGGTGTGATCCTCAAACTGCCCAGGACTGCAGCCATCAGGAGCTTTTTCTCTCCGAAGCCCACACGATGTGTTGGGAAGGGTTAATGCAGCCGGCAGATTCTGCTCTCAGCTTTCCTGGGAAGGAGCAAGGCTTGTAAATACTTACCACAGTCACTCCCTTTCTCTGGGGGCATTTACTGATCCATTTACCACAGATCTGCTTTTCTTTTTGCTGGTTTCCTGAACTTACGAATGTTTTGAGTTAAATGGTGTCATCATCCTTGAGTGCATTTTGAGCAGAGCCCTTTTTCCTCACGCTAACAGGGGGACTGGGGGGCTGGTACCCCCTGTCCCCGCTGTCCCCCACAGGCAGAGGAGGACACTGAGCCGAGGTGTGAGTACTGTGGCAGCCTGCTGAGGACGTTCCCTTTCCCCGAGGATGTCCCTGTCTCCGAGGACAAGGAACACGTAAGCTGGGGGAAGGATGAGCAGAGGTTTGCTGTGGGATGGCTGCGCTCACAGCCCTGCTCTCCCACCTTGCAGAGCTTCTGCTGTGAGCACTACCAAGACCTCTTTGAGTTCATCGTGAAGGAGAGGAAGAGGCTCAAGGACGCCTGCAGTGTTCCCAAAGCTGTCAGCATCCACGAACACCGTGGCTCTGAAGCCAACCAGCAGCAGTCAAAGGAGCAAGAGAACCAGAGGTACTGGAGAACTGGGGTTTAGGTCTGTGCAAAGAAAAACTGGCAGCTCAGAGGGAAAAGGAGCATTAAGGAACTGCAGACAGAGGGAAAGAAGGAAAACCTTTGGTTTAGGCACCACAAATTCAGATTCTCTCTGGTCCCTCCTGCTCCTCTGTCGCCAGACTGCACAAGGAGGTGGCAAGGTACCTGCTGAGTGAAGGGTTAATTATAGAGACAGACAGACAGACAGCCAAAAACACAAATGCAGCTCTGGGAAGGACAGTGTGTGGGTGTAGCTTTTATCTCAGGCACTGAAACAATACTGGAGTTGGTATTTCTGTTTTGCTCCACAAACTGTGATGTGTTTGGGTTCCGGTTGCCAGAGTCACAAGAACTCTGCAAGTTCTCAGTCCAAAGCTTGTGCAAGTATCTTAAACCTCCAGCACAGGCTCAAGGAGAAGTAAACCAGCACACCTGGAAGTAAACTGTTGGTTTCCTTGAAAATCCTTCCCAGCCTGAGGGTGCAAGTGCCTCCTACCACATACAGGTAGGAGGGACTGTCACATTGTCACATTTACAGGAATCTACACAACAATTGTGAAAATATTCCTGGAGATGAGCTGTGTCCTTGACCCCATAGTCTGCTCTCCTCTTTCACATAATGTCTTGCTTCAAACCCCATCACAAAGTTCAGCTCTTCTGCCAGCAGAGCTGACACCACTGCAGTGGCAGAGTCTGTTCTGGAATCTGTGTGGGAGCAATTCTTTTCTGCTGAGATATGACTATTTTGGTGATATTCCACTGCCTCTGACTATTACTTGCAATCGTGTGAATGGAAAGGAACACAAGTTCAGAAAGTTGTGTTCCTAACGTAGGGATATCCAGTACTTCCAGCTTTCCAAACAGGGTACATGAGGTATCAGGAACATTTCTGTTTCCAGGCAGCAGGAGGGACAAATGTCCAGAGGGCCATCTGTCCTGCCTTTAAAGCCGGGTGCCGCTGAAGGTGAGTTGGCATTTCCTTCTGGATTTATTTGTCCATTTACCAGTGGAATGGCTGGTCTCTAACTGAACAGGAGGGTTTTACACAGTGACAGGTTCGTTGTCAGATGTGCAATCCCATTAAATTAGACACAGACCCAGCCACATTAAATCATCCCTCACGGGAGAACACAAAGCAGGCACATCCCCCTTGCACCAAGAGGCTCTCCTTGCTGTGACTTCAGGATTTATATGTAATGTTTCCAGCTGAGATGTACAGAAAAGGCCAAGTTGTCAAAGCCAAGCCCTTGGGAGGCAGGAACTGCCGGAATGAGGCTGATCCACATTTTGCTTGATCAGGTATCCCTGGCCCAGGCTGTGGGGGACTGAGCAGCCTTTGGGTCCAGCTCTGAAACCAGAGTTCTGACACAGAACAGGTGGGCTAGATTTACAATATGGGCATGTTTTCACAGAGTAAGATACTGAGGCTTCTGCAGCACCAGGGACCTCAGACCGTCAGTTCCAGTACATGGGCCAAATACTATCCCAAAAAGTCACTCTACACAATGTGTGTACATATATACAAAACTGAATAACTGGCAGCTTTTGTCATAATCCTGTTCTCTGAAATAGCTGAGCACTTTGGGCTGCCCTCATTAGAAAACAGATACCTTGGAACAGACTTCCAGGGTGGAATGTTTCAGCTGGGAATTCCCACTTGCCCAGTTACAGCAGAGGTGTTGGGCAGCCCCACCGTGGGTGCTTCCAGCCTCCCCTCCTCTGCTCTCCAGGTTCCCAGGAGCCCACGCTGCCCAAGGACGAGGCACTAATGCCTGATGGAAGTGCAGCCCAGCCTGAGCTCAAGGAGGAGACTGAGGAGGAGCCTGAGCCTGAGCAGGAACCCATGGAAGAGCCCAGGCCCGAGGAGGAGTCCAAGCTTGAGACAGAGCCCAAGGAGGCAGCTGAGCAAGAGCCTGAGCCTGAGCCCAAACCCAAGGAGGAGCCTGGGCCCGAAGAGGAGTCCCTTTCACATAAGGAGCCTGAGCCCAAGCCTGAGCCCAGGGCCAAGCTTTGGCCTGAGCTCAAGGAGCTGAAGCCCAGGCGTGAAAAGGAACCCAAGGAAGAGCCCAAGCCCAAAGAGGAGCCTGAGCTCAAGAAAGAGCCTGAGGAGGAGCCTGAGCCCAAGCCTGAGCCTAAGGAGGAGTCTGAGCCTGAGCAGGAATCTGAGCCTGAGCCCAAGCCTGAGCCCAAGCCCAAGCCTGAGCAGGAGCCTGAGCCTGAGCCCAAGCAGGAGCCTGAGCCCCAGGAGGAGCCTGTCCCCAAGGCTGGGCTGGAGCCTGAGCCCCAGCTCGACGAGGAGCCCGTGTCCTGCCGTGTCACCAGCTGTGGTTTCAGGCCCCTGGGAGAGCAGGCAGGTACCTGCGGCCGGTGGCAACAGGTGACCCTTGGACTCTGCGCTGAGTGGCCAGAGCCTGGCACTGCCCATCTTCACAGGGCAGCTGTGCCAGGCTGCTCTCATCTGCTTTATCCTTCCAATCCTAGGTGGGGAAGAATAAATTGGTGCAAAAGTACTACAAACACGGAAGGAAATTCCTTACCATGTTCCCAGATGGAACCTCACAGTTATTGTATCCTTTATGGGGTTCTCTTGCCTGCATTAATCCCAGGCTGTAACTGTGCCCCTGTTCACTTCACCATGACCCTGGCTCCCCACTACCACTTGCTGTGCCTGAGGTGCAGCAGCAGCAGTGAAACCCAACACAGCTCCTGTGCTGTTTCCCAGAGCAGGCAGCAGCTCTGCTGAGCAATGGGCACTCGTGTCCAACACCCAGCCCTTAATTAGAGCGAGTTTTAAGCCACCCACGTTATTTTTCCTTGCTGTGGCTGACTTCTTTCTGACCTGGGGAGGCATCAAAGTGCACCCGAGCTCTGCCACCAAAGCAAAGCCTTGGCAATATCCCAGGTGACACTGGCAGCACACCTTTACCACAGTGCTGTGGTAACACACATTTTATACTCCCGAGCAGTGCCCCGAAGTATTTAGTGTGTACTGACACTTACCCAGGGGCAGCTATCCATCTGGACACCTGGCCATCATCGTCACACGAGATGGACAGCAGCTGACTTGCACCATCCTGGACGACGAGCCCAGGGCCACCACAGTGCGCGGGCTGTTCCAGTCCGAGGGCAGAGGCGTGTGCTATTACCCCAACGGGGACGAGTGGTGCGTTCAAGCGGCTCTGCTCCCCACTGACGTTGCAAAGGCCACAAGGGGTATTTTAATAGCAGCCAAAATTAACAAACCCAGCAGCTCATGGGCCCTGCTCCAGGTGCCCCTCAGAGCAGCAAGTGCCTTGAGGTGGGGGACAGACCCCTGTCTTGTCCCCTAGGGGAACAAGGGATGTTCCACCACAGGAACTACAGGGTTCAGAGCTTCCATTTCCTTCTCTTTTAGGATAAACATGAACATCCAGGGAGGGCAGTATTTGGACCGAGCAGGCAGCAGGGTGAGAAGGTGGACATGGCCAAACATGTCACCAGGACCCCACATCCCGCTAAGCCCCATCTTCATCTCCCTGAACCGGCATGTGGGGGTCAGGATCCTGGCCCAGGACAAGATCATCGTCTCCTTCCTGGCCATGGGGCGACAAGCAAAATTCAACACAGGAACCAAAGTGCAGGTATTTCTCCGTGCAGAGCAGCTCCCCACTCAGGGAAGGTCCCCTCCATGGGGAAACATGCTGATTCCCATGCTGACCCACGGTCCTGCTCCAGAAAAAGCCAGCAGTGCAGCTGTACTCCTGACCGCCCATTCTCTCCAAGGGGGCAGTGTGGGAAGCAATTCCAGCAAGTTCCCTGGTGTCCTGGCTGCATCCCTGAGGGTCACCCCAGCTCTGCCACAGGGAGAAGAGCTGTGACCCATGTGGCCAGGGCCATGGCAGCCGATGGCTCTGCTGACACCTTCCCTCTGCTCCTCAGGGCAGTGGTACCATCCAGCTGCCTGCCCCAGCCTGGCTGGGCACAGATGAGCTCCTGCTGCTCGCCTTCCGGGTGAGGATCCTGCAGCTCTTCCACAGGATGCGGGGATGCATCAGCTTCCCCTCCAGTGAGCAGTGGAACAAAATGCGCCCTCCCGCGTACCTGCGGAGCCAGGCTGTGAAGGTCCTGGAGCGCTGTGCTGACAGCGACGCGAGCGACGAGGTGCGCAGATCCATCTTGGAGATAGTAAAGCTGCTCTGACCAGCAGTGTGTGGTGAGGCATAATGTGGCACCTGCACACACCCACAGGAGTCATCTCTGGCCATGTCCTGGGGTGGGGCAGGCAGGACCAGCCCACAGCGAGCACACCGTGGCCATGGAGGAACAAGGGGGCTTTGCTCAGGCAGGGACACCCCATGATCCATGTGGGTGCACTGCCCCTGAGCAGCTCCCCTGCGGTCTCCTGACAGCAGCTGGCCCTGCCCGAACGTGAGGCATAAAGGTACAAACACACAGAACACAGCCGAGCCAGGGGCTGGGACAGGAACATGGGCAGGTGCTGGCTCAGGTCACCCACACAGGCACTGCTCTGCTGCTGCTGACAAGGAGGATGCCCGGGTGCCCCTGACACCAGTGCTGGAAGCAGGACACAAGGTGGTTCACCACACAGAGAGGAACAAATACCCACACAGGACCCAAAGTAATCACCTACACTGCAGCTGCAGCCCTGGACAAACTCTGGTCAGAGCACCACAAACACTGAGCCCTCAGGGGGCATTCAGGGGCCCCTGGGCTGTGGGGCTGCAGCTGCCAGTGGGGAACCTCCCCCAAAGGACAAGGTCATGCCCCCTGTGCCCCTCGGGGCTTACACACCACACACACAAGCTCAGTGACTTTGGAAAGTTGGCATTTTATGCGTTTTTTTCAATTGCAATTCCAAGAACGTCCATCAGTGACAAACAAGGTACTTCACACAGGAAATGGGAACTCTTTATTTCAATTAATGTTCTTGGGATCTATTCAGGACAGCAGGAAGGCCCAGCTCATCTCTCCAGTGGCTGAGGAAGAGCCACTGGAGCTGGTCCACGTGATTAAAGAGCAGCTGATCTTAATTTTCACTGAAGTCACCAAATGATGTAACTACTCTGCATATAATTTTGCTTATATAATTCAATATATAATGCACTGTTCGACTCTGCCATAGATTTTGAAAAATATACAAACCTGTTTTAACCACATGAGAGATATCTGATAGACAGCTATCAATTACTCAACAGTTTAGGACAATATCAGACACTCCTAGAACTTCATTTTAAACTACAAAAAAGAACATAAATTCTTATAAAATACAACAGATTAAACAAACTTTTCTTTTTTCCAAGGAAAAATTAGGTATCAACTCAACCTGCCACTGTGTGAAACATGAATATAAAATAAGTTACCATTAGTAATGCCTGCATTGCTGCACTATGAACTGGTCGAATGAAGTCTTAAAAAAACTATACAGTATTATTGCACTGGTGGCTGTGCAGTGGGACCGGCCAGCACCGAAACTGGGCCCGCTGGGTGTTTGTCCAGGAGGCACAACGTGGCTGCAGGAGAGGCGTCCGGTCTGCGCCAACAGCGACTGTCTTCGGCGCAGCCCTTCATGGATCTGCGCCACGCGGCCCGGGAACCACCACCCAGCGCCTGCGGAGAGACACCGTGTTACCTGGGCACCGCCCCGCGGGGCACCGGCGCACCTGGGTAACACCTGGGCTGAGCCTGCACACCTGGGCTGAGCCTGCACTAAGCCAGTACACCTGGGCACACCTAGGCACACCTGCACTAAGCCAGTACACCTGGGTACACCTGCACTAACCTATCACACCTGCACTGAGCCGGCCCCATGAAGGAGAATCATAAGCTCCGTGCTTTGAAAGCCACAGGTGCCACAGGAACACATTACTGTTCTGTCACGAAATACCTACTGGATGTGAGCCCTGGAGTGTTGACAGCGTCCTGCTCTCCAGGGCTGTGCAATTAAACCAGGTTACAAGCCAGGGAGACAAATCCCCTGCACAAAGGCTGTTCTAAGGCACATAAAACACCACACACCTCACTGACATCAGGCCTCCTGTGCTTTGTAACACACCTGCTGCTGCCTCCTGGAAAGCCACCTTCTTGTTAAGAGACAGGCAGAACGACCCACAACCCCAAACCTCCCATCCACACAGCCGGTGGCACCACATGCAGCAACTCCATGTCCCAGGAGCTGGTTGTCCAGGGAACCATGTCACTGAACAAACACGTGAGACCTGGGGAAAGGCACCGGTGACTGCAGGAGACTTACGAGGAGTTTCAGTGCTGTTGGATGGGGCTATGATCGATGATGGGGCATTGACTCCATGTGCACATTGAGCTTCATCTCGTTATCAAGGATCTGTACAAGCTGCTGCATGGAAGGGAGGTGGCCAGACTCCAGCTTAGACCACACTGGGACATCTAGAACAGAGGGAGGGCAGAAAAGAGCCGTTAGCACTGGGAGCACCAGGAAACACACAGGGCTCTGTAAACGTGGGGCTGGGAAACTCCAGGAAGATGTGTGAGTTGGTACTGAGGAAAACATGGATCAGGAATGCTTCCAACCTCTGGCTATGCCAAACCCCAGCCCGACCACGACAGCAGAGTATCTAATGCTTCCCTTGAGAAGTGTATCCTGTGGATGGAAGGGTACAAAATACCCACTGACATTCCTTTCAACCTGAAAAGTCAGTACTGCTGTCCACTGGTACTAAAAATCTGGGAATAGCAATGGATTCCTTAGGATTCCAAGGCTAAAGCACGCGACAGGAGAGTGAGAGCACCTAACTGGAGAGCACATGGCCCTAGCTGATCATTCCTTACTTAATGCACATCATACACAAAGAACAAACAGAACAGTTACTCCAAGAGACCAAGTGTCCCTCTGAGGAAGTTTTTACAGAGCTATTCTAGAATACTGGACATCTGTATAACCTGCTTTAAACGACTTCTATGATTTTCATAATTTATTGTGATAGAACACATCCAAAGATACAAATGGATAGCAATTCCTGACACCACCCCTCACTCTCTCCACCCCACAGGACAAGATTCCCTGAAACAAAGTCTCAGCTCACCATTCAAAGTGATTTCAAAAGCCCCGGTGGACATGCACTGGTTCTCAATCATGTTGCTCAGGAAGAAGACCATCATGCAGGCGTACACCTGGAAGGGAAGAGACCCACACAACACCTCAGCTGTGTCAGCCACCTCAGCTGCTGTTCAGTGAGCACTGGCCATTCGCGGGTGTCTCTGAACTCCCCGTGCTGAGAACTGCCCCAGGAATGTTCCCCTCCACAAACTGTGCACCTTGCCTTCCCCAGCTGTGAACCCACCTGACCAACAGCCCTGCCTCAAACCAAGGGACAAGTACACTCTCCTACCCCCCTCCACACACCTCTGGCCCCGTCACGGGGACACAGCTGTTCCCACACACTGCCTGTCACTGTCACAGCAACACTCAAGAACAAACAGCACAGTGAGGTAAATCACAGAGCACAGGAACCACTGGTGCTCCGAGCTCTCCCCCAGGGGCTGTGCACCGCAGCCAGCCCAGCTGGGCACAGCCTTGGCTGCCACTACTGCAGCTTCTGGGCATTCAGACTGGTCAGTGAGAGACCCAGGACACTGGGCAGATCACTTTGAGAGGCTGTAAATTACTTCAGCTTAGTGGAATAAATCTGAAATAAGGTTAATCTAAATCACATTACAACACCCTAAATCTGCTGGCATCAATACTGACTCACAGGGACATTCTCCCACAATGTCATGCCAGAGCCTGCTCTGCAGAACACCCACAACAATTCAACCTCATTTTTCTGAACACCATTTAATTGCTGCTTAATCTACCAGAATTCTGATGGGAGCACCACCTGCAAAACAGCCATGAGACAGCAGAGAAGGGAAGGTGCGATTTTAACACCAATGGTACTGTCCTGAAATGCTGCTCTGGAGCCCTTTGTCAGCAAGGTCAATCCTAGCTGTCCCTCTGCAGCAGCAGCTTGGACAGACACCACAGAATCACACTTGCTCTGTCACAAGCCTAAAGCACTACTGGTCAGAATTATGCTGCTGTAAGGCTGCAGAGTATGAACGAGCTGTGAGGGATTGCCAGAGCACCCTCAGGAAGTGTCTCCGAAGCTGCTTTTCCACAGTAAAAGAAGCACATCCCTTACCTTGTTTTCTTGGCCCCACTGCCAGATGCTCGGAGCTTGCATGCCAAAAAAAGCAAACGGGTCCTTGCCAACGATGATTAAGCCAATTAATACTAGTTTGAAGACAGACAGGAAGGATGCTATGTGCCTGTTGGAGACAACACATGCCAGTGACTGAAAGGCTCAGTTCCTCTTGCCCACACACCACTGTGACTGACCTCACTAGAAGAGTTTTGACAGTGTAAGATCAAACATTTCAGAAAAAGTACATTTATCTCACTGTTAAAAACCCAAACGACCCCAAACAAAACAAAACCACAACCTACATTAACAACACCCCCAGGGAGGCGCTATTCTTGCACGTTTTCAGGACTATTTCAATGTAAATGCTGTTAAATACCGGCCATCTCTTACCTATAGATAGGTTGAGGAAGGTAGTTCTCCCCTTCGATTCGGATGTCTGGGTACCGCTGGCTGATGACCCGCATGTACTCCTCAAACACCCGCCTGTATCCTCAGGAGACACTGCACACAGACAGCACTGTCACGGCACAGCCACTGCTCAGCCCCTCCACTCGTTCACAACCACTTCGGGTTAAAACTAACATTTCCATGCCACAGAGAAAAACCGGCCTGCACTGAAATTACACATCGCAAACCCCCACGAGGAGAACGCTGGTTCCTCCACAGGTTTCCTCCACATCCCAGCACAGACACAGGGATCACTCCCTGCGCACTGAATCACTTGCTTTCCCTACAAAACCTGTTAAGTTGGAACCATGTTAGGAAGTAAACATAAACACAAACTCGCTCTGTGTCAAAAAAAAAAAAAAAGGCTGGGACAGAGCCGTCTGAATCCCGGCCCGGTTAAAGTGCAATCCCTTCCCGGGCCTGCCCGGAAAGCTGACGCCGCTCCCAGCCACTCCCGGGTCAGCACGGCACGGCAACCGCAGGAGTTAAATAAAAACTGACATAAAAATCACCGCCCAAGACCCCAGACTTAGCTCCCTCCACCCCCCGCGGTCCTGCGGGGCCTCTCAGACCCGCCGGGCCCGGCCCCGAGGGCCGCAAACCGCGGGGCTCGTTCCCCGGCGCGCCCCGACTGCAACACGGGCACTGCACCGGAACAAACACAGCTACCGCCTTTGCTAAGCATCGGTTACTCCCAAACGTGATGACACGCGTTCGAAGGGTCCGAAATGCGCGTTTTTAGGGCGGGTGGCCGCATTTTAAGTGGGTCCCACNCGGGTCCCACCGCCAGGGCCGCCTCCCACGGCCCAGCCGGGCCCGGCGCCCCGGCCAAGACGGGAGGGGACGGTGCCCCACGGCCGCGGCCCCTCCAGGGCCGGTAAGAGCGGGCAGCGCTGAGGGAACGGAAAGAGGGAGGGAGGGACGGGGGAGGCGNCCCGCCGCTCGCATCTCGCCGCCGCCGCCGCTGAGGCACCGCGCCTGCGCAGCACCGACAAGTTCGCGCGGGGCGGAGCCCGCGGTGCGTCACGTGACCCCCCGAGCCACGCCCCGAAGCGCTGAGGGAGCAGAACGAGAGCACTCCCTTATTATTAAACGCTCTTTATTTTTATCTACAGCCCGTTATTGCATAAAGATCACGTCTCTTCTTAAATATAATAAAGCTATCAAATGTTTTCATCGCTTTCCGTCCTCCCCACCCAGACAAGGAAAACCAATCTGTTTTAGGCGACATGCTCCAGAAAAGGAGCACATTTCTGGCTGGAACAGCAGCATTACTGGTTCATGGGTTTGCATGTGCACAAATCTTTAGGAGAATTGTTTCTTTTTAAAGGCAAATGTGCAGCAAAGCTGTGGACTTCTGCACCCTTGGTCACTCGCTGAAATGTTTGACTGTGTTCAAGTTAATAACAAACTATATTTTGCATGAACTTTGCGCTGGTGCCTCACTGCAGCTACAGATTGTAAACACCCAGTTCTAGATCTTCCAGTTCTTTAAGCAGAGCGTCTTCCTTCTGAATCTTCTCCACCTAGAACACAAAAGCTTCAGATGTCACATACGTAGCTTATTATGAAGTGAATACTGAATAAACTGCACACATCTTAACAATACCTGGTTCTTCTCAAGCTGTTTGCCAGCAGCTGCCTGTTCTTTCAGTTGCTCAATTGCCTTTAGCTTCTGTAAAAACAAAGTACAAAAAGCCACTCTAACACAAAATACTGATGAACTAAGAACAGATAAAAAGAAGTCTTAGAAGTTGTTGCACTTGCAATTGCCTGATGCACCTGAAGGCAGATCTCTGTGGAAGGCACATTTCCTTTATGCATCTCCAGATACTAATCCAGAATTTCCCACCAATAACAGATAATTCTTTCAAGAACAATCTAGAAAAGAGCAGCATTTCCTCCTCTCTGAAACAAACATGATCCATTGTCTCACTGAATGGCTAGATCCAAACTCAGAAATTACTCCATTGCTATCCCTCTTCACCACACATTTTCCTCAGGAAGCTTGGAATGTTAATCCAGAGACAACGAGAAGCAGGAGGCCACCAAGAGAAATGGTAGAGGTTCTCTAGTCTGAATGGGAAAGTTTCTGTCCTGAAATTGATTCCCTGCTGATGCACAGGCTGGGAAGGCAAAGGAAGTCGGGAACAAATTCAGGACATTACAACAGATGTAAATGCATCCCTGAGCCCAGCTCACCTCACCCTCACAACAGGTCTTGGAGAAATCTGTTGTCTGCTAGAAAAAGAATCCCCTTACCTTTTTCAGATTCTTTATCTTCTTGTCCACTTCAGGATTTCCTGTGGTGATGGCTGGCGCAGTGTTTTGTGGGGTGTTCTGTGGGGCTGTGGTCTGGGCAGGGCCCTGGTTCACATCAGTTTTGGCCTCCTGTAGGCACAAACACATGATCCAGAAAATACCTTTGATTACACAGAGACCGAAAAATGTCTTTAATCACTTTAAGAGATCCATTTAATACTCCCTTCACTAGTTTGCTGGTGTATTCTAAAATGTGTGCACGACTTGCTCTGATGTACTGCATTACCTCTGGATCTCTTTCCACACACAAAGGCTTATCTGGAACAACTCACATGCAGTTTCTTGTTGAATTTCTACTTCCTCAAGACCCCAACCATACAGCACATGTCAGTAAGGGTGACATGACAAACATATACACAAATGTCTGGCTCAGCTCTGCTGCCCTCCACACACCACAGCACATGTGAGATACGTGGAGGGCTTTCCATGCACAGGGCACTGCTCTGAGACTGACCTGTGCCCTCTGGGAAAACCAATTAACTAACTAAGGTTATCCTTAAAAAAACAACTTCTACGGTACCTGTTTAGCAGCTTTCTTTGCTTCATGTTTTCTCTGATTTTTGAGAGCTGTTTTAGAGACCGGCTTATCACCACCTCCCAGCTGGGGTTTCATGTTCTGGGGCGGCTCATCCTCGTGCTGCAGGACATGCAAAATGAAGTTAAAAACCTGTATTCCATGTCTGGGGGGACAGTGGGGCTGAGAATGTTTTCAAGATAACTTAATTGTGACGCTAGATTGTTTTGACACATATGACAAGATTTTTGACCCATATAATCAAACAGAATCATGTATTTTTGTGCACGTATCTTTTCCCTACTCCCTCTGCTCATGGACGGTTTGTGAGAGCAGCCTTCAAACACAGCTAACAGACCCAATCTCCTTCAAAAGCACCAACCTCAAATCAAAACTCTCTGACACTCAAACACCAAGGGTGCAGTTGTCAAATGGAACTCGCTGTTACTCAGCCTACTTCGAACACTTGCAGAAAAGAAACCAATTGGACAAGTAGGTCACGGTACAGAAACATGTTTAAGCTGCAGCTGACCTGCTAATGATCCAATATCCTTCTAGCAAATAAACTTACCTTAAAAAAAAATACCCAGAAAGTGTGGCTGTTGGGAGGCCAGTCAACCCCCGGGCTGGCTGGGGTCAGAATGGCAGGTCAGGTCACCCAGATCAGAGGCTTCTGCCCTAACCAGAGCACCCAATTCCACTGCAAACCACACATGCAGTTCAGTGCTCCAGAGCACGCTGCAGAGAGCATTACTAAAGTCTGCAGATGCTTTGCGAGAGGACAGTATTCGGGCCAAAGAAACGAGAATTTTCTAGCATTTATTCCTGCAAACCATGAGTGAAGTCCCAAAAAGGGTTACCCAAACCCCTCCAAACCCCCCCGGTGCTGCTGCTCTCAGCCTAGTTACTCTCATCCAAAACACACCCACGTGAGGCCAGGCTCCCAACAGACACACAGCCACAAGACAGGACAATCCTGTTCCCACAGGACGCTGCTACTCACCAGCTTGGAGCTGGTCACGGGCTTGTTCCTCAGGGCAGGAGGTCTGTAGGCCTGCGCAGGCCTCTGCTCGGCACCGGGCACCTCGCTGGGAACTGCCTGGTACCTCACGGCCTTCTGCGGGAACACGCCGTCCAGGAAGGGCTGCCACAACACCTGCCACATCTCCTCCTTGGCCGGCACCTCGTGGGTGTGCAGCACGGAGCCCGTGTAGTGCCAGATCTTGTACCCGTTGCTGACCCGGAGCCGGGGGGCACACGTGGCTGTCACTATGTGCTCCCCGTCCGGACACCAGGCAAAGTACGTGGAGTCTGAGGCCACTGGTTTGGAAATGAGTTTGTAGTTCTTTATGTCCCACACTTCCATCTGTCCTCGGAGGTTCCCAAAGCCCGCCAGCACCAGGATGTGTCCGTGGGGGCTGTAGTAGACGGCATTGCGAGGCCCAGTGCCAAAATCAAACACGGGGTCACATTTCAGGTTGAAGACTGTGGCTTTAGCAGGCATGAAACCGTACACAGCACAGAACTCCACAGAGTTGGGGCTCCAGGCAACATCGTAAATAGGGCCATTTTTTGCTAAAGGAAAAGGAGAAACAGGCAACTGATGGGAGACTGCATTTTTTCAGTGCAGGCCAAAATAAAATCCATAATGACTCTTCATGGTTTGCTAAAATGCTGTCATCCAATTACTGACAGCAAAAATTAATTCTGCTAATGACAGAGGGAGAAACAACCTTTTATCTTCTGATAACTTTAGTTAGAGTTTGCAACAACAACTGCAGCCATTCCAAATTACCTCTGTGGGCTCAGCACCAGCACTTTAACAGCAAGCATAGCTTGTCATGTAAAAAAATCCTTTATTTTTTTCCTCGTTACTCAAGTATGACCTCAGGACCTCCTCAAACTGTCCCACTGGAAACCTGCGAAAACAGGAGTTTTATACCAGCTGGATAATAGTTCCTCATTTTTTAACCTAAGAAATACTGCCTAGCTCAGCTCTGTAGTGATAAGTAATAGTGATCTAAGTTTTCTTTCAACCATGCCCATGCACAGAGTTTTATAAACCAGATTTTAATGTGAGTGAGCACACAAAGACGGTTTTACACACCATGATCAAAACTTGAAACTGTTAGAAGCTATCCCAGGAGTTGGAACATTCAGAAGTACTGAAGGGTGGTGAACTAGTGATGAAAACTTAAGTAAAATATTGAGGAGTAAAATCAAACCACAGGCCATTATAACTTTTCATAATCTGGGTATCTGTACCCATAGTCCAACCCCAAACAGGGTAAGTGTTTGCACACAACACCAACAGCTTGAGAGAAGAAAAAACCACCACCACATGGACTTCAGTTCAAACCAGACAGTGGAATTAAGCACATCCACCTGCTGCACCCCAAGATGTCATTTTTGTCTTACAACACCCTCAGTTTTACAATATAAACTAAAGAGCTCCTAGTTTTCAATATGCTTCCACAAAATTGCTCTCACCCTGCCCTGGCTCACTGAGGAGGGGAATCTTGACTGTGCAAAAGTGCAGGTGGGATTACTGTGTTCAGTGACACACCTTCCTGCCCACTGTGGATTCTCAGGTACCAACCTGGCTCCACTGTCCAGGTGTTTCCTCAGGAAACAAGCACCATTCCCTCCCCGAGCACTTGAACAACCTCCCGTGCAAATTACTGCCACGGATTAACTGGAAGTGTGAGCTCTCTGCCACTGACACAAGTAAAACAAAGGGAAGGTGATTCAGCAGTTTAAAACCAACCCCCAACACCTTGGTGGTGCAGGATTTTTTGCTAGGATGACTGTTTTAAAGGCCACTTGGTGCCAGTGACAGCTGGCAGGCCGTACTCACGCAGCTGCACGACGGCGCTCTCCCCGTTGACCGCGATGTAGTGCAGCGTCTGCTCCCCGTAGTACGACGCCCCGGTTTTGTCCACCTCTGTGCTGGCCACCACCAGCACGGCCGTGGCTGGGGAACACACACAGTTAGAGCAGCAGAACTGCTGCAGATCACAGCACAAACCACACACCACAAACCCCCACTGCAGACAAAGAGAAATCAGCTCCCGTATCAATTCCAACAGTGCTCGTGTCAGTCTCTTCTGAGTTGTGTTCTTACTAATGTTAACCAAAGAGAACCAAATACCTTCCTTTCTCACCCAGGTCTACGTTCACAAGCAAGTGAACAAATTTTGCAGTCATTCAAAAAAATATTAATCTAAGGTAGAAATCAAACATCGCTGGAATAACACATTTCATCAACAGCTTCTGTGTGCACGTCTGTTACCCAAAGATGTGCCCATGTGTGGTTTCCTCAATAACACCTCCCATGTATCCCAAAGTACACAGGTTGGAGTAAAATGTTTTTTACCAAACTGTTGTGAAGCAGCTCGATGGTAACAAACAGCAAAGCACAGAGCCCTGTCAGTTGCTCCCAGCTGGGGGGTGTGTGTGTGTGTGTACAATTCCAGAGATTAGGATTATACCATAAACTGTCCTTATCTTTACAGTCTAAATACACTCTCAACACAGAATGCGAATTTATGTAGGAATCAAATCCCAAATGGGCCAAATGTAGCAGTTCCAATACACAGCTGCTGTACCTTTTTTGTTCCACAGCATTGTCACCTTGTCAGCCTTGAAGAAGCTTTTGTTGGCCAGTGCTGACTGGGGGCCCCCGAAGTTGGGGTACTGGTAGAGCCTGACAAAGGACGGGGCCCCTTTGGTGCCTGGGACATACACAGCAACCTGCAACAGCCACAGGGTCTCACTGCAGATTAAACCCACACTTACTGCCCCCAAAGCAGTCATTTTCTTTTAAGGAAGCCAAGACAATGAGGAGTATGTACATACCTTGGTTGGCTGTGTTCCCGGGGACAACACAAAATCACTGACCTTCTGCAAATGCAGCTTATTTGCAATGGTGTCTGTCAAGAAAAAGGCCACAGATATGTGATGTTAGTGACAAACCACGTTACCTGGACGGCCTGACCACACCCTTCTACGGGGCTGTGCCATGGATGACACGGACCAGCAAGGATAATCACAAAGGATTTCTTTTACTAGGCAAAAAACCATTACCTTCCCATTTCACCACACCCTTCTATTGACAAAACCAACCTAAACAGAGCTGAGGTCTGAAGCCAAATATTTAGTACTACCTATGTGGAAATTCAAACAGAATTCAGAGAAAAAAATCCCAGTTCACACGCACTACTGACAATTTCCTGGCTCTCATTAAATGAGAAGCAATAGAGAATTAGGCCTCTTTAGCTGAAAATCAGCTGCATTTAATCTGTGAAAAGATGAATAAAGTGAAAACACACCTCATTAAAGCACAGCGCTTCTGAATTCCAAATTCAAACAGAACACGGGCAGTATTTAAAACAAAAAGCCCGCAAAAGAAGAAACAAGGGGAAACCTGAAGAAGAAAACCGCCCACCGAAAAGAAACAGCATTTACAGAAAGAATGAAACGTAGAGAAATACTGTCGTACTGAAGTCATTGTTCTCAAAGAAGTGCACTTCATTGTTGACATTCCTGGCACAAATGCTTTCATCATCTGCCCAGCAAGGACACCTGCAGAAACACAGAAGGAAACACCCCAGGATAGTTCTTCCCCTCCACTTTTAAAGAGCAGCAAGCTCAGACATGATACATTTCATAAAGACAAATGACATCTGCACAGCAAAACACACAGGAGTGGGCTGAGTTATTGCTCTTTACCAGTTCTGCATCTTTTTCTGGATGAAAGACTTCAAGCACTTTCCAGTTCTGAGATCATGGAGCTGCAAATTGGGCACCCCCGCCGTGCCATCCTTACCAGCTGCAAGAAAACATTGGGGGGGTTTGGGAGATTAAATGTTTCACCACAACATCCCACCTCATGGCTCTGTAAGCACCCAAACGTGTGTGAGCTCCTGAGCAGCACCCTGCCCTGGAGGGACCAAAGTCATGGCTGTGGATTGCTGCACCTCTTAACCTCAGTGCTTCTCTCTGCATTTTGAGGTGTAGGGTTTCTACTTCCCACTGCAAGGCTGGGACCACAAACACCTGCACAGCTTTTTAATGCCAAAAACCCAAACCCATCCTCATGGCAAACGGTGGAGGCATATTCCATATTCCCAGCTGGGACAATACTCACAAGCATAGGCCTGCCACGTGGCCAGGATGCTGTTCTTTGGGGAGAACTCAAGGCAAACTGCCTTTGGGACGTCCAGGGAGCACAGCAACTCAGCTCTGGTGACATTAACAACGTTAACTCTGGAAACAAAAGAGGCTGTTTCAATAAAACATGCTTACCATAGTTAATTAACAGCCAAGGGGACTGTTCATGTATTAGACTCAAATTGAGCCAATGTAACAAAATTACAACAACTTTCTTCCCCCTCCTGCTTTTACAAAATTTTTGCAAGAGGACATTTTAAAACCAGAAACCCAAGTAGGACATAAAAAACAAAAGCAGTGGTAAAAGCATCACACGTGTTTTTACATGTAACATGTGAGCTCTGAGGAAGAGAGCGAACTCCACAATGCACCTGGTCTATAAACAAGGTTGTACACAAGGTGCACAGCCTCGTTATTTCCTGCGGACTTTACTAATCAGTTAATCCCAGCTGGGTTTGCTCCCAGCAGTACTGGGAGCTATGAGCAAAAACCAGCAAACCAAAGCACAGGAAGGGGTGCATTATACCCAGAAAGAGCGTAGCCAAATTCACCTGGCAGTCAGGAAACAAAGCCACTGCTGTGAACAATGCAAAACAAAACTGCACTCAAGGAGTGCCTGCAAATTGTCACAGCAACTGCCCGTACACAGACAAGAGCAAACGGGGCATAACTCCTGCAGTTCATTTCATACAAAGCACAGATGGAGGCCACGAAATGCACCCACTTTTCTCCATTGCACCAGGCAAAGAGGGAGCCGTCCTTGCTAAAACCAACAGCTTTGCAATTCTTCCCAGACTCCCTAAAGAAATAAGAAATACACGTGAATATTCGGGGGGGGTCAAGTTAAGCTTTTTTAACAAAAAACTTCTTTTGTGCAAAGGGCCAAAGCCAGTGAGAACAGTACCTTTGGAAGGCCAGGCTCTCGGTGAAACTGGGGGGCCCGTTCACCATGTACAGCCCTTCCGACCCTCTCACTGCAAGAGCAAACAGAGCACTCACTCCAAACGCACACAAACGTCACACATTTCTCTGCGTTTGCTGCAAAGGGAATCCAGGACACAACCCGTGCCTGGGATCCAGAGCCCCTGGGCAGCCCCAGCCCCGCACCAAAGCTCTTCTCGAGCCTCAGTGCCATTTCCTGGGGCTCAGGCACACTTGCCCTCGGGAACACCTAACCCAGGGAACCTGAAATACAACCCACGAGCTGTGCACCCCCGCCTGGGCCTGTTCTCCGGCTCCTCCAGCAGGGGCCCACCAAGGTCCCCGTGTACAGCAGCTCACACAGCGCCGAGCAGCCCCAGCCCCAGCGGGAACAGCTGCAGCCCGCACGGGCGGGACCACGCGTTTAACGCCCGGAAACAGGCGAGGAGAACGCGCCCCCCGGTACCCGGGCAGCGACCGGCGACAAGGGGCTCCACAACCTGCGCTGAGAACCGCCCAGACCGCGCAGGGCCGTGTCACCGCCTGTCACCGCGTGTCACCGCGTGTCACCGCGTGTCACCGCGTGTCACCGCGCTCCGGCCTCCGGGAGCCGCTCCCCGCCCTCGCACACACCGGACCGGGCCCGAGCGGCCACAGAGCGGCACCGGGCTCGGCCGCAGAGCTCGCTGGGGAGGGNCGCCCCGGTGCCCGGTGGGCGCTGCCGGCGAGCGGTGCCGTGTGTCGGTGTCTTGCAGCCATCTTCCAGATCATCCAGAGCATCCGCATGGGCATGTGAGCCGCCCCCGCCCGGCCCCGCCGCATTCCAGGCCCTTCACGAGCATTCCGAGTTGTTACCCCGCGCCGCAGTGCCTTGACCAGCACCACTTGTGTAAAGCAATAAAAGTCTCTTGTTGAGCTCCGGTCGTGCACATCCTTATTGGCTGAGGAGCGGCCTGGCGGGAGCTCCGCGGAGCCGAACTGTGTCCCCGAGGAGCGGGGCTGGGGGCTGTCCCCGCGGCACCGGGCCCGCCCCGCCCGGGCCCTGCTGTAAATACCCCCTGGACACCTCTCAGCCGCTGGTGATGGTTTTCATTTGACGGTGTTGTGTGGGAATGTCTGGTGCAGGTGGGGGGACCCTGCCCGCCCCCCCCACACCCTCCTGCTTCTCTGTGCAGCCCCTGGAGTGTGGTGTGTCTTGCGATGTGTATTTAATCCTATTTAAGGTAATTCCTGCTTTCAACTCGATTTCTTCTAACAATGGACCCAGTACTTAACTGCTTCCCTACGGATGATCACAGTTCCTTTTTCTGTAGACAACTGTAACTCGAGATCACCAGGAAAATGCTGCTATTGATGATATTTCCCCGCCTCCCGCTGGCCTCTCGCTGTCCCTGTGCTGACCAAGGTGGTGGGGATCTCTCTGCTGGTGCACGCAGTTGCTAAGGGAACATCTCGTTTAACAGGTTTCTTGGCAGAAGCAAATTCAAAGTCTGATTTCACTAGAAGTGCTAGAGAACAAATGTGTTGAGGTTAATGGGATGGCAGTTGGTGAAGGAGCTGATCTCTTGTACACGTTGTGTTCCCATATGGAATCACGGGGACTGGAGCAGGCCAGGGGACGGGGACCTTGTGCTGGGACACTCCTGTGCCCTGAGCAGGGAATCTGTATAATCGCTGATTTTAAATAAAGTTCTTTTCAAGTGCAAGTCGTGTTCTCTTGCTGTGGGCAGAGGGGGGGGGCTGTGCTGGGTGCTGGAAGTTCTGCTGCTTCACACCAAGCCCAGGGGAACTGGCTTCTCCCCAGGAACAGCCCCCGTGCCGTGGGGCACCCCCTGCTCTTGTCTCAGGGGGCTGGGCTGTGCTGGGGCTGTGGGGGCTGCTCCCCTTTCCCCTGGGGACCGGCCGTCCCCCCACTGCTGTCTCTGGTGTGTCCCTGCTGCTGCTGCGGGAGCTGTTGGCCGGCACAGCCCGGGAGGTGCTCAGGGACCCCGGGGACTGCAGTGTTCGGGGGGGGTTGTACAAATCCGCTCTCCGAAGGTCAGGAGGAGTCTCGCTCATCGGAAGCAGCAGCTGCAGGTGTTTCTGTGGGCCCTGGGCACACGCCCCGGCTCAGCTGCTGCGAAGCACCGCGATTGTTTTCGCTGGGAGCCCCGGGAGAGCCATGCCCGGGTTCCCTCCCGGTGAGGCGCTGACAGCTGACGTGTTGGAGCGCTGATCGCGCACCCGGGCGGGGCTCAGCCGGCCGGTGTCACCCACCCGGGCGGGGCTCAGCCGGCTCATGTCACCCATCCGGGGCGGGGCTCAGCCGCCCGATGTCACCGACCCGCCGCCGCTCGCTGTTAGTCCCGGTGCTGCCGGGTTTGTCCCCGAGGCTGCCCCTCAGTACCCGCCAGGGTCCCTGTGCTCCCGCCAGGCCCTTTCTCGCCGCTCTGTGCCCCGGGTCCCGTCCAGGGCAGCGGCCGCGGGGATACTCAAGGCAGCTCCTGGGCTGAGACTCGGGGGCTGAGCGGGTGGCACCGGCGGGGCCGAGAAACGAGGAACGGGCCCGGGAGGGCGGTGGCGGGACCCGCGGCTCGGGGACACCCCGGGGACACCCCCGGGACCCGCGGATCGGGGTCACCCGGGGATACCCCCGGGACCCGCGGATCGGGGTCACCCCGGGATACCCCCGGGACCCGCGGATCGGGGTCACCCCCGGGACCGCCCCCCCCTCGCCCCCTCCGCCCGCAGCCGCTCGTGCAGCGGCGGCAGCTCCGCAGCGCCGCCCCGTGGCCATCCCCCGCCATGGCGCTCCCCGAGCGCAGGTTCCCTCCCGGGCAGTTCGGGCTCTTTCATCCCATTGCCAACATTTACTGAATGGCTTTTCCTGCCTTCTCAATATTTACTGAATGGCTTTTCCTGTGGAGAAAGTGCCCATAACTGCTGGCACAGCTCCGCGTGCCCGGCCCCGGGGGAAGGTCGAGGTGCTCGGGACGCCACAGGCACCTCAGTCACGGTTCAAAGCTCTGTTCTGTTCCAACCGAAAATGGTCCCTCCACTGAAGTTTTAATTAAGTACTCACCCGAGGGACTCTGTTCCCAGAGGCCCCCAATTTGTCCCTTTACTTACTGGGGCAGCATCGTCCTCCCGGCCCAGCTGGAGCGATTCCCTGGAGGAGAACACACAGAGCTACTGGAGGAACCTGCAGTATCCCAGCGGGGCTCACACACAGAGAACACCCACCCGCACCCACTGGGCAGCCAGAACGTCCCAATACACCCACCCGCACCCGCTGGGCAGCCAGAACATCCCAATACACACACACAGCTGGAGCTGGTCCTTACCAGGGAGAGGAGACACTTGGCAGCTTCTCTGACACCCCAGGACAGTTTTACCTTAGACACAAACCTGAGCAGAGCGAGCAGATGTTAATCCACAGCTGTCACTGCAAACCCAAACCCCAGAGGGGCACTGACTTCTCCTAGAAGAGAAGCAAAAGCAGCAGTGGTGACCCTGGAATTGCTGTTCCTGCCTTTCAGGCATCGCCTTTGTCCACTGTCTTCAGAAAAAACTGCTGCTGAATTTAGTTACACTGCAACAACACCTACAGCCAAGAACTTCAACAAAACTGCAGTTTAATTTCAGAAAATGTGTTAAAATATATATATTTGTACATCAATTTGACACAGTGTTAGTTTACACAAATGATGGTCTTTCTTGAAACTGTATTTATGAAATGTACATTTTTAATTTAAATACTCAGTATACACTGCACTTAATCTGCATGTTGCATTTATTAAATACATTAAAATCTGCAATGTAACAAAATGTTTTCTGCATACGAAATTCAAAACACCATTTTCAATGAACAAAAGATGGCTCACTTCATTTATTTGTTTTAACAACCAGTGCCTAGCACACCAGCTCAGCTCCACCAACACCAGCTGTTCTTTCTCTTTATTGACATTGTTCACAGACTAGTACATATTACACTAAGAGTGCTGGATAAAAACATGAGGTACGAGAGTGGTTCAAAGATTACAGGTCATGCAGATCATGCGAGACAGCAAAGAAAGTTGTGAATGAGAAAACACTAAATAAAAATACATAGAGAATGTGCATTATAAAATAAAATAAAAAAACAACAAAACAAACAGAAGAAAAAAAAACAAACAACCCAACAAACCTCAATTACACAGCTTTGCTTCTTTGGTTACAAAGTAGGTTGAACAATTTCACAGCTTTTTATTCCCACCAAAAAAAAAAAAATAAACAAACCAAAAAACGAAATGTCAAAAAGCAGAGGAATCACGGCCCTTTCTCTCTATCAGAAAGTAGAAACAGAAATGAGCAAAGTTTTCTTCATCAAAATAGCCCATCACTCATTTATTATATCACAAGGACTGGTGACTACCTGTACAGATGCACTACAGTCTTCATACTTACACTCTATACAAAATTTACATTCAAGCTGGATCTTTACTACCGTAAATAAATACCAAAGGTCAATCGCCATTAGTGTTAGAAATATGCCAGGGTTCTTTGTTCAATTATTGCCTAGACATTGGATCTATTAACGCAATCCCAGCTATCATTTTACCCATTACATTTATTAAAAAAAAAATTTAAAAAGTTCTGTGACATTGTTCATGTACATTATGAAAATAGCAGCCCTGTAATAAATAAAACAAATAAATGAAACTAACGTAGGCAAATGTTACTTATATGAAGAGTGGCTCTGGAGAGGAGTTGTTGCTCCTTGCCAGACAAGCAAAGGCTCCAAGCGGGACCTCCGTGAGCCCCCCTCCCTCTGCCCAGGGCAGGGTCTGGGCTCAGGGGCTCCCCTGCCAGCTCCTGCACCGGGGCACAGCCGAGGGTGATTGTCTAATACTGAGAAGGCCAAACACAGAGAGAAGCTGCTGTGGGGGCGCCGGGGGCAGCGGCTCAGGCGGAGGAGACGTTGGGCTGGGCCGGGGCCGGGGCGCTGCTGCTGGGGGGGCCCTGCTGGCTGGAGAGCTGCGACAGCTGCTCCGTGTTGGACAGCGACTTCAACAGCGCGTTCTCTCGTTCAAGTAAAGAGTTCCTTTCCACTAATTCTTTGATTTGTTCCTTCAGGACTTCCACTTCTTCTCTCACTGCGTACATCAAATGGCTTTTCACCAGATCCTGCAAAGAGCAAGGGGAGTTACACCAAGGGAAAGAACAGCTCCCTTCACCCCAGATTTGCTGTTACAGCTTCCACTTGCAGTAAACCCAGAAAACCAACGCACTCTCACTGAAAATGCATGAACAAATCAGCCTCCAAGCACAAACGACCCAGCCCTTCTGTTCCCTTGACGTGGCCCAGCGCTCCAGTGACCTGAGTGATGTGGAACACAAGGACTGGAACCACATCCCAGCTCTAAAGCTGTGAGCTGCAGGTCAGGGGCTGCAGGACACAGGCCCAGACACTGAGCTGTGGGAGAACCAAGACATAAGGAAGCTTTTACACCAGCAGCAGCCAAAACCCAGCAGCTGTGAGTGAAGCTGAGAAACCAGGGATGAACTTGGCTAAAGCAACAGACTGAAATGTACTATTTATTTCCAGCACCCTTTCAAGTTCAATCAGCTTGTTCACAGCAATTTATAAGAGAATTCACTGAGGAACATTGTTGGGCCAAGAGTAAAGGCAATTTGTGGTCATTCATTCAGAAAATCCTTTTTTCAAACAATGGTCTCAGTGTGACCCACCTGGGGGGATGTCACAGCCTCACAGAAACACAACAGAGCCACATTAATCCCATTAGAAACAACGGATATTTCACTTACCATTGCCTGTTCTATTTTGTTGTCAATAGCAACAACACTCGCACCAGATGCACTGTAAATACAAGGAGAAAACACTGTGAGATTCACTGGATCCCTCAGGGAAAGCCACACCCCCACAGGGCTCCTGGAAGATGCTGTCAATGAAGGCTGAAGCTCACAGTCACAGGGGTGTCCCATGTCCCTCCCAGCTGCAGCTCTGAAGAGATGCTGCTGCTTCAGTTTGTACCTCCTCAGACTGTGCTCACAACACCCAGAACCACAAAAATGCAGCAGAATAAACACATCAACCACTTTGATTCCTGGCCAACCTTCTTTGCTGGGGAAAATGGGGATTCACAGATGTTCACAGGATCCCCACCTACAGGGCTACTCCTGACAAGCTCTTTTTATAAAGCAATGCACAAAAACCCCTGTTCTAATATCTATTCTCTGTCTTCACTCAAAGTTCACCGTCATCAGAAGAAATCCCTGGCTCAGCAGTGCCCACGTAGCCCAGGCTGCTGCAGCAGGAGCCCAGATCCTGCCAGGGAATTCTCCCTGGACCTCCTCTGACAGCACCGGTCACACTCCAGAGACACACCAGTGCAGAGTGTCCAGCACTGAGGATGTGCATTTACTGCACCCAACAGGACCCTGAGCTGCATCTCTCAGTGCCTGGGGTCTGTTTCCATGTCACCCCACAGGACACACACGAGCCAGGCCCTTCCCTGCAGCGCTGGGACTGGGTTTTGGTGGCCAGGGGTGTCTCTGCTCTCTGAGCTGCTGATAACGGTGGCAGGCAGGGCCGTGGCTATCAGCAGCACACAGCAGACACCTTTAACAGAGCCAACGGGGGGAAAATGCAAGGGTTCGCAGTCCTGCTGGGAAACTCACCTCTGGAATTGCACAACTCTCCAGGAAACCCACTGGGGAGAATAAAACCCTCAAGGCTTTTTACAGTGAGTATCATCAGTGCTGAGCACACCGAGACATGAAGCACAGCTCTGGTAAGAGAAGTTCATTTGAGCAGGTCCCACAGAAGTGTCAGCACCAGCACTGAGCACTCACCAGCAGAGTCAAACAGCTTTGCAGACTGTGGGAAGTAACAGCCTCAGTTCCCGCACTGAACCAAGCTTGTAACCCAAACCAAACGTGCTGAACACCCATTCCACAGGAAAATTGTTTGTGTCTCTTTCTGCCTTCTAAGCCCTATCTGTGGTAAACCTCCTCAGAACAAGAGGTGTTTGTAACTCATGCCAAGGGAAGAATTCCTTTCCATCTTAAATTAACATGCTTCAGACTCATCTGGACCTGACACAAGGGTCTGTGTTCAGGAGACAGGAAATCCCCACCAGCCCCCCCTGGACAGCCCTCTCCAGGTGAGAGGAGGCAGCTCTGGAGAGGGAACCACAGGAGGAGGAAAATCAGAGTGAACATCACACCTGGCAGTGGGATCTGCTGCTCTGTCTGTGCAGCACCATCACCACCTTTTCCCCATCCCTGTCTCGTTAAACTTCAGGCTGGGACTTTGTCCTTCCACACATTTCAGCTATTTTGCAGTGTGATGATTTAAAAACTGAAGTGCATTGCACTGCTCCAAGGTAAGGCACTTGAGCTGTTCTGTGACAAAGGCAGAGCCTGAACACCTGCACTTTCCTGTGCTGTGCCTTGTGCCCCGAGCTCCCCTCTTTACCATCAGGATAAAACCATCCTACATGTACTCCATGTCACTTTATAAAACCAGATGAGAACACTTCTCACACAGTTCTGCCCTCTGTTAATTTTGCAATGCTCCCCATGGCAAGCAGCTCCTGTGAGATGCCCTCTGGAGCCAGCCGCTCTCAGGGGACACTCCAAATATGCTGCCAAATCTTAAGGTCTTGTAGTTTTCTCAGATCCTGAGCTCTTGATATCAAATCATTGTTTGCTTAAAGATATTTTATCCCATGGCTGCAGAATGAAATGTATAGATACAATCTAGTCCTTATGAAAAGGCCAGGGAAAAACCAAAGTGTCTGTTACATAAGTCCTTTTGGAACTGGACAGACACACTGTGATTTCAGGAAACAGTCCAGTTTGACTTGGACCTCCGAGTTCAGATCACTCAGTGAAGGCTCTGCCCAAAAAAGTGTTACATATTGGTATATCAAGTTCATGCTGAAGCCTACCAGCTACTAGGCAAGATTTACAGCCAGCAAAAACATCCAGGACTCCAGGGATGGATGGTAAAGCCAACACTTTTCTACCTCACAGACCAGGCAGCCAAAACCCCTTTTTGATCTGAGAAATCATGTTGATGGTTCAAAGGAACATCAGTGGCTTTTGATTATTTAATAAATTACCTCTCTTTCACTGCTCAGACGCTGGGGTTGAGCCAGGACAGCCCCCTCTGGCACCCACCGAGGGGCTGAAGGGTTTGAGGCAAGGGCAGGTTCGGCTGGGATGTGCTCGGCTGTTGCTGCAGCTCCTGGGCTCACCTTGGGGGCTCCTGCCCGACTGGGTGAGAGCACTCTGTGCTCTCCTGCTGCCACCCTGCCCTTATCACCTGCCTGCCGTGCCTGGAACGCTCGATAACAGCCACGTGCCCACACTGGCAGGTGCCCAGGGCAGCGCTGCCACACTGGGCAGGCTGGAGCTCCAACCAAATGTCACCCCCCTGCAGCACCAGAGCAGGCCATGACCCTGTGAGAGTCCACTGTGGAACAGGCTCCTGAGAGGACCTGTGGCCCCTGGAGAGAGCAGCCCAGGCTGGAGCAGCGTTGCTATGACCCCACAGAACCCACAATGGAGCAGCCTGTTCGTATTCCCAAAATCTCACACCAAATGACATTTGTGGACAATTTCTGGGCAGGTTGCAAGGGTGCTTCACAGACATCTGTGTTATACCAGAGGATGGGATGGATGCTGGTGGTTAATGGGCTGTACTGGGCAGTGTGAGACCCAAACGTGACATACATGGTGCAGAAACAAGGGCAGAGACTGTGCTGGTTTGGGCTGAGCGGAGTTACTTTTCCCCACAGTAGGTGGTGTGGGGCTGTGCTCTGGATTTGCACTGAAAATAGATATATTTGTGTTATTGCCGAGCAGCAATAAAAAAAGCATCAAGGCCTCTTCTGCTTCTCATACAAAAAGTGTCAATGTCTAAATGTTAAATTCTCCATGAGCAAGTTCACAAACATCCCCTCACCTTCCTGGGCACCACGACCCATTTCAGTTATGAATCCAACACGCACCACATGCCTTGGAAGAGTGATGCCGTATCTAAGAGACACGTTCTGAACCCCAAAATTCACTTCAAATCTATGTGGGAAGCCTAAGAACCAAACTTCAAAGGCACCTGCAGCTCAATTCATTCTGTACTCCTAAAAAAGCACGGCTGTTCATTTTTAGAGATGCCACAGCCCTCAGTAACGTGGGTATTTTATGCCAACACTGGATGCACCACAACAGCTATTCTGAGCCCTATTTGGCACCATCCAGCACTAGACCAGGTAACAGCATTTCACATGCAAATGAGACTGAAATTCCACGGACTGGATGATACATTTCACATGGAAATGAGACTGAAAGCCTAAGGACTGGATGATGTGAAATACTTCTGAAGCTTTTCAGTCAGTAACAAACCCCATATTCTGAATTCAGCTCCATTAATGACCATCAGCATCCTGCTGTCCCAAGGAATTCCTCAGCACCAAGTCACACCCCAGAAGAATCACACAATGTAGGGGTTTTATTCCTTTTTAGATACATCAAACCCATCCCATCTCCCAGCTGATCCTGCAGAGCAGAGCACAGAGGGGACCCCAGTGCTCCATCCAGCAGCCTCTGGGACAGCTCCTCCTGGTTACAGTGGGAAAGGGGTTAAACACTGTGCTCTGACAGACACCCCTGAGCCTAGCAACTGCCCTCAGCTTTTCCCTTTCACTGTTACTGCTTTAAACAAAATTATTAAACCACCTTTCCACAAGGTAAGGATGAGGTACCTCAAACTGTTCCCACTCATTTTCCTTGCAAGTGAGCTACAAATGGAAGCCAAGTGTTCATTTTTGATTTCCTCTCATTGTTTATTTATTTATGAGCTACTGCAGCCACTTAAGCCACTGTTCATGTCTCACCACTGGCTGAGCTACTCAGTCCATCCAGAGAAATCCATTCTTGAAACAATTAAGGCATGTTTAATTAGCCTCCACCCCATTAGGAGATTGTGCCATGCCAGCATCCCAGGGCAATCCCATCTCCAGCCTGCATCTGTGTGAGGATTGCTGATTTGCAGTATTTCTCTGTGTCAAGGCCCCGTGAGAAGGTGCAAAAGTCTCAGGCAGAATTTCACACCTCTGGGGTTCCCACACAAGTTTCATCACTTAATTTATATTGTGAAGGTCTAATGGTTCACACACAAATGCAATGAAAACATAAACCCTGCTGCTCTAAATTCAAGTTCCCCAATAATGTTGTGCTTCAGCCAGACCCACTTAAAGCCACTGTGGCACCACTGCTGGGCAAAGACAACCCAGGCCCAGAGGGGTCCTCCAGACTTGTGTGGAAATGCCAAACAGCCACTGCTCCCATTCCTAAACACACCAGCTGGAAAGACCAACCCACCAGACCTGTGCCCTCAGCAACACCCATGTGAGCACTGCGCAGGAAAACCTTCCTGCTGATGTGTCAGGAACAACCAGTATCTCCCTGACACTTTACTGGTGCGAGGGTCACCAGCAGTAGGTGAGAAATAAACACATCTCTGCTCACTGGAGCAATTCAGCAACTCCTGCTCTGCTGCAGGAGCCTGTGGTGGCTCTGCTGCTTCAGCTGGTCCCCAGAGGGGGCTGCTAACAGGAGAATAATCCAAATTTGTTTGGAAAAAAACACTGGAGTTACACAGGAAGATTTTCTCTGAACACCCAAGTCTCCCAACTCAAACCCCTGAGGCTCACACACTCCTGGAGCAGCGGTGAAATGTAATCAGGGCATGGTGCCAGCAGGCTCATGGTCCTGGTGCCCTGCAGTTTGTCAGACCCCACGGTTTGTGGGGGGCAAACAGAGGGATTATGAGGAAATCACACAGTATTACTGTTCCCACAGGAGAGGTTCTTCTTTCCCAAACCAGGTTCCTATCACCCAACTCCTGGAGAGTTACCCCAGACTCTGCTGTGCCAGGGCTGTCCTGCCCACCCAGCTCAGCCCCCAGACCTGCCCCAACCTCCTGCACTGCTCACCCACGCCCTGGGCACCCCCTCCCCACCTTTCACTGGGAGGTTACAACTGGAAGCTTCATTTTCAGTCATCCAGTGCAGCAAAGCTGCCCAACGTGACCCTAAAATCCAGTAACAGAGGTATAAATGCACAACCTGCTAAACCCTGCCAAAGACTTGGGAGTTTAAAGCTGGTATCACTCCTGGTGAATTTGAGCCCATGTTCTCACAAATACCTGTTTTTACCACAATGTATCCACCAGCAAAGGTGCAGGGCTATTTTAAAGGCAGTCACTTACACTCTTATACCTGAATTTGATGTTTTCCCATATCCCACTTCCAGCACTTGATTGAGGCACTGCACACAAACCTCAGATTTGTGAGGCCTCAATCTTATTCATTATTTGACTTCAGGATTTTTTGCACCAGCGTCCTCATCTTAAGACTTAGAAAATAGAGAAGACAGACCATAAAGTGAGCCTTCAGTCTACAACCCAAATATGTGTTCTGAGCCCTGGAGTTTGTTTCAGTGAAATAAGGAAGCTCTTGAAACCTAAATAACCAACTCTGTTAATAAATACAGGAAAGCAGCATCAAAACCATAAATTTGTCTGTTTCTGTTGGAAAAGGAAGACATGCTTAGAAACTGAGCTCAGTGCCAGCACCTCAGCAATACAAAGTCACTCCAAGAGCAGGACACGCCAGCATTAATTACAACCCTCAGTGCAGGGGACAGACCAGTGTACAGCCAAGCAAACCCTGACAGGCCTCAGTGAAGCTGTGCAGGTTAAAGCGCCTCTCCAGTCAAACACAGCCAGGGCAGTGATGGAATGGTGATCAATACTTCAACAGCCACATTCTACACAGCTCGTTAAGCACAAGTTTGTGACAAGCCAAGGCATGAAGTCACATCATCACCAGGATTTCAACTTAAAGCTGACAAAAGAAGTCCTTCAAAACCATTAAAGTGCAGGAAAGAAAGAGTTTGCAGCTCCTGATGAATTAGTAATGCACCTCTGCAAGTCCCATCCGTGCCAGCTAAGACTCTGCTGCACTTCACTGCAGTTTCCCACAACGCCAACTTGGGAGATTCACTTTGTCCTTGTCACAGCCCACCTGTGTCCCCCATCCAGTTTTACTGAAAGTCAGCCAGAAAGCCTCCTTTCCTGGTTTTAAGGTAGAAATATAACTTCCACAAAATTTTGTTCAAGGGTAATATTTCCACAGCTTGTTTTCTGACACAGGACTCAATGCCAAAAGTTTCCTTTCTTGGAAAAGGAAGCTGTAAATATTTTGGTATTTACATTTTTGTATTTATACTAGTAGCTGACTAGCATTGAACTCTGAGCTCACAGGTATCACAATGGAAGGAGGAAGAAGAAAAGTCATGTTTAAGAGTTATTTGAGTCCATGTTTCAGGACAAATACTTCACTTCATGACTCCTTTCCCCTCCTCAAGCTGCAGAAGGCCAGTATGAAGTTCTGAACACGAGCAGCAGTTCTGTGCAAACACCAACCGTGAGGAACTTGCATAGAGCAAAGCAGGTCATGCATACCCCAGCACGTATGCATTCCATACCCAGGCATCCATACCTATCCCAGGAGGCCTTTGGCTCGTGTAACTGGTGGAAATGGAACGCTTGGTAGAAAGCAGCTGACGGGTTCCTACGGGATCCAAGAATCAGACAGACACATTGAAAATGGGGGCATCATAAAACACCAACTCTCTCAGTTCAACCTGTATTGCAAAGTGAATTACCTGTCCAGGCAATGTGGGAAAGCCTCTGCTGTTTCTGGGGGTTAAGGACACACGGATCCCAACCAAAACAGTAACTCTCTGGCCCTGTAGAGTTTGAGGGTATTTCCAGCTGCTCCGCAAGGCTGTTAATGAACCATCTCCTGTCCTGCTGGCAATCCTGTGCACCACCCTAATGCCCAAGAGACATCCCCACTGAACCCAGACAGTCCTGCAAGGGGACCTGCAAAGCAGAGCTCAACAGGCCACATTCACGTTACAACTTGAGTTACAACTGACACCCAGATCCAGTCAGGAACGAGCAGTGGAATGTAAACTCTCACTCACTCTGTAAGCAGCTGTCAGTCACCTCCCCACATCCCCTCCCCTGAGGGGCAGCAAGGCATTACACTCAAGCTGAGACACTCCTTTCCTCAGGTGGGCACAGCTACGACAGCCCCAGAGAAGAACTCAGCAGCCTCACTGAAAAACCTTCAGAAAGGCAAGGGTGAGCTCAAATTCCTTCCAGAGCCAGTTTTTAAGCCGTAAGATACAAATTTGTATCAACCTGGATATCTCTTCCCTAAGTTTATGGCAAGAACACTTAAAACAAGGTACTCAATTATTTCAATTTAAGTACAGTTACTGTACAGTTACAATCACAGAAGCAGCATCATAACAAGACACCATCAGAAGTAATTTGATCCCCATGGCAGGTGTACAGTGAAAACCGCGCAGGGATAATGGTGTTTGTACATCAGCAATGACCAGGAAGTGTCTGAATTTTAAGTGTCTGTCACTCCTTTTCCCACCTCCAGTGTCACAGCCTTAAAAAAATACATGCAAGTCTGGAATTTCACTTCAAACTCGTTACAGGAGCAGCTCCATCCAAGCTGATGAACACCACACCCTTATCCTGGCACTAGTCACATCTTCCTAAGAAGCTCTGCACACCTGAGTGACAACTAAACACAACTAATTACGGGAAGAGCAACACACCATCTAAAGGACATCTGTGTGATCCAAGGCCTCAGCGAGCAATTGGCATCTGCAGGTCAGGAGAGCATTCATTCCTCTGCTGAAGGGAAGGGCCAGGCACTTCTGCTCTCCCTAATGCAGCTGCCCCTCAGGATTATGGAAAGGCTCTTCCTCAGAAAGGGACTGTAAATAGAAAGTAATTTAACTTCCAAGACAATTATACTCATGGCATATAAAGCCCTGTGGCTATTGTAGGGTACAAAAAGTGGTCTGTAACCACATGGCATGTGCTCTATTTTTATACTGATACTGTACACATTCTATATTTTTGTACTATTCTTAAACAAGCATCTGCAAAGGTATGGAAGAGTTTTCTTTGTCAGATTCTCATCTGCACTCCGCGCTGCTGAAATTGCTGTTGCATTCCTTCAGATAATTAAGAGAACCTTTTCTACTCCACAGGGACATTTTAACAATCTATTAATGGGTAAATATAAAATTTACCAATATATTAATGGTACCTGAACAGGAAAATCAAACCCACCAAGGCAGCATGAAGGAGGTCTGAACCAACATGACTCAGCTTTCAGACTGCTGAGGCATCTACTTTAACCACAACAAACAGTAAAAGGCTGGAGAATGCCTGGAACACCTTCCAGATTGCAGAAATCATGGAGAAAACAGCCCACAGGAGCAGTGCAGCCTGGCCTGCAGCTGCTGTGCCACAGCTGGAATGCCAAAAGCTCTCCTAACACTGTCCTAACGTGTACATGGATCGTGCACTCATACATCAGTGGGACAGGGAAGCCAACAGCAGAATTCCCCCTTCCACCTCTCCTCTGCAGAGCCACAGGAGCCAGGCATCACACCTGCAAAAAAACATTCTTTGGGCACATTTATCAGATTGCTGATGTGCAGCTCTGTGCACCCACCTGCACTGCTACAGTCAGAAATAACCTGAACACCTGGAGAATGAAGTGATTCAAAGATACCCCGAGGAGGAAGTCAGCAAACAGATCCTGAGCCTCCTTGTAGCATCAGAACACCTTGGAATGGCCAAGACTGTAACTCTACCCAGCAGCATTCCAAAGCCAAGGCAGAGGTCAGTGCTCCCCAACACAAGGCTATTTACTGGGGAACTGGCAGGGTTTATCTGGGATCCAGGAGAGGGACTTGGCCATCACTTGATCACAGCTTATCAGGGAACTCCCAGCTCAGTTTATGGCACTTTGAGATGATGTTTACACTAGTAACAGAATTCCTTACCCATCCCTCCCCTTGGAAATTACTCTATTTTTATCACCTTCTATTTAAAGCAGCTGCAACTTTGAATCAGCTCAATCTACAAAACAGCAGTTAGAGCACAAAGATTTACAGGAGAAAACTGACAGGAACTAAATCTGGAGGAGTGGATGCAGAATTAAGGAAAATAACATCTTAAGCTCTCAAGTGATGTGCTTAATTACATATTCTGTTCACACAGTTCCTTACAGTCATTACACCTGCAATACATACCCGGAGAAAACAGCAAGACTCAAAGGTTTAACATTCAGTTTTAGGTGCCTTCTACCTGCAGGTGACAGGAAAGGCTGACTCAAACACAGCCTGCGTGACAGTTATTGGGACAGCAGCTCTCAAACCTCACAATGGACTCTGAAGTGGTTACTACAAAATTAAAATAACCGTGTAGAGAAAGCCCAGTGCATGGATTAGACCTCCCCTGGAAAAAACAAAGTGGCAGCACAAACTTTCTTCACCTTAAGCCGTTCCACTGATCACTTGCCCAGGGAGTTTCTGGCATCATCCTTCCCCTGCTCTGGGGGCTTGGCTCTTTAAAAACAAGTAATTTCCAACCTCTATGAATGCTATGACCTACTACAGTAGGTCACATTTTCAGACAAACATCTATAGATCACAAGCCGATAATGGCAATGCAGGAAGTCTTTGCCTGACCCAGTCAGGGATTTTTGCCTCTATTTCCAGAAAAGGCACAGAAATGCCCATCAATATTATCCATGTTGGGAAAAAAACCCCAAAAGCAAACAGAAAAAAATCTTATTTTCAATAACTCCTGTGTTCTGAGCAAACCTGTTGGACTTCACCTCAGATGGGCTGCAGCCCTTCACATCCATGGTGATGTGGTGAACATCCCTGTGCCACATCACTGTCCTGCAAAGCAAACTCTGAGTGCTCTCACCCAGCAGACTCTGATTCACTGGAGGAAAAGAGGCAACAAAACGATAAATTCAGCATTACTGAATTAAACAGATCCACATTTGCTGGTAGTGCATTATAGACCCAAAGAAACTGCCAAAACTCCCCAAAGTATTGACTTTTACACAGGTTGGCTGGTAAAGAAAAAGGCATTTATTCCTAAGAATGAACATGTTATTGCAGAGGATCAGGCTCCTGCTGCCTGCACAGCCCACAAACCCAGAGCTCCTCAAACCCTGAGAGGAAAGGAAAGCTGCTTGTGATTGCTGGTGAACACAGCCCCACACAGTGGAACTTGAGTACTCATCCTCAAATAAAACACCCCAAAAATGAGACTTTGTGTCTCCCACTAAGTTCCAGGTACAGCACTTCCAGTTATCTATAAATACAAGTGTCTCCTGTTTTTTGACAACAAAATATTTCGGAATCTGTGGGTAAAAAATGAGTGGATAAAACAGATTCAAGCAGACCCAAGACAAATCCCACCTGTCCCACTCACGTGACAACAGTCAAGAATTTATCTATGAGTAAACGTTTTAAATTACATACTGGCTTTAAAAAAAGCCTTGAGACCCCAGGCCATGCATAGCATGGGTTATCACACAGTATATTGTAAATCTGCCTCCCTCCCCACACCATTCACAAGGGCTTTACCACTCAAGTTTCAGGCCAGCCTGTGCTGTCAGTGAGCACTCACCACTTGGCTGGCACAAACCATATTTTTAAAAAGGCATTTGTAGGGTCAGGTCAAGGTATTTATGGGCCTTGCCCCCACAGAAGAGTGTTCTGTGCACATAGAAGAGATTCCCAGGAGTTCTCATCTACACCCCTGCAAAAGCAGCTGAGGTATCTCAGGATATTTAACCCTCATTTTGGATCCCCTCGTCTTTCAATAAACCAGACAAGTTAAACTTGCTGGGGATGGTCACAAAAGCTTCAGACACTCCACTGAAAGTGTCTCGTGTCTTATCCAGTCTCCACAGTCATCCCAGCCCAGGACTCTGCCCTGGCTGCCATCGGGTGAGTGGCATCCTGGGCTGCACCGAGGCAAAGTCCAGGGATTCCTCCCCCTGCTCAGCTGAGGCCACACCTGCAGGGCTGTGCCCGGAGCAGCTCCTGTGACAGCCAGCTGACAAGGAGTATTTCCACCACCTCCCTGCACTGACAAAGGCACTCGAGCTGTCACAGCACAAATCCATCCCTCCTAACTCCAAAGGGACAACGGGTATGCACAGAAAACCTCGGGGAATTACTGTGTTCTATATGACATAAAAATCTAGACAAGTATCCAGCTGTCCTTCATGTGGCCAAGGAACTCACCTGCCCTGCTGAAGTGAACACAGATCATCCCACGAGGCAAAGCCTTACTGGCACTCAACACACATTTGTGTTTATGAAATGCAAAGTTTAAAGATGGAAGAATTTTCAAGAGGAGAAATGAAGATACAACCTTACAATGAGCTTCAAGTGACCTCTTGTGTCTGAAGAACCCTTTCAGGAGACAGTGGCTTCAGCAGTTACTATAAATACTTGTATCTTTACACATCATCAAATATAGGAATAAAAGCAGACACCTGTGCCTGACAATCCCGATTGATCAGCCACAACTGAACCAGCTGTACTTCAGTAGGAGTTTCATTGAAACTCTTATGGAGTCTTGGCTGACCCACAAAGCACAAAAAAGGCTTGAACTCTTCCTGAGCAACAGAAACTACTAATTTAAAACTGAAAAATTAATATACAGCCTTAACATGCCACAGTCTGGTACTGAAATATTGAGCACAGTAAGAGGGAACAGCTCCTCTTTGCTGTAGTGTCACCTGAAGTCATAAATGATTATCAGCACTTGCCATAAAAACTCAACCTCAGGGAACTTTCAGCCCTTCCAAGTTCAAGAGCAGTTGGGTCCTGCCTGCTCCAAACAGCCAAATACTTCAATATTCAGCTTTTAAAAAGAAGCTTAAAATAGCTTCCATAAAATATATGCTGTTATTTCTGCCACACAAGACAGCACTCAGAAACCAGCCGCAGAGTATTTGTGCTCTTCTGTAGGGGAGAAGGAAAATATTACACCCAGCATTGAGCAGAGCACTGGAGTCCAAGGTACAGGGCTGGCCACTGCAGCCCGTAAAACAAACCCAACGACCTCCCCATTTTCTCCTTTTAATAACTCCCTCATCTGAAACACTTGTGCCTGATTAATTCTAAGATTGCACTGACTCCTCCTTAACAAAGGCATTCAAATGCTTCAGATGGGACACAGAGCTGCCAAATGAGAATCCACCACTCCAGAACTGACTGCACAGCAGGACAGGCCCTGCATCGCTCAGGAACTGGAGTGGTGCTGCCGTTACCTTCAGTGATTTTTTACAGAGACCACCTCAAGAAGGTACCACAGCTGACTGGAGCTGGTTTGCATTACCCATCACCTGCTGGCACCAACTGCAAGCTCACTCCTGAAGTCACAGCTCAGATGGTTTTCAGCCTGAGCTGCAGCTCTGCCCACCACAGGCACTCCTGGCTCTGCAGTGGGTCCATCCTGGTTCCATTCCCTCCTGTTTCTACACACAGACCTCCAGGATCAGAGCTGGGACAGAGGCTGCAGCTGCAGGAGAGCTCAAACCTCTACTAAGCTGACAAGCAAGGTGGAGAAAGGGATAACACTCCATACTAAGGCAATTCAAACATTGTGTACTGTACTTTCTTCTTCCTTTACTCATCCAGGGCAATACCTCAATGATCCCATGTCTCATTTTGTCCTTACATGATGAACATAGTCTGGGGAGAGGAGTTCTAGTGCTGCACACAAATATGTGATTGAGCTGAGCTGGAGACAGCCCTGCACAATCAGGTTCTCAGCAGCTCAGCTGCTGTAGTTGACAGCTCACAATTGCAGTCATTCATTAGGGTTCCTGGAATTCAGCCGGAACAGTTCAGGCCGGTCAGTTATCTCTGGAAAATCATCTATACTCTGCTCCTTCTCCAACAAACCTGGTAATGTATTTTGCCCCCAAAGTCTGCCAAACATGTAGGAGGTTTGAACAAGCTTTCTCAGTAACATTCTTTTAACAGAGGCAACATATTTCTTTCCCCTCAAGAGCCAAAATAAAGTTATTCAGTCAGCTGAAACATTCTGCTTGTCAGCTACAAATCTGTATTTACATGGGCACAAAGGTGAGCAGAGAACCTGACACACACTGACCCCCAAATTCTCCCAGGTGCTCGACTGCTCAGGTCCAGCAAGAGCTGATACATTTTTGAGACTCAGTTCCACTTGTTCTTACAGTATTTGTCAGGCTCCCTGCTTCAGGTGGACTGCAACACCCACACCTGCCTCAGTGACAGCACTACCCCCATCCTGCAATAGGAGTTTATTCTACTTGCATCCACATTTAGAGATGAAAAGAAAATAAAATGGTATTAAGCTGTAGGTATTTCATAACTTCCACAGCACAAATTTCTGTTTTTAAGAGCTTTGTAATTTGGACACACCTACTGAAACACAGCAGTCTGTAGGTGTGACACAGGCTTTTATCTCTCTTTTAAAAATCCTTTTCTATTACTAACCCCCTCCTCTTCCCTCCCAGATGAGATCTCTTGATTAATTGATCCTTCAATATTCATCATGTTCATGTAACAAGCCACAGTTTTGTCCAGACTGCTGTCACAGTGTACTGGCCTGCAGGAACAGGGAATTCAAAAAGTCCTCAGGCAATGGCTTGGAAGAAAGTCACTTCTACATCTATAAATGTTCTATATCTATTTATCAGGCTACATAACCCCACACCCAACTATCTTACACACAGACTGATTTAAAACAGCAGATCATAAGAACAATACAAAAACCTTTTCCAGAACTCTGTGAACTGATCAGCCTCTCACATCAGCCCTGTCTCATGCTCACTGTACTCCTGACTGCTGCTCTCAAAGAACCTCCCTCTTAACTATGTTACCTTCAGAGCAGCTCCTCTTCATATCCAGAGCCAGGAATGATTTCCTAGATAAATTCAGCCCTCCCCTATTCCTTGATGAGTCACTGTTTCAGAAGATGACTATGGGAGAATGATCCACATGAGTTCGTCAAGCTTCAAGTACACCCAAATATTTAAACATAACTGAGGGTGTCAAAGGAATTGTAGACACCTGCCTGCCCTCTGAGCCCCCTTCCTGGGCACGTTACACATTCATAGTGAGAGAAAAAGGCTTTCCAGAGATTTCCAGCTTCCCTGACCACCCAGTGACCTCTCTGAGCTGAGCCGAGCACACACCGTGACTCACGATCCATCAGCTCCGATTGGCTTTATCAGCGCCAACTCCCGGCCTGTTAATGACACTTGAAGGTCTTCAATAACTCTTTCATCGCTGATTGCAGGAGATAAAGCAGCCGGGCAAAGCCCACGGGGAGTGGCGGTGCCATTTAAACAGCTGGGAAGAGTTAAAAAGCAGGAGCAAGGAGAGAGCAGCAGACAAGAGGAGACTTTTTACAGCACAGAGGTCTCAGAGAGTAAAGCACATAAAAACCAAGAGGTAAAATAGCCTTAACAAGCGGGTAGGTTGTTATTCGCACCTTCTTCTGACTGAAACCAGTAAGTCAGGCTATTGCTTGAGGGCAGTGAAGTAGGATTTACTGTCTCTGTAGAGATCCCCTGCACTGTGTGAGCTCCAGGACTATTTCAGGTGAGCTCTCACAGCTCCCCAGCATCACTGCTGAAGAAATAATTCCTCTCCCAGCACAGGGACCCTCCTGGCTCCCTGAGCACCCCAGCACGTGGTGGTTTATCACCCGGGGCAGAAGGTGACACAGAGGGACATATTCCGCAGATAACCACAAGCTGTTCCTCCAGCCAACACCAGGCCTGTCCCACAAAGCCATCAGAGCCCACTGCCAGCTCGCCCTGTCCCACAGAGCCATCAGAGCCCACTGCCAGCCCTTACTCTGCATCTCAAAGTGTCCCAAAGAGTCTCTCTGGCAATGAGCAGCACATGAAGCACTGCTGCAGAGTGACAAGCTCAAAGGCTAAATTAGGAAAACAGCTCTAAAAATCACTCTTCTGGGTAGAACTGCCCCACTGGAGCACAACACAAAGTCAGCAGCCATCAATTTGGATAAGTAGGACAAATTTTCCCTTATCATCACATAAAAGGGATTCATTTGTCACAGATAATCATGTTTGTTACTACAATTTATATCGAGTATTAGGAGCAATGCAAAATGAATGCAAAACACATTCCTTCCTTTCTAACTCCTTAATCAACAGAATGATTAAGCAGCAGACAAATCATCTCTGATAAAACACTGAGCTATGAAAAGAACCCAGCAGCTTGAAATCGAACCTTATTTGCACAAGGCAGCCTGTCAGCCCGGTCAGCAATCCTCTCCGAGGTCGGAAACGTTAACTGTTTCCTTTTTCCTCGTCAGTCCCTCACTGCTTCAATGGGAGCCATCCTGTTACTCCTGATCACAGCAGCAGCCAAGGCTCCAGCAGACACAACCCTGAATTAATTCAATCTGCAGCCTCAACTCTCCAAACACTCCCCTGGAGGTGCCTCCCCACCCACTGCACCCCAGCCCCTCAGTCACAGCTTCTTCACTGAACTCTGAGCAACACTGACCATGTTAAACCCTGGAGCTGTCCCCAGGTGAGGGGAGGCTCACAGGGAAATTCACTCATAATGGCCTAACTCCCTTCTTTATAAACATAATTATCAATAACCCACATGTATCCCCTCCCTACAAACTGCAGCAATCCCTCCATCAGAACTCACAGTCCCAATAAACACAACTCACTGTAAGGTTGTACTTCCCCCCGTGTCCACACGTTCACCGTAGTGTCCGTTTTCTTAACACAAAGGACCATTTTTGTAGAGCTTTCCCTGTGTCAGGGTCAGCACGAAAACCCACATCCAGGTGCAAGGATTTTCCTAGCTGTCTGATACTAGAACGAGTCAGGTCCACAGCAGGATCAAATCAAGGATGTGCGTTAAATGTCCCACGTTTTCCAAGATGCCTCAGCTGATGGCCCTTAGAGAGCACGAGATTTAACAACACTGCAATACAGAGGTGTTGATAAACCCACTTTAACGAGGCTGCCATTGAACTGTTGTATGATGTGCTCAGGGGAAGGAGAACAGCTCTTCTCACATCCTGAGCCACTGGCTGCAGAAAGATGCCTTGATTCTCAAGAAATTGTTCAATTCCTGCATTAAGTGGCTTTCAGGCTGCTTTCTACCCTGGTTTGCGAGAAAAGTAATCACACACACCCCCTGAGTACTGTTCACTATTGGCCTAAATACTTTGCTATGGACTGCGCTCTTAAAAGAAAAATACAGCCCAGATGAACTTCAGCATGACTTCCTGAAAACATGAATTTACAAAAAGCACTTGACAATAACCTGAAAGTCGACTGTTTTCCCCCTAAAAGCCCAGTTATTTTTTATGGCACGATAAAGTAATTCATACCTGTCTTCATCACCATCAACAGGAATGGATATGCCAAACACAGAGCTAGCAAGACTGTTCATGGGAGTACTTGCAGGTAACTGGAGAGGGTTTGCTAGAGTGTCTGGAATGGGAGGCTTCACAAGAGGTTTGTTTTCAGCTGTAAGAGAAAGCGGTGGCTGAGGTAGGGGTTCTGATTTTCTTCTGGTATCATCGATCTGGCCCGCCAAGGGCTGTGCCTGGGTCTGGAACTGTCCGAGGTTTGCCTGAGGCAGACTGGCTCCTTGCATCATTGTGTGCGCGACGTGCTGGGGCTGGGCCACGCCGGTGCTCCTGCCGGCGGACTGCACCAGTGTCACAGGGACGTTTGGCAGGGTGGCAGACGCAGTGGTGGACACACTAGGCACACTTGTACCGGGCACGACTGCAGGCACGCTCTGAACTCCGGGGACCACGGCGTGAGGAGCGCCAGGCACTGCCGGCACTTGGCTGCTTCCCCCCAGTGGATGCTGAGTCACAGATTTCTGTTGCACAACCCCCGGCTGTCCAAGGCCCGGCTGCACCACGCCAGGTTGGCTGGGCTGTGCCTGGCCACCCTGCAGCAGCCCTGATCCCTGTCCCACTGCTTCGCCGGCCTGAGACACCCCCATCACCCCCACGGCAGAGGGGGTCTGGCCTGTCACCTGCCCCACGGGCAGGCTGGAGGCCACAGTACTTGGAGCAGAACTTGCAGCAGCCTGCTGAATAGCTCCTTGAGGCTGCATCATTGTCATGTGCTGCATGTACTCGGCCTGCCCAGGAGGCTGTGCCGGCAGGAGATGCACCGGTGGAATCTGGGACTGAGAATAAGCAAATTGCTGGGGCTGAGTCACTGGTATGCTGGCCTGCTGCACCTGCTGCTGGGCCACAGGAACGCTGGGCTGCCCCACTGTCACACTGGAGGGTGCCATGCCCTTCCCGTTGGGTGCAGCCGGGGTAACACCCTGCGGATTTACCTGTGCCTGTGGCTGCTGTGGCACCATCATCTGCTGACTCGCTCCTGCAGCCCCAGAAAACACAGGCTGAGCAGTACTTTGAGGCACGGCCCCACCTACGGGCTGCTGCTGCTGCTGGCCAATGACAAAACCAGGCTGCTGTAGGGAGGACTGGCTCATTTTCTCTGTCTGGAGCAGCTGTGACACAGCAGCCAGGGAACTGTCAGCTATAGAATCCGGGCCATGGGCTGACGCCGGCACAGCCGAGACCACAACAGAGCCTCCCGTGGCACCGAGGCCACTGTCCCTGTCCTGAGCAGCCTGCTCGAAGGTGCTGCTGTGCCGAATGCAATCCCCAGTCCTGCCCAGCACAGCACCCTCCGAGTCCCGGTCATAGTACTCCATGCACGTCCATCGGCCGCGCCTGTAGGGCTCCCCGCTGCCGTGGTCCAGCTTGATCACCCTGAAGCGGGAGCTGCAGGCGGCAGCCGCTGTCTGAGACACGGCCCCGGGGGCCGCGGGCAGGGCGCCCTGAGCTCCGCCGGCTGGCAGGGGGACGGGGGAGCCCCTGGGCCCTGCC
>WEKX01004033.1:194809-241377 GCA_013390025.1 Pitta sordida | reverse complement strand
CCGGAGCAGAGAGCGCGGGAAGGGCGGAGAGCGCCCGCTGGCGGCGGGGCCCGGCACTGCACAGGAGCTGCAGATCAATCCGAGGATGGGGAACAAGGATGGACAAAGTGAACTGAGTCACCGACAAGCCGAGTTGACCGAAAAGTCCAGAATAGAAATTGCCATAGCCCAGGTTAGCCAAGTGCCACACACTGACCCACACAACAGCCTTGGCAGCCTCGCACTGATAATATTTAATATTTTTGCAAGGTTGGCTTAATGCTGAACAATATCCTAGTTTGTTGGGCACAAACATGCTGATATTTTTATTAAGTGCCAAGCTTAATTTTCCTTCAATGAAAACATGTGCCAGAGCTAGTTAAAAGAAATGCCCACGTGCCTCGTGTTTGGTGTGTGCAGGAGCCAGCGGTGTGCAAACCCTCCTGGTGCCCATGAGCTTTGCTGTATATACATCTCCAGTGAAAATGGCACTGGAATGTCGGTTTTGTTTGTTTCTATGATTCTGGATGGTCCAAAGGTGGTGCCTCCCACTACTGAAATCTCTGCATCACTTAGACAGGGACATGAGCAAAATCTGAGCTGCAGGTCCAGTCTGGGACTGTCGTGTGTTCTTGATTCTGAACAAGAAGTTTGAAAGTCATCCTAAGGCAAGTACCATGTTTTGGCAGTAGAGATGAATTACTGCTGCAGGAACGACACTTATAAGGAAGGCACAGAGCAGACCTGGGTCTGGGCCATGGTTTAAAAGCCAGGAAATCAATCCTGGCTTTAGGATAAATAAGGTGGTTGGTCTGTCTTTTCTTTCTCAGTTTAAACATGAAAGAGTTTGTGAAGTGTCAGGATTTAGCTAATATGCTGGAATGCAGGGAAATTGAAAGACATACAAGGTTTCTTCAATTTGATGTATAAATAGATTACAGCATTTTCATCATTCCAGTCTTATGATCCAGTGGAATCCAGATCAGGTTTCATTTAACCTAGTTAAGGGAGCAATGTGAATGGTTTCAGACAGCTCATTCTCTCATATACATACTCCAAACTCTTACTGAGTAAGGACTGATGTCAACAGTGGAGAAAACCCACGTATCTGACAGACTTCGTGTGTCTGGAATGTTTCCCTTTGGCATGGGTGTATTTTAATGGACATCTCAATAACTCATTACTGGATTTCCTGGAATCTAGGGCGCTTGTTTTCTTGAATAACTCTTCTTTAAACCGTAAGTAATCACCTCACTTTGTGTATAAACCATTATTCAGACTTTTTCCCAGCTGTATCAGTTGTCTCAGTGTTAAATGCTTCAGTAATTGCAGGGCATTTGTTTTTAATATGTTGTCTAAGCAAAAAGGGAACATACACAAATTTCAGAGAGCTTGTCAGACACTCTAATATCCCAAGGCATAACTCAATCTATAGTTATAGATTGGTTTGCAGGACTGAGTTCCTAAAGTGGGGGGACCACCTGTGACATTAGAGGGAGCCTGGAGTGGAAAGATGGTCTGTATTTAAGACAAGAGTAGTTACAGAGCAGCTATTAAAGCCCTTGCAACTCCATGACAATAATATTTAGATGCTGATTTAAAGAGACTTTCCAGGGATGCTGGAGTGGTTGGAATGGTGTCTGTGCTCTCCAAGACAACATCCCCTTGGTTCCAGTCAGAGACCATCAGGTTCAGAGGGGAATCTGTCCCTGCATCCCTCACATTTCCCTTCCATGAGTGCACGGCCCTTTGCTTCCCTTCTGCTGGTGAAGAGAAAATCAGGGCTGAATAAATAAAGGTGTGGGGAACTGGTGCATATTTAGGTTCTGAGTAATTTTTGACAGATCTATTGCTACCACACCATGTGGGATGTGGGACAGAGATAAGCCAAAACTGGTTCCCTGGCCTCTTTTTCATAAACACGCTACATAAAACTTACAGTCTGCAACAGCTGCAATTTCCTACAGAAGGATAAATACAGGTTTTGTAGTGGATGGTGGTGGATTGATGGGTTCTCTGTCTCCACATGCAAGCTGTATGCAAAATACATACAAAAACTAACACTTCTGTGGCCAATTCCTGCTTTTCTCATCTGACTGTACAGCTGCTCTCAAACCCTGTGACTGCAGACACTGAAGTGATGAGGTGAATATAAACCTACATTCTGTTTACAAAAGTCTCAAGTTTTCTATTTCTCATTTTGTTTTTAAATTTACATGAGCAATTCTGTTGAAATCCACTGAAATAGAGTCATCAGTGAAATGGAGAGATTGCTCAGCAAAGCTGAAAGTGTCAGGGTAGAAAAGAAATAGTTGTTTATGATGATTTGGATTTTGTATTATTTTTATTTTCTAATGGGACACTTCCATTATAAACAAGATTAACAGAACTGGCATGATTTGTTGTCCTTCATTAATGCTGGAGAAGTGATCTTGGTGGGTATCCCAGTGTGCAAATTCAAACCACTTTCAGAAAAACGGGAAGACAGAACATTTGGGGAAGTGAATATTCTGAGGTCTGTCAGAGTGAACTGATGGAAGTGGTACAAACTTCCTTCTGGGTTAAATGAAAAATATCACACAATTTAAAAACCACTGCTGGGATTCCCATTATTCATAATTCCGGGTTTCATGGTGAGCCCCAACAGATGCTGCAGAAGGAGCTTGATCAGGGGAATTGCCCTGTAGGTGTTTCTTTAGGAATGCTTTGCTGAGCAGTCATACACCCAGCACTGTCATTCTGGGGAGGGTTTTCCCCCTCAGTTGCACTATAAATAACTCATTCCATATAGGTAAAAATTACCTTGTAGATTCTGCAAGTTTAAGGGATTTTCTCTTCAGGGGCTTCTGAGGCATCTGAAAGTCATTAAAGGCTCTAAGTGTGAAGTGGGTCCAAGGAGAGGAGCCGTGGTCTGTGTGGGGACTCCTCAGGATGTAGTGACTCCCTCAGAAAGAGAAGGGGGTTGTTGGGTGTTTTTCCAGCCACAACCTCACCTTGCTGATGTTTGAATGAATGTGACAGTGCCCCACAGGAACAGTGGAGCTTGGTCCCAGGAGAAATCTTGTGGTAATTTACCCTTGGTGGCAGTGAGCTGCGCAGGGCACACATGGCCACCCAGACACCTGTGTGTCACCAGTGTCCCTGTGGCATCAGGAGAGAGGCCTGGAAGTGCAGATGGGCACTGGAAGTATCTCATAAAACCCCAGGATTTCACCTTTATGCTACAGAATGAGACCCTACGCTGGTCCTCTCTCAGTTCCACCCCCAATTAGCACTTAGAGTTGTTCTGAGAGAGATTATATGAAGTGCTGGCAGGAGTAACTGACTTTCCTTTGTGGTGTGTCTGGTGTCACAGGACAGGAGGATCTGAGTCCATCTGACACTGGCTTTTGTGATCATCAGCAAGTCCATCACATGAGAGAATGGAAAAAATACTTGTTTATTGGAAGAAACAATCTGTTCCTTGGTCCTGAGAGTTATCCCAGTAAGAAAATTGTGGAGTCACCTTTGGAGCTTGTCAGTCTGAGCCCAGGCTGTTCCACTGCACCAAGGCAGACATCTTCCTTCAGCTGACTCTAAAAGGCACTTCTTGTTTCCCCTCCTGCTTGACAAGGTTTTATTTAGTTGTGCAGTGAGTCTCAGGTACAGCTGTTAATTCTATATCCTATTTATATCAACAGAATTTGCCTTACATTAATGGTCACAAAAAATAAATAGCAACATGCTGAGAACGTGGAAAACAAAACAGTTTCTGGCTTCCCAAACCTCCACCACTGAGCACATTTTTCCCTAGTGGTTGCCATGCTGTAGTAAACAAAGTTAAGGCCAGGCTATTTCATTAGCAACAATTCTGCATTCACACACAACACAATTAATTGCTGTCCTTGCTTTTCGAAAGAGGAAGTTGTTGTTTTGCTGTGGCATGACACACAAAGCCATAAAAAGGACACAAGTTTTGGTTAGGGGAAAAAAATTATTGATACTCCAAAAAAAGTAGTTCTGTAACATCAAAAAGTGCAGTTCTCACATGCTTGTTTAGTTAGTGATACAATTAGAAGCACACTGTGACTTCTTTATTTGTAGATGAATTTGCTGAACGGTGCAAATACCACGTGGAATTAAGACCTGATGTTGTATTGCTCTGTCCTAAAAATGTATAGAACTGGGTAACTGAAATGAGTACTGAAGTCCTTGTTTAAGCAGAATTCACAGCAAAAAATCCAGTGATGTTCTGGGCTGTGAGGAATATCTCTATGAAGCCTGCTGGTTCACACACTAACGAACGTTTTCAATGATTTTAGTGACCCACGGCAGTGTCACTGCAGGCCTGAACACTCAGGGGGCTCAGGGTTCTTCAGGAGGAGCCAGTGTGTGATGGGAAACACATGGTGAAAGAGTCACAGCCCTTCCCTGCAGATAGTGAAACCCTCTTTTCCCTCATAACAGATATTAAAAAAGACCTAAAGGAGATTTACTGCCCAGTCCTTTGACACCGCAACCTTTTGGAGCAAGGGGAATGGCCATAAAAACTGGGTTCACTGTTCCTTTGTGGGTTACAAATGGCACCAGGAACGTGGAAATGTGTCTAGTCCTTGTATGGACATGAATTAATCCAATTATATCAAGTGAGTTTCTTCATCTTGTTGCACCACAGTCACTCCATTTCCCAAACCTTGCTGATGAGTGTCCAGGATTGTTCATTGTTTGAGATCTGCAGTTGCAGAAGCGCAGCAGCACAGGCAGGGTCAGGCTGACAGATGCCCCAAATGCAGTGTCAGGATCTGGGTCTGTGGCAGGAGCTGTGCCTGGATTATCCAGCACCCCATGTCAGGTGCCAAGTGAGCACTGGAGATGATGAAATAACTAATACTCACAATTAAAAACTGTGGAAAGATTTATCAAGTTCACCATGAAACCTCTCTCAAGACTTCCTTAATTCCTTGTTTGGGGAACATTTTAAAATCATCACCAACATAACTTTTTTACGTTGTTAATTCTCAGAGCCCTATTCAAATTCTGTGGATCAAAAAGCCTAATTGTGTTATCCAAGTAATGGATCAAGAAATGGACTCTGAAGTGATTTTTGGGTGTTTGGGTCTGGCCATCAATAGAAAAATCTGGTTACCTGTATTCAGTACTGACTTATCTCAGTACTGTGTAGCTTACAATGAACAAAAGTGTGAAAGATGGAGTCTGATCCTTTGGATATTGCCAGGTAAATGGCATTTAGAGGTATTTAAATACTATTTAATTCAATTCTGAGCAATTTCCAGCCTTAATGAGAACCTCTGTATGACACGACGTTTGTTTCCTTGAGCTGGGACATGACTTTGTCACCATAACTGTGTTTTGCACACAGATGGATGCCTCTAAAATTGCCTGGTTCTGTCTGAAAAACATAAGAAACCTTTCAGGATTATATTAATTTTAGTGACATGTATTTATACCTTGGACCAGACTAAATTTATAAGCCTTAGGGGTATAAGCTGTAGCTTTCATCCAAAGCTTTACTTTCAATTCTGTTGATGAATTCACTGTACTGATTTTAAAATCAAAGGGCACGTTTGCTGGGTGGATAAAATTTCTACAGGAAGAGGACTGTGCATTTATAAGGATAACAGTAATATTCAGAGTGACATCAGTAAGGGTTATAAATATAATTGAAAGAATTGAGTTTGAGAATTAACACAAGACCACAGAGAACAACGGAGGGAAAAGGCAGTTCCTCTGTTATGGCTGGACACCAGGTGAGGTCCATCACTTTAAAGCAGAAGATCCCCAGGTGGGCAGGCACCAGCTCAGGCTGGGCACTGAGACCTTGCAGTGCCTCACAAACACGGGCTGGTTTCACTGGGAAGCATTTTTGTGTTTCTGGCAGCACTTACTGCGAGCTTGGCTGTTTCATGTTGTGGGAAAAGCAGTGTGCTGGCTCTCCTCTGCATTCTTACCTGGAGATGACTCGTGCTGGGCTGTTCTCCCATCCTCCAGGAGCAGGAATGATGTGTTGTCAGACCTTGTGGTGACTTTGTAATGTGGAGAAACTGGCGCTGGGATAAGATCACACTCGTTCTGTTCTCTGACCTGAAGGAATGTAAACTCACTGACCTCAGACATCCACAGACATTTGCCAGATGCTCTTACTCACACCACTCTGTAATTTGTGATAAAATTATGCTTATCCCTCACCCTGCATCGTGCTGTGCAGAAACGAACAGTGGTCTTGTGAGATGCCACCATTCCATGAAGAGTAAAAGCAAGATCTCTCTGATAGAATAAAAGCAGTATCTCTCTGATGGGAGAGTCCCTCGTTCCCTGGGCAGGCCCATGAGAAGGGACCCGTGGAAAATCAATGATAATATGGCCAGAGACAATTATAAACAAGTAAAACAAAAAAACCTCTGGTACTTTCTAAATATGCCTCTAAGGGTTGATCACTGCTTTTGCATCAGGTGCATTCCAAAGGGTTCATGGATTGCTACAAGGAGTAAATTTGTATATATAACAGAATTGAAAAATACTAGGTCATAGTCAGATGAAAAAATAGCCCTTTTCCATTAAGAATGGCTGCTTGAGGGGTGCATGTCCTCAGGAGCAGTTACCAACTCCAGTGAGGATACTGGTGGGAGCAGAGGGATGTGAAGCCAGGCCCGATTTTGTTTGCTTATTCTAGCATAGAACCTCCTTAGAAAAGTAAGAAAAAAGCTCTTTATTCCTGCAAAACTTGTGGCATTATCCCCTGTAACCTTCCTGAGGGTGGGGAGTCAATGCCAGAATATTTGCACAGCTGCTGTCGAGTAGTTGGCACAAACCCTGGCACTGCTCAATTCAGAACCAAGTTACCCCCACTCCAAAATCCAAGGAGAAATTGCTGCAGGAATAAATCCTCTTTCTTAGAAAGAGAGGAATAGAATTTAGGGGGGGAAATTGAAAGGCTTGGTCATGTCCCTGCTGCAGCTGCTTGAAATGCATAAGACTGAATTATCTGGGGAGAATGACAAAGGTCTGACAAAACCTGGCAGCTTTAATTAATGGCTGTCAGAATCCAGGACAGAGCATTGACAGTTCAGCCTTCACTCACATCTTGGGGAGTTGCCTTTAAGGTAGTAAAATATATGCTTAAAAACATGTATTTAGTCATGTTAACAGATTTCGAAGTCTTTCACAGGTGCCCAGATTTGTATCTCAATTACAGATTTCCTTGAGCGAGACATGCAATTTAAATCCCCAAAACAAGTCAAACTTGACACAAAAATGATTAATCATTGAACAGAAAGGTATCATGACCATCTGTGGATAAAAAGAAGAGTGGAGTTTTACCCATGCAAATACAAAATTCACATTTATAACATCTAATGCCTGTTTGAGGGGATTTTTTTAATTAGTCAGAGGAATAATGGATTTTGGAATCACTTAACACGGCTTTGACTGTTTTGTTTTGCAGTGACAGAGACTTCCACAGCAGAACAATGTAAAATCCCAGCCTAAAGCCTCCCATGGCAGAGGAAATGTCTTCAGCCTCACATGGAGCCAGGCTGGGACTGTCCCTGGAGGCACTGAGGGTGAGCTGCCCCTCACAACAGGTGCCAACAGGGCACTGAGGGTGAGCTGCCCCTCACGACAGGGGCCAACAGGGCACTGAGGGTGAGCTGCCCCTCATGACAGGTGCCAACAGGGCAGTGAGGGTGAGCTGCCCCTCATGACAGGTGCCAACAGGGCAGTGAGGGTGAGCTGCCCCTCACGACAGGGGCCAACAGGGCAGTGAGGGTGAGCTGCCCCTCATGACAGGTGCCAACAGGGCACTGAGGGTGAGCTGCCCCTCACAACAAGTGCCAACAGGGCACTGAGGGTGAGCTGGCCCCTCACGACAGGGGCCAACAGGGCAGTGAGGGTGAGCTGCCCCTCATGACAGGTGCCAACAGGGCACTGAGGGTGAGCTGCCCCTCACGACAGGGGCCAACAGGGCAGTGAGAAGCCTTCACCTGCCTTCTGCAGGCTGTGGAGGGAAGTCCATGTGTGTCCCCGAGGGTGTGTGGAGAGATGTGCACTAGTCCTGCTTGTGGGTACACACAGCAGAGACCACTTGCAGTGGGGCTGAGGTGGGGAAAGCCTGGCACAGCAACTGGGACCACCCCTGAGTGTGTGCCAGGCTCTGAGCCTGTGGCAAAAAATGGGTGGGTTTGGTTCCCCAAGTCCCTGAGCTCAGTACCACACACACCATGATGATGAGGCACCATAAATCATGAGTCTGCTTGCGTTCACTGATGAACCAGTCATGCAAAAGGCTCTTTGGAGCAGGAATTCAGCAAAAGGTATTGCACATCTGTCAGAAATAATTCCAGGGTGTGGAGAGACTCACTGGGAACTGCATGAGTAGTCAAGAGCTCACTTTCAGCAAGTCGAAGCCATGAACTCCTGTGTGGCACGTCACTGGGGAACATGTTCCCTTTGTTTTAGGCCTGTGCTCTGGGGACTGATTTGGCAAAATAACAGAAGGAGGGATTTTTGTCATGCCTGCAGAATGACCACTTTTAAAGTGCAGGTTTGTGTGAGACTTCAGAACTCAGGGTGGAAAACAAAGCTGGGGCAGTGGGGAAGCCTTGTGCTGATGTGTGTCAGAAGAGTTTCTGGTGCAGTCAGGAGCAATATCACCTCTCAAGATGTGTCAGCTTCCTAAATCAAAGTGGTATTTCAGGGAACTGGAGGAAACCAAGAGTGATCTGTGAGACATTTTCCTCACCCAGAGCCTGGGGACAAATTTACTGTAAAAATCCACAAACTCTCCTTGAGATATCACCTCTTAGACTTTTTCTTTTTCCAGACCACTATACCATCTGAATTATTACCAGGTAACACATTAGGTAAGTTTAGTTAATGGACAGAGTTATTTCAGAAGTCGGTGATGCCATGCCAACCTTAAAAAGAAAGGATCAAACTAAAAATCAGAAATAAAATTTGAGAGTTGAATAAAAAAAAATGGGAAATGAAATCAGCATAAGCCAAGCGTTTCAATAATAAGCAAGGATTCAGATCTTTCCCTTGCCCTGATGAGAAGCAAAGATTTGTGTGATAGATTAACTATTTTCTTCGCCCTTGGTCAAGGTTAAGAAGTTGCCAACCACTGCTGGTCACGTGAAAATGTGGAGCTGGTTCTTTATTTTTTTTCCCTAGACTGCAGAGCAAGCAACAGTAGGAGCTTTGCTGGTCTGTAGTTTTGATTTGCTGATGAGGAGTGGGGAAGGTGGGATCATTTTTCTTCTGGCCTGGGTCTGTTCCAGGGTCAGGTGCTGGGAGCCTCAGCTTGTTGTGTCACAGCTCTGAGGTACCTCAGTCCTGCATTCTCTGTCCCAGCAGCTCTGAGGGCTGGAAACACCAGCAGTTCTCAGGGAATGGAGACTTGGCAACGATGGACACCACTGGAGTCCTGTGTGCACTCATGTGCCACTACACATCAGATATTCCAGCAGGTTTTTTTCTTATCAAAGCTGTAAAATATTTCCCAAAAATACTGGTTAGGTGGCAGGATAATCTGCCCTGGATCTGTTCTTACAAGGACAGGGCTAAATCCGTCATGGCCACAACTTGCCAGCCCTTCATATAAATCCTTCATCCCCTGTGAATCAGACAGGTGTGAGCTCCAAGAGCTGAGTTCACTGAGAAGGCACGTCTTGGAGCAGCAGGAGGAATGCAGAGGCGTGTGCTGAAAGGTGTGGCAGGTATGTGTGAGCTGTTAATGACTGTGCTGAGGAAATCCTGGTGATGGGGAGGTGAAGGAGTCCAGGAGCTGGAAGAGCCCACAAGCCGTGCAGTAGGATGAGCTGAAGGACTGATCTGCAGCCACAGCAGCTGGAGCAGATTCCTGGCATGGGAATGCTGTTCAGCAGCTGCTGCAGCAATTCTGAATCCCACAGCCCAGCAGCAGATATGGGCCTGCCTTGGTATTATCTTAACTTTCAAAGACCTCACAATGCTTCGCACAGCCATCCTGTCTCTCATTTGAGACTTCACTGGACATCCTCCAAACCAGCCTCTCTGAAGGGAACCCCTTCTACTAACAAATGAGGAAAGGCAGCAAAATTACGAGTTTAAAGGATGGACCTCTGGATGGGACATGGATAAACCCGAGACATTTAATAGATGAGAGCACTTAGTCATTCCTGAGCAGGAGCTTTGCATATCCCAACCCACAGGGAACATGGATGTCCTCACAGCATTATCTGCCGTGACCCTGCTCCTCTGCACTGAACATATCTGTGTCATATCTGCTGAGGAGAGGGGTGCTGGCCTTGCATGTGGCCAGTGCTGTAACACCACAATTAAAATAATTCTTTAACTGTGTGTATTCTCTCAGGGAGAGCTTATACATCTCGTGCTACTCACTCCTTCCAGGCTGGCTCACATTTAAATCTGATTGCTGCTAATAACAAGTCTAATCAGCCAGAATGGTTACAGGAGGGAGAGAGAAATCAGTTTCATAAACGTGAATTACTTGAATCTCACAAATTCCTGAATGGGGAAGATAGGGCTCAAAGATAATATAAAAAATGTGTTTAGTGCTGGAAACAATCCAAGCTCTGCGTCTCCTAAGTGGGTGTCTGACCACAAGACTTCCCATCCTCATCCAGCTAAAGATGCTTGCTCATCATTCTTGTGAAATGTGCTGCTCTCATCTCTTTTGTTTGTACAGCAGAGAAACTCGGCTTTGTGATGTGGGAATGAGGCAAACCAACAATTCCGTGTATTCCAACAAAGCACCAAGTGAATTCAGCGTTCCAGCAAATGTTCTAGAACAGCAATTTCTTGGTGAGATCCAGCACATACAGTGATTACAAAATTACCCGCTTTGGTGAAAAAAGGGAATTAAACTGCCTGGTTTAAAATTGGCCACTTGGCCTGGCCAAACAGCTTTATCCACTGCAGAGACCACAAAAGATTTTTATCACAGGAGATGAAGGCATTGATTTACACCTGACAGTAAATTAAACTGAGGTGGGTGATGATGTAACCATCGTGTTTCCTGCCTTGACTCTCCCTGAAGGGGAGTGCTGAGCAGGGCTCCCAGCAGCTGCCAACTCAGCACAGTGACCATCCCCAGCACTGCCTCCAGTGTATTGCAGCAGTAAGAGTGCACAGCCACTGGAATATATCCACTCTCCAGGCCTTCTCCCTGCAGGAATGTAGCTGGGACTATATTAAGAGTGTGGTACATCTCTCACCCACAGCTGGAGATTCAGGTAGTCTTGTTTTTGCATAATTTTGCTTGCTGTTCCTTTCTGGTAATTGTTCCTTGCTGGAGGTCTGGACAAGTGTTTCAAAACAGTTCTTTGAGAGAGGGCTGTGGTTGTGGATATTTAGAGGTGCTGCTCCTGTGTAAACAGGCAGAGACAGATCTGTGCCACATGCCAGCTCTGACTGTGGGCTCTGGGCTCAGGAATAGTGGAAGTGTCAGTTCCCCACCAGCCTCTCCTGCAGTGCCCTGAGTGCTCACCTTCTCCTGTGGTCATGCACGAGGAGTGCGGAGAGCAATCAGTGATCAAAACAGGATTAACAGGAAGAAACATGACTGACCATCACATATATCAAGAACTTTTTTCTAGCTGCTCAGAGAACCACCAGGCTAATACAGAAAGGCACAGGGATTTTTCTGACCAATTTCCATGCCATAAGATATAATAATTCTGTGCAGTGAATGGTGCTGAAGCCAGACATGGTTAATGGTGAGGTGAGGCAGCTGGGCGCTTACTGCAGGAGCAGGGAGGGCTTGGGGCCCATCACCACCCCCAGCCTTATCTCAGCTGTCACCATGAACTCTTCAACCCTCCTGCTGAAGGGGCTGAACATGTTCAACAGCTTCACATTTGTCTTCTCTGCCACAGCCAGGCTGGAAGCCCACTGCTCCCCAGGAGCTCTGGGTGGCAGCGAGTGCCCTCCATCCCCCAGGAGCTCCAGGCTGGCTGTGCACAGGTGGGATCAGCTGCTGGATTCAGCACACACCCGAGTGTGTTTGCCAAGAGATTAAGCAAGGTAAGACTCAGGGTTTCTCCATCCCCCACTCAGGGGGCCCAGTCCCTTCACCTTTCTGTGTCCATGGGGTATTTTAAGGCCCTGTTCCCCTCAGGAGCACACCTTGGGCTGGCTAACCATGCTGTGGTTACCGTGGTGCCACCGTGCCTGAGCCGTGCTCCCCTCCCAGAGTACCCTGTAACGCTGCTTTGGGCCTCCTGTGTCTGCTCAGCTTTACTCTGGGGGATTTAAACTTAGAAAAGTGGCCTTTTTTAGGCTCATGTGCACAGATCAGGTGGTCACCTGTGGCAATATGTTTATTCACAGATCCTAGCTGCTTGCAGGGACCAGCCTTCTCTAAACATAATTAGGGCTATTTAAGTATCTGCTCACAATTACCTCTGGGTTCACACAAAACACCATGAACTCCCTTATTGAGCAACAACTCCGGATGAGACAAGGGTGAAAAAGAAAAGCCACAGGGACCTTGATGCTAAATGCCTCAAAGAGTTGTATGATCGTGCTGTAAATGGATGTTTACTTGTGAAGAGCTGCCCACCAAGTCCACACTGCCATTTTGTCACTTTTCAGACCAGCAGGTCCACCAGGCACTTCAACAGTTGTTCCCACCCTCAGCCTCCCTTGTCCTTGCCCACAGGAATTATGCTGGAGGCAGATGTGGCAAAGTCTGATTTGGGGATGGATGTGAATAGAAACTCCTCAGATTTTGTCCTCCCCCCACCCTAAATAATTTAGTTTCTGGGACTCCAACAAGGTCGTTGTGTGTCTGTGCAAGTGTTGGTGAGCAGAGCCTGGCCCCAGGCCTGGCTGCAGAGGGTGCTGAGCTTTTGTGCATCTCATTTTCAGTGCAGCACAGCTTTCCCCACAGTGACATTATCTTTGCCATCAGCTCCTGGCTGCAGCAGCTCACACACACCATTGGCAGGTAGCAGAAGACACACACACGGAATTTGCTCTCAGAACATTTCCTCCATTTTTCCTCCCAGGCTGATGAAGTGTCAGTTTAAGCTAAAGGCATGTTCTGAGTACAGCCCATTCCCAAACAGGGCCATGGAAAGTTAAACATGGGCTCTGGGAGAAACCCCTCACAGCCTCCAGTCTCTGTGGACAGTTCAGTTTGTCAGCTCCCAGCTCCTGGAGCGTGGGGAGTGCAGCTCTGTGCAGCTGCTCACTCGGTGCCCTGGTGCTGATCCTTTGGGATCAGCTGCCAACAAGCTGCAGGGAGGCAGAAGCACCAGTGCAGACACCCATCCACGGCCTCAGTGACTGTGGGTGGCTCGGCAGAGCTCCGGGCTCTGGTGCAGACCAAGAGCAACACAGAAATGTGAGGATCGGGCAAACAAATTGCCAGAAGAGGCATAAATTCAGGAGCATGATGTATGTGCAGTAACTAACCCTCGAAAGGAGGAGGCAGGAGCCTGAGGAGCTCTGCACCCTCCTGCAGTGCTGCTGCTGTGAGCTCACACTGACCTGCCCTTCCAGCCGAGCCGCAGTCAGAGGGGCCTGGGAGCTGCTGCTGGAGCCCTGTGCCTGAGTGCACTCCTGGTTTGGCATTCACTTGGGAGATGGGTGTCTTGTCTAGGAAAAGAAATGGCTTTGTAAAACGCTTATTCAGGGCTCTTCTTTTAACATGATTTTTTTTCTGTCTCTGAACTGCAGCAAACCCTGCTCAAAGCTGCTCCGGAATGTGATGAAAAACAGATGAAAGACCACAGCTCAGGACCCCCTTGGCCTCCAGATCTTATATGAGAACTTCTTTTTTGTCTGTGTTTTTTGTCTCCAAAGCACAATTTTATTCCAAGTTCATGAGCTTGTACTGAAAACCAACAGAAGATTTCCAAAGTCCAAAATTCTGTGGAATCACAAGTCTAACACTTTGGATCCAAAGTTAAACTTTCTCTTTTTTTCCCCCAGGAAGATACTGGATCAAATGAAACTGCAAGTGCTACAACGGGCATGTTGATGCTCATCTTTCTGGCCTGTCCCAGAGCCTTTGTTCCTTTTGTCACATAACACAGACAGGGGAGGGGACTGTCACTTGCTTTTGCTCATGACAAACAACACTGAGCTCCTGAAGCCAGACTGGTGTGTGCACTGGGCACACCTGCCACTGGAAAAGTGCACGGCAGAGGCACTTCTGTGGAATTAATGGAATTAATTTCCTTCGAAAAGTATTTTGCCCAGAGCCCAGTGGAGATTGCAGCTCCAGATAACCCGCTCACTTTGGGACTGGGGCTGAAACTCCCCAGCAGGGGCACAGCCAGTCCCCAGTGTGAGCACTGGTGGCCACACAGGCAGGGGATGGCGCCAGGCCACCCAGAGCAGATGTGGGCAGGAAAGAAAAGGCAGGGGGGGAAAACAGGCCCTGTTACAGTTTTGTTGCACTGGGGGGAAAAAAGACAATTTGTCATCTGGCTTAGAAAGTGAATTATGCTGGATCCTGCATTTCCTGCCTAACTCCATGGAACATTCCGTTGAGTGCTGTCAATACCTCAGAGCTCTCCTAAGTTTCTTCCTTTTGAAGTCCAGAGTCAAAAGGCTACTTTGAGTTGGCTGCATCTACTTGCCCTTTCCTTCCCTCGAAGCAAACACAACCAGTAAAATTCCCTGGCATATTTCTCTCCTTCTTTCCTCCACTGCCCTCCTCCATATAATCAGACCCCTTTTCACACATGGGTGAACCTAGAAAATCATTTAAAGTGAGAACCAGGTGAACCACTTCATTGAGCGTCAGGTAATTGTGTCTTAGAGGTCTTTTGGAAGGTCAAATATTTCTGTGCAATTTTTCCAGCTCCTTTCTCCATGAACTGAGGCCACTGGGACCGGGTGAAGAACAAGGTGGCTTTGTCCAAGCCCCCAACTCCCCAGCCCCACAGATGCCCCATCCCAGATCTCTGTGTGACTCCTTTGATGTTTCCTCTCCAAGACACTTATCCCCACATGTCACCTGCTTGTGCAAGGTTTGTGCTGCTCACCTGTGGCTGGGGAATGGCTGAGGTTTCCAAACACACTGCTCTGATTCTACACTTTGCCATAAAAAGGCTGACTTTCCACTTCCATCAGGATATGAGAAGCAACCTGAGAATCATGAGGCCCACAGAGATCACTGGAGTGCTGGTGAATCTGCCTATCCATGGGCTCCCAGTGTGTCTTTCCTGTGCCAAGTGATCCAGATGAGCTGCAGCTTTTCCCTTCTTGGCATCACAAATTTGGGCATTATTCCTAACAAAATTAAAATAAATGTGATAATAAATAAGAAACTAAAATATTAATTTAAATGAACTAATTGTTACAGCCACAACTCCCAATTTGCATTCAGAACTAGACAAAGAACATAAAACAACATTAAAGTTTATATTCTTTAGTAATGCAACTTCAACTACAGAAGTAAATAGATTTGGTTTATATGTACAAAGAATGGAAACACAGAGGAACTTCTCTGGATGAAGTTTCTATTTTAGGAGAGTTTTAGATTTCAGAAACTGGTCTTGTGTTCTGAAAAACAACCTGGACTGGAGAACAGAACCATGGCACTCAAGCTATATATTCATTAAAGCAAAGCCTTTTTTAAACTGCAAACCTGGCAAACACGGCTTTGGTTTGTCCTCTTGGGAATGCAAGAGCAGTCAATTAACAGTGCAGTGAGTTCCCAGCTCTGGATTCCTTCCTGCTGCTCCAGACCCTGCCCAGGCTCTGCTCATCCCTGGGCTCTGACCACGGCCATGGCACAGCCCCAGGTGTGACAGTGACACACTCTGATGTGCTGCTCCTCTCGGCAAGGTTAAAGACGCCCTGTCTGACATACTGGACTCACTTTCCTTTCTGCCTGCTTCGATTCCTCTATATAAGTCAAGATTCACTCCAATTACACTTATCTTGTGTTTGGAATTAAATACTTCATAACCTGCACAGAGATCTATTTTGAGCAAATATGAAAATGTATAATTAGAAAAAAACACAGAGCAAACCCTTTCAGAATTCTCAGACTACAAGGGCTGTTTGTCCCCATTAATTGCAGTCTGAAACTATAAAATATAGGGTATAACATTTCTAGAACATGTACACAGCATTTATTAAAGACAGTGTAATAACTTCTGACTACCGTGTGCAGTTGCAAACTGTAGGAAATACAGTTTGAAAAATGCTGGGAGTGTCTGGATTGGCACTGTTTGAAGGGCACAGACTTAAGACTCCAGATCTTAGCCCACATCCCTCCCTCCCTCTCTCCCACCAGGTACATCAGTTTTGTATTTTCTTTGGCAGTCTGGGGTTGAACTGCACTCCCAGCTGGGAGAGGTCCAGGGGCACTTCTGTCAGGCTGCCCAGAGGTGAGTGAGGACTCCTGGGGGATGCTGGGGATGGTTCTGGCAGGGCAGGGCTTTGCATCCAGCAGGGATGGACCTCTCCTGCCCCCTCCAATGGGAATCCTGAACTGGCACCATCTGGCACACACTGCTCCCTGCACAAGCAGGGGTATCTTCAATGAATTGATTTACACGTTGATTTCTCTGGCTGAGGTGCATGCCAGGAATCCTCTTTAATATCAGCAACATGTAACTCATGATCTTGGCTGCTCCTCATGAAAGGAGCACACAGGAACAGGCTCTAGTGGGAGAGCAGCAGCAGAACCCCTGGAACGATGACTGACCAGAGAACCTGGCACAGAATGAAAAGAGAGAACATTCATTAGGATTAAAGGGAAGTAACAGGCTTAGTATAATAAGACAGCTGTGCCAGAGGATGCCACACTTTCTAGCTACAATCCTTACTGTCAGACCCCTGTGTTATATTTTGGGTATTGGCCAAATCACATTAGCTGCAGAATCCCCCCCTCCACTTCTGGAAGTGACATCAACTTCCCTTGTTAGTCTTTGCTCCCCGTTTGCTTTAGTACCCTCCTGTCCACTTTCATCTGGTGTCTCCCACAGTGGGTCTGGATGCTGAAGAATGCAGCCCAGGACATGCTTTCCTCAGAAAAGTTTGTTTCCCATTTAATTCCCTCTTATTTTCTCCATGTGTGTGTTCCCTGACAATATAGGCTACAAAAAACACTCCATCCAGAAAACAGGAGACCAGAAGTGGAAAGGGAATGATAAATCAAAGGGCAGAAGGTCACGTGCTGCAGGAAGGAAAGCATGTGGAGGGACATGGGCAGAAGGTTTGGGCCTGGCCAGCTGTGCTCAGCTGACTCAGAACATGCTGGGACAAAGGGATTGGTGTCACATAACACAGATCAAAGTGTAGCTCCCCCCTATGGAGGAGCCCACTGACCATCAGTGATGCTTTTCTCAAAGCAGGAAAGGCATGAAGAGCAGCACACTGAGAAGAAGGGAAGAAATAGCTTTGGAAAAAAGCTCTGGGGCTGGTGGGGGCGTGAAATGGCCAATCTCAGCCCTGGTCAGCAAACAGCACTCTGCAGTGACAGCAAAGCTGCAGCAGCACCTCTGAGCAGTGGGAGGGCTGCTCTACACCTGCCAGGGACAGGCAGCAGCACTGACAGTTGGTTCATCTCCTCATCAATCTCAACGGACAGGAAAAGGAAAAAATGAGGCCAGAAAAGAAGTGCTCAGAGTGTGACAGCGATGGTCACTCTAAGCTCCTTGTGACTGAACCCATCCCACTGCTACCACACAACACCAGGGAGTGAAGGGAGGCAGAGACATGCAGGATGGAAGGGACAGTACAGGGAGGGTGGGGAAGAAAGTAATTTCAGAGCTGGAGCTAATTTTGTAGAACCTGGCAGTAAAACAAAGAACCACAGTGTTTTAAAATTCTGCTTATTGAAATAAATCAATAACTCTCCTGCCAACTGGATTCCTTCAGCTGGCTGGACAATTCAACACCTCCTCTTAGAAAAGGATCTGCCAACCTGAATGTGACAGGACACTGAACCAGCCCTGAGCTGTGCTCCCAGGAGAAGCAGGGAACAGAAACTGGGAACAGAACCCCTTTATGGGAAGTGCCTCGACATCCTCCTGCACTGCAAAACCTGGAGCCTGGATGTGCCCACCATTCCAAGGGAGTGGAGGGGCGTGTGTCCCTCCCTCAACACCCCCAGCTGAACATTCCTGCTTTTCCCTTGGTATTGGCAGCTCCTGTTTCAGTGTCCCCTGAAGGGCCTGGGGACAAAGAGCACCTTTTGAAGGCTCTCATTACTCTGTGCCACATTTCTCATCTCTGATAAGCCTCTGTGAAATTCCAAAAAGATGGTTATCTCCTCTTGAAAAATAACTTGGGATGATGTTACTCTGACCCAAACCTCCTGTGATACCTTTCTGTAAGCAAAGGGCTACTTAAGTCCTACCCCTAAGGACACAGCAGCATAATGTTTCACATCTGTCTCATTCTGACACTAATGAAGGCTATTTTTTGTATTATACCATTACAGTGCTTTTTCTGTTAGTAGCAGTTACAATTCTATTTACTAGTTACTGCAGTTACCACTTGGAATACATTTCTCTTTGGAAGCAGCAAAACTCTGTGGGTATTTTACGTGGAAGAAGCACTGACGCCATTTTGTCAAACAGTGCAAAAGGATTTGGGGGGGGGTTCCTGTATATTTACATCTCTTGGTCCTAAAGCAGAGCACAGGAGACATTTCCAGCTCTGGCAGGTTGGGACAAGGTCACAGGGGGTGGTCACAGACTGGCCGTCAGCACTGCCCTGACCTGGCACTGAACTGTGTCCCACCACCACACAACATTAATTCTGACTTATTCATCAGAGGGAACAATTTTCCCATGACAGAACGGGCTTGGACTGGTGATGTGGGACAGGCAGGCTCCAGCCAGGTGAGAGGGGACCCTGCTGCAGTGCTGTGAGCATGAAGGAACACATCAGGCCTTCTGACAGCTGGGCCAGAATGAGGCTCTTTGACATGGCACTGCCAGAAAATCCCTGGGCTAATGTGTGACTTATTCCAGCACAGACTCTAGGGCTAACCACAGCAGAGAGAAAAATAGCTCAGGACACAAAACTTCAGAATGATTTTAAGCATTCACCACTAAATACAACATATACTAAAAATGCTGTCAGCATTTACAGCAAGGTCCAGAGCATCCCTGCATTTAGGTTTTGTTCTACATTTCATGATGAGTTCAAGAATTCAATCAGTTAAATCTGTTCTTTACTTATCAGAGCAATATTGTCCAGAATTCAAAAGCCCAGCTCCCTCCTCCCCTGCTGCAGAGCTCGTGTGACACCAGTGACTTCACCACATCACTCACCCACACCACAGCCAGGGCTGGCAAAGCAGCCTCCGAGGGCAGCAGAGAGTCTTTGGGAAGCACTGTCAGTCCCTCCCTCATAGGTTTGGTGACCCCCTGAAAATACAGGGCAGGTTGCCAGCTGGAAAGGGAAAAGAAATTAAACTCATCAAACCATCCGAAGTGAGGAATAAAATAAAATTATTACAATGAGGAATATTTGCATTTTAAAACACCTGTACTACCAGCCAGAGAGGCTGCTCTCTATTCCAGAACATGCTGCTGCTGACAAGACCTTAACTTGTCACCTGGTGTATCACCACTAACACCTGAGACAGCAAACAAGAGCTAATCCTTACACTGCTCCTGTGCTAATGGCTGCAGGAAATAACTGGCAAGTGTCCCATTTAATTCAATTAACTCCAGCCAGGCCTGGTGACTGCACTGGCAGCATCAGACAAAGCCAGAAGCCAGATCTGGAGTGAGATGGTAAAACCAAGGCAGTTTCCACCACGCTTTTGTGTCCCTGGACACCAGCACAGCATCCACAGCAGCTCCTACAAAAGGGTGTGGAAGAACAGAGTGGTTTTTTCCTGAAAACACTCATCTTTTCTGCTGAGAAAATGGAGCCAACTTATTTCTTTGTATATTTTCCTTCTTTACTCTGACAGGCTGAGTTGTGCGTGTGTTTACGCAGTGGTTTCACGGTGTTGCTGTCCCCATCCATGTCCCCATCCCAGCCTCTGGGAAGATCATGTTTCCCCTAACACAAGGCAGATGTCTGGGGGAACTCAGCACTTGCAGAGATTGAGGTGCCTGAGTATGAACTGATCCATTCTGATAAGCATGAAAAATAAACTAACCATGACAAATTTAGCTGCAGGAACAATTGGTGTGTCCCCCCAGCCCGTAAAATTTCCAGGTCCATGTACTACTAAAAAAAATAGTTTCCAAATATTTTTCTTTTGATCATTTTTCTCCTGTGAGCTCCAACAGGCAGCAATGTATCTGCCCACCCACATTATCCAGTTAACAACTTTTGAAACAGAAAGAGATTTGCAGAGAAGTTTCTTTGGTGGCACTTTTGAAGTGTATTAGTCTGGGAGAAATTGCCAGAAGTCTGTACACTGTCCAAGTAAATAGTGTATTTAAAGACTGGAGATTATCTACTCCCTGACAGGTCTGTCCTACCTACTCTGCAGCAGCTTTGTTTGAAGGTCAGGCCAGCACAAGTAATGCCCTGGAAAACAAAGCCCCCACACCTTCGAAAGGAGCTGTGAGGACTCAGAAATGACCATGACCTGGGATGTGTTTCAGAAGCAGTTTGAGCCAGAGGAGAATTCTGCAGCTTCATAAACTTGTGCTGTGTTTGTGGCAAATTCGTTGTGGCATGGCCAGGAGAGCACCTGACCACCCTGGGACCTGCCAGCAGCAGTGGCACAGAGCTGACTCTGCACACACAGGGAACAGCCACAGGTGGCCACAGCCTGGGGGACACTGCAGGCCTTCCCTGCTGCTCACAGGGATGGGAGGAGAGCAGCAATGCCCACGGCACTCTGCCATTAGCAAACCCCTCACTTCAACACTCAAACATATCAAGTGTGTTATTTTGTGGTAAAGCAGTACAGATAACCAGCCCTATTTCCAATGTAACATGCCTCATTTTTTCTTAAGTAAAACACTTTTGCACCCATTTGTTTTAAAACTCTCAGTTGGCCAGAAACAGAAATGTGTGTGTGTATTATGCATATTATACTACAGATATTTCATTATATATACTATACAACAGACATTTTATACCTCTATATTACACTACAGACATCTGTTCTTTCCACTGTTTCTATCAGTGTTTTGACCAGAGCACTGCAGCTTTATTCTAAAACTCACCCCTGTAGATTAGAAGCAATCAGGTTTCTCAATTTGAAGTCCACAGGTCACGGCTGTCCTTGGCCACTCCAGGCAGCTGGCACTGGTGAGGACAGCTGCTCCATCCTGGGATTGAGGGGACCACAATGTCCCACTGCCAGAGGGCAGATGAGCCCAGGGACCTGGAATCCCCCTCTGAGGGCTGGCTGTGTCCATTGGCTCTCGAGCCACTGTGGATTGATTGGGCTCCTCTCTTGTGCACAGCATCACCCTGGGGACTGAGGCTTCATTGCAGCTGGCTGCAAAATCAAAAAAAAAGAGTCCATCAGCATGGATTTTAAAGGCTAGATTTTTTTAACTGATGGTAAGTTCATGTTTCAAGGTAACATCATATTCAGCAGTGTCACAAACTGCTGCTCTAAGCATCAAGAAAATCCTTCCCTTCATTAAATCCTGTCTGCAGAGTCCCCACATGGAGGAAGATGTCCAACAGCTCTCTGGAATGCCAAGGCACAAGCAGCGTAAAAACTGTGCTCTGGCTGCAGCTCAGACCTGAGCAGCAGCACTTGCAGCTCACATCTCAACATTCCTGACAGCAACAGCTGAAGAGCTCTGCTCCAAAGTGCCTTAACATTACAATGCAAAGCTACTTGTACTCATGACTGAGGCAGCCTCACGGGGCTCATCCCCCTCCCTGTCCCCCAACACATGTGAATTATCCTCCCAAAGCAACAAGATGCACATCTTCCCAAAGGCAAACTAGAAATCCCTGCAAGTATTTCTGGTGCTGCTCCCAGTCAGGAATAACAGTAATCTGATCCACGGGTGAATTCCATTTCTGTTGCTGAATTCCTTTGTACAAGTATCTCTGCTTTGAAAGGCTTTGGCAGCAGTGAGGCACAGGCTAATTTTACTTATAAGGTGTGAATCAAAGATTTGCAAGTTTCTGAGTCACAGAGAGGAAGCGTCTGTGGCCTCTTTCACCACTCCTGTTCAGAGAAAACGTCACAGTTCAGCTATTTCAGATGCAGCTTCAGACCTGCTCACTCTGCCCTGCAGATCCCCATCTCCCACCACCCACAAGCTCTCCCCAAGCACAGCCATGGGGACAATTCCAGAGCCTTCTCTCAGGACCCAGGGAGCTTCCAGCCTTACTCAAACCTGCTGTTAATGGGCTGCATCACCACGGGACAGATTTAGGCTGCAGTGTGAGAGAGTTCAATTATTTATTTATTTGGGAAAATCCAGCAGATGCTTTGTGAGAGAAAGGGGTGACCAAAGAAAGGACGAGCTGTAACCCACACCACACAGTGCCAAAAGCCCTGGGAAGCTGAGGAACTAAGATACAAACACTGCTGCAGCAACAGCAAACTTCCAGGGACTGCCTGAGGCCTGACTGTGCTGCCACATGAACAAAGGGCTACGATCAACCAGCTCCTTCTGTGCTCCTGCACTGACAAGGGAGCTCCTGCTCGAAGCCAGGTTGGCTTGAGGGTGGGGACAGCTGTGCCACAGGGGCTGAGGCAGCCTCAGGGAGCACACACAGATGTTCAGATCTGCTTCCTCCAGTCCCAAAGGTTTCACAGCCTTTGAAACAACGTTTATGGCCGTGTTCAGCCAGCAGCTCAGCCACTGGGGTCACTGGCCTAGTCCCAGACAGGTGAGTTCATCCTGCCCCAGGGGAGGGAGGGACCTTCAGGCTCCCAGGGTGGTGGGTGCAAGTGCTCCCCTCACTGTTTACCTCTTCATTCATTGTTCATGACAGACCCTGCAGGGAGATGTCAGGGGCTGGCACATTTCAACACGTCTTTCCACTGTCCCCACTCGCTGCTCTCCAGCCCCAACAGACCATTTTGCTGCCCTGTCCCAAACTGGAGGCGACACCACCATCCCCTGCCCTAAGCCAGGCCCCCAGGGTTTACAGATGACAGGCATGGTACAACAACTGCACAGCAGTGCCAGCAGGAGTGGAGGGTCCTCCATCTCCCAGCAGTCTGTGGGATTTGCCAACTGAATAAATGGGTGAATTCTCACAAAAAAAATCAGTATCAAGCACAATTATCTGGCTTAATTATTTCTGTACACTGCTGCTCTCAGCCTGATCCAGCACAGTTCCATGGGAGAGCACAGCCATTGTCTGTGAAGACATACATTTGCCATCTGCAATCTATTCCTCGGTTTCTGGCACGTATTTTCAGTGCTTTCTTTGGAAAGTTGTTTCAGATTTCCCTGGGCTTCTCCCTAACCCCTGCCAGTGAAGCCTCACAGTTTAATTGTTGACAGCTGTGTCAGGAGAAGGGTTTTTGTTTCCTTTGCTGTTCCTCCTGCTGGAGCACATGACCTGCTACACGAGGGGCTGCCCGGGTGTGTAACACACACCGAGATGTGGAGAGCACACCATGAACTCTGAGAAGGGGCTTTGGGAAGGTTTAACTCCTTGTGATGTTTTTCAGAGATAATTGCAGCTCCACACATGAACAGGCTGACAAGTAAAAGGCAGCTGAGCAAACAGGTGTGAAGCTAGAAGTACTGGGCTGGAGAAAAATTAATCTCCTTTCCAGAAGCAAGAGTTTCGGTTTCACAGTAAAGAAGAATCTAATTAAAAAAAACCCCAAAAACATTTAATTTTTTTTTTTACCAGGTAAAATATGGGAAATGATGGGGACTAGATTGTTTTCCCTTTTCTGCCAGGCTGAACTCAAATTTGAAACATCTTCTCACATAACTTGAGACAAGCTGTCCCAGTCAAGTAACATAAGCACAAACTCTTTCTGCCATCAGTGCAGAACTCAGTTGAGCTTTTTGTGGCAACCTGAGAATCCAGACACTTCTGATGCTCCTTGCAAGCATCAAATGACACTGTGTTCTCACTACCAGCAGAGAAAATTTAGCACCTTTTCCAAACACTCTAAATCCTGAAATCTGATTTTTCCAGGCCCACACTGTACACATTGTCCCTTCAGGAGCAATTCAACCCAGGCAGTACCAGCTACACATATAACAGTATCTCACCCATCACAGTGGGGCTTAATTCAGCAGGTTCCAAAGGGGGAAATACTCTGTTTCTAACACAGAATTAGAGACTGGTTTGGGTTGGAAGAGACCTTTAAAATCATCTTGTCCACTGTGCCAAACCATCAGTGGGGACACCTTCCACTAGATTAGATTACTTCCAATCCCATCCAAGCTGGCCTTGAACAACTCCAGGGATGGAGCAGCCACAGCAGCTCTGGACAACTCACTCCATCCTCTATCACAGCACAACCTGCTGAGCAGAGAGTAGGGTTTTAGCTGGAAGCATCAAGGACCAAATTTGCTTGCAGAACTCACCCATGGCCCTGGGTTCAGGGCTCACATCCCAAGGCTGGGCAGAAGAAAGACCTGTGGCTTGTGCAGGGCTCAGTTCTCACATCCCTGCCTGTGCACACCTATGTCCATTCTCTGCCCACACAAGCACAGGCAGCTCAGAAACAGAGAGGTGGCAAACCAAGCAAAGAGCCACAGAACTGTGCACTATCCAGACCCAGTCCCTGCTCCAGCAGCCCTCCAGGAACTCTCTGTTTTCAATGATTTTTGGGGCATGAACCCCATCTCGTCAGATAAACAAACCCGGAGTCAGGGGTCGTGTCCCGTTCTGCTCCCAGTTCTCTCTGTACACACACAGATCACTTCATTTTCCTGCTGTTTCCTCCAACCCTCTGCCTGCTGTGCCATGATGGCCAAGCAAGGACCGTCCCCAGCTACAGACCTGTACAATGACCCAGGCAGGGAACTGGATTGAGAGTGGAGGGCTCTGAAATGCACAGGGAGAAGGAAAAAAAAAATAAAAATAAAGGAAACCCGAGAAAAAGTACATGGAGTCCGCGTCTTTTCCGTGCAGCAGAGGAATGCGGTGCCGGTTATTTTTGCCTTCCCCTCGCACAGCAGTAGATGGAGCCCTGATTCCCTCTCCTGACAGCGCGGGGACACGGGTACCAGAGAGCCCAGCTGTGGGGACACACCTGAACACTCACACAGGGCTCACAGCTCCTGCCGGACACATGAAATACCCCCGAACTGGTGAATGCCTGGAGTGTGCGACTAACCACTGTATTATTGCCTTTCCTCCCAGTAAGGCGTTGGGTACTGCTCTGCCTTTGTTTTGGACACTGTCACCAGCGTTACAGGGAACTCAGCAGTTCTGTTTCTTTCACAAAATAAGGCATGACAAGTTTCACTTGCCACACTTGGAGATAACATACATAAAAACTGTATCATGCCTGTGAGCACTGGAGACTACATCCACATCCAGAGGATTTGACAGGAAACAAAGGTCAAGGGACACATGGATGGTCTCTCAAACGCTGTCTCTCACAGCCTGTGTGACAGAACAGAGGAGGGATGAGGGGACACCACCAGCCATTTACTTCTCTGCCAGCTGGGAGAAGCTGCAAACATGTATGTTGGTTATCTCCAGTACAGCCCTGCATGGATGCAGGCACCACCAGCCACAACGAGAGGCTGCAGTGCCCTCCAGACATGTCAGCAACACCTGACAAACTGAATACGTTCTTAGAGCAAAATTAGGCCACTCTCTCTTTTTTTCTGAATTTCTTGGGGACTGGGTTTTGGTTTCCTTTGGTCAGGTGGAAAATGCACCATGCACATCCTGCTTCCTTCTGCTGCACATCCAACTGCAGGCTTGGCTTGAAACAGGAGCAATCTGTGCAGCCAGGGAAGGCTGTCCTCACAACCAGTGTACAACCTGTTCTTTCCTGGAAACATGTGCTGCTAGACAAGCAATATATAAACCCACATTTGGGCTTGGTTTAGGTTCTTTGAACAAGACCATGTTATGCAAGTAGGAGGACTGAGGATATTGTGGCATTGCACAAGATGCTGGAGATTATATTTGTCAGCAAGGTAACTCAATATACACCTATTCTGACACTCAATAATTAAAGAGAGGCCCCCAGCAGTGAACAGCAGCAGCCCTTCACACCAGAGAGGGGCCAGCAGCACCAGCCAGGCACCAGCAACCACATGCCTCATCCACACAGTCCAGCTCCCAAACAGGAGTGGGCAGCGCTTTCAGCAGAACTGATAGTTCATTTCTCAAAATAGCAATTAAGAGAAGAAGGGTGGTTAGACACCTATCCCTGAGGATGGGAGCTTTCTGCTGATTAGACCAGCAGTGACTGACTTTCTAGATTCAAGGCCTTATTCTACCCTGATCCTGCCCAGATACAATGGTCTGTTCAGACAGTGTCTGTGCCTCAGCCCTAACAGGGTAAAGTTCTAGGTAAGGACTTTGCTGCTTGGTCTTTAATGACTAGAAGCCAACAGCTGACAAATTAAATACTACAGAGAAGTGAAAATTAAACAGTCCTGCAGTCACGAGTGTTGGCATATGGAGAGCTGCCACCAAGCTAATAATAGAAGTGCCTACTGCAGCAGAGAGGGAGGTCCCGGCCTCCCAGAGCATCCACACATCTGGGCACTGGGAACACAGCCACGGCCAACCCATGTTTAACCAGCACACTCTTGCCACCTTCCTGCCAGATGCTCATCTTCCCTCACCACAGCCCAAGGGCAGCAGCCCATAAGCAATTCTGTGGCACTGAGGGCAAATATGAGCTTGGGCTCTGCCCACCAGGCTCCCAGTTCAACAGACACACTTACCTCAGCCACAGACCCTCAGGAAGGTGTCTCACCAGTGCCCTGCCTGTCTGGGTACACCTGCTCTATTCATTTCATAAAAAAATGGACACACACCTGCATTTGAGTACACTGGACACCAGCCACTTTCTCCAGTTCCTTCAGGTATCTTTGAGCAGTGCAAAGCCACTGGAGGACGAGCCTTCCTGGCTCACTCGAGCCTGACTGCAGCACAATTTCCTCCTCTGTAGCAAAGCCACACTGCTCAGGAATGGGGGGAAAAGTCAGGCCCATGAGGTGGAAGGTGAAGCAAACATGCAGTTATCACTCACAGTGGAGATGCAGAATGACACCCAGACATAGGTATGGAGCTACATAATCAATTGCACTTGCACAAGGTATTCACCCATTAGTGAGTGACAGAGGAAAGTGAATCAGGATGGTGAATCCAGCCAGGCTACTCACCTTCAGCTGCCTGCCAGAGAGAACCAGGCAGGGAGGAGAACACAGAGCATGGGCTGTGCTAGAGAAGGCAGCAGCAAGATTAGGTGTGTATCACATGGCTGTGGGAGGAGAAGCACACTCCTGTGGAACACACACCCCCCACATGTACAGCACTCCTGGAGATGCCAGAGGAGGTTGAGCCACAGCACTTCCCCCAGTGTCCTCCACACTGTAGGACAGACAGCTGACAAGAGATAACAGGCACTGAAGAGCAGATAAAGCACTAAAGAGAAGAGGGAGATAAAATGCTGGAGAGGAGATATGCAGGAGGGCACAAACCCACAGAGGAACACGCTCAAATATAAAGAATGGGCAAAGCTCTAGTACTGAATCACTGCTTCTCTTCCTGAAGGACCCACCCCATCTACGTGAGGAGACTTTCAAGGTGTCAAGCTGTAGAAAGGTCCATGGCAAGCTGGATAACACAGGGCAAATCAAGTGGTGACAGAGTAACGTTGTTAAGGATCCATCAGTATACGGAAGAGCAGCTCGTGCTGGCTGAGGGTGGCTGGGAGAAGACCCTGATTGCAAGGAAGCAAAAGCAAAGGGAACTCCAGGAAGTTTGGTTCTGTACCCACCAACATCCACTCTAACAGGTATTTGCTGGCTCAGGAGATGAGTTTTACCTTCCCTCTTTGACAACAAAAGAGACCCAAGTGTCTCAGACCCACTAAAGGGCATTTCTGTCCAACTGTCCCTTTCAGATGCAATCAGCATCTTGTCCTCCAAGTTCCCCAGTAACACATCTGGTGCTGCTGGTCAGTCACCTTTGATACTAATTACCCCACCGATGGCAAATGCACCCCGGGCTCTCTGCTGTAGGGGTATGCCCCAGAAAAACCCAGCCCTCTTAGCTGCAATTGTAGAAAGAATATACAACTGCAAAGAGAACCTGCAAGTTCTTAATGTTCCAGCGCTTCCATCAGTCAGTGACTGATGGTCCTGCCAGGAGGCTGGTGCCCTCTCACCCCTTTCATCTGCCCCTGGGAAGGTGACACTGGATCACACACAGCAATGGTGTTAATGCCACACAGGGCAGCAGCTCATGAATTAAAATACACAGAATGAACACTGACAGTACTCACAGGTCTCAGAAAAGAAAGGTGATGTGGGCTGGCTTGTTCATCTTTTCCATGACAGGAAACATTCCAACCTGTTACCAGCACAAACACAGTCTGCAACTCTCCACAATCCACGTGGGGACCACATGAACAAGGAAAGCCAGTATTTGCCTTCCACAGAAAGATCTCAAAATGCAACAAAACCTAACTCTGTTGTTCTCTGCAAGCCCCAGAGCATCCAGCTGCTCAGCCCACCGTGTCACCACCCATGGATGCATCAGCCTCCCCAGTAAAGCAGGCTGGTCACCCAGAGCCAGCTGCTGCAGGGACAGCAGGACAGGTGGCCTGGCCAGGGCCAGGAGCCTTGGGCCAGTGGCGGCTGCAGTGACGAGGGCAGCTGTCAGCCAGACAAAAATCCTCTGTTCTCCATCCAAATCCATTAACAGCTGAGTGAAGGAGCAAGGAGGAAGGGCAACCAGCTCTCACAAGTACATACACAGCACTGCCTTCAGTTCCCACTCTTCAATTACTTTTCTGCTTTACGCCCTTAGCACCAGAGGAAAAATGGAGGTGAGCTGCAGAAAGCAATCAGCTTCTCTCTCAGCTTCTCATGCATTCACATCAAAGCAGAGCTTGGATCAGGGACAGTCACAGTAAGAGCTGGAAAACACATCCAAAGCTTTGTGAAGAACTGTTCTCACAGGACACAGGTTGTTTTGGAAATCACAAGTAAAAGACACTAAAGTGTAACAAGTTTTTGAAAGGTCAGCAGAAAATTCCTGTGGCACTTCAGACACCCACAATAAAAGTTCATGACTTCATAATGTCAATCATGAATACTTCAAAGAAGCCTTACTGGAAATCACAAGTGAATCCTATGGACTTTGATCTAAGCTAGAACCTGGCTGCTTCAAACCCTGCTGCAAAAAGGCTCATAATTCTGAAAATCATAGAAAGGACACAGCAATTAAGTATGTGCAAGAATAAGATCCATTAAGGGAAAAATAAAATTGATTTAGCAAAACCAGGATGTGATAGAATGCCAGCCTTATCTTCAGTGATCCTGAGCTGTCTCTCAGATAGGATCTGTAGTAGTGGAGCTGGACTCCAAAATCAGATAATGAATTCGCTGGATTTTTCAAGGGTCAGATCCTCTGTATACTTCTCATTAAAAGCCAACACAAACAGCCTCATCTCTAGTGACTGCACAGTTACTTTTGAGGCGTCACCCATTTGGCTGAATCACTAATTTGCCTCTTCACTGTGAGTGAAGATTTTCCAGGGAGAAAGAGCATTTGCAGTGAGGAGCAAATCCCTGGGGCCCCAACAGCACAAACTAGTTCACTGTAACACACCAGCTATTCCAGATTTCCCTCTAACCTACATTGCACACAGGTGGAGGTTTCACCAGCTGTCATCTCCCTTCATGCAGAAGGTGATTGTCTCTCAGGTACAAGGCCCAGCAGCGTCCAGCAGGACTCTGGCTTTAGAGGCTGTGAGGGCTCCAGCCCCTGTCCCAGGGTGTCACAGGTATCAGGCATTCATGTGTATGAATGTAGTGCACACCTGTCCCAAAGCTGGTACATGTACGTGCAGACTGGAAATACAAAACCAAGAGGCAGAGGTTTGATAAAAACTTGGCCATCAAAAAAAGGAAAGCAGGAGAATATATGAGGAGAAACATAATTTCAAATGACAAAAAAAGGAAACAAAACACACCTATGACAGCCACCCTGATCCTGTGCCTCTCCTCCTCTCTGTACTCAGTTCCTCTTCCTTTTCTCCCGACTTTGTTGCTGCCAGTGCTGCTTTCCCTCCCAGCTGCATCAGCAGCTGAGCTTTCCCACAGTGGGAGAGATTTATCCTGTGGCACCAAATATTAAAGTCTTTACATAGTGTGCCCCCTGCCCCATAGATCCCAGATCAGGGGACACAGGTACACCTGAAGAGATGATAAAGAAAGCCCAGCAAAAAGAGAGTTACAAAGACATTTTTACCTCCCATCATGAGACCTGGGATGGAGGCTCAGAAGTGCTTTGTTCTACGTGACCCCCAGTCATCACTACCCTCTTCCTCTGAGAGGTTCTCACCTCAGCAACCAGCACCCACTGGAACAAGTGGAACAAGCAAAGGCCAGTAGAGAGCATCAAGCCTAAAGCCATGAGTCTGAAGTTATTTGAAGACACAAACACACACGGAAAAGTCTCCAGTCTAAAACATGGGGTATAAAAGCCAAGCAGTTGTGCCCAGTGTTGTGAACAAATGCCATCCTTATTCCATCAGAGCTTAAAATAGGTTGGTGACAAGGCAAACAAATGCAAAACCCCTGAGCTGCTGCCAGCGGGCACACAGCAGGCAATGGCACCGTGCTGGCTCCCTTCACTTTGAGCACTGTTTGTGCAAGGAGTCTCCATTATGAACACACCGAGCTGACTGTGACACAGAAAGGAACCTCACTAGCAAACTAAGCACTGCAAAGGCTCCACAGATCCTGTGCTGAAGCCGGTCAGACACAGCACTGCAGGGGAAGTGTGGCCAGCTCCTGAGAGCACCAGAGCATGGGCAGGAATATCCTTATACTTGCCCAGACCAAAGGACAAAACTGGGCACATGGTCCATGGCCCTCCCAGATGCTCCAAACCCCCCTGCCAGGGCCAGGTAGTGCTCAGGCTGCTGTCTGTACAGGCTTTGTCAGTGCTGGAGGCCCAGGCTTTGTACCAGGCCCCGGGAGCTCGGTACATTCTGTTCAGAGTGCCAGAGGCACTGAATAACCACTCACATTTGCATTTGCCTAAACATACTGAGAGCAAATAGCAGCAATAGGTTTAGCACTCGGGAGGCACAATTAAAAGCAAAAGACACCCATCGATAATTTGATACTTTTACAGAAAGCCCAGGAAAAGCCCAGAAGAACCAGAATAATTGAAATGGTATTTTTATACTGCAGCAAAACCCAAAGAATATGAAGTGGGAGATGCTTGCCAAGAACTTTAAACCTATTTTTAACCAGTCAGTACATTTTATGAGCTTATCTGTAGACAAAATAAGCTGCTAAATACCATTTCTGGGATTTTTTTGCTAGAGGCATGTGCAGTCCCTGTGGCTGCCTGAGCCTGGCTGCTTTCCCCTGCAGCCGCAGCGGGATGGCAGAGGTGTCCAGGCTCCAGCAGAGCTGCTGCATTATGAATCACATCGCTCTCACCAGGGAAAGGCGGGCTGAGAGCCCAGGGTGGGCTGGGAGAGCCAGGGAAGGGCTCGGGGGGATATTCCTGGCGGCACCGGGTGACCCTGTGGAAATGATTTAATCCCTGTCCGACCGCAGCGCTGCCAACACCGCGGGACGACAATGAAACACAGAGTGCAGTGCACCAGGGGACAGCCACACAGCCTGGAACAAAGGCTCCCACCCAAGGGGTGACACACAAAGTGTTTAAAAAGGAGCAGCATCCCTTTATGGTTATTTTATTGCTCTGGGCACTGCATGAGGCAGATGTTGCTGTAACCCAACGCCTGTGAGGTGTCCGGATGCTGCTGCCCTTCGCCAGATTCAAGCCCACAAAGTCCCCGCAGGAGACGAGGAGGAGGAGGAGACCAGCTGCACTTGGGCTGCTGCTGTAAGCCAGGATCCAGCCCTGGGTGACCTGAGGGAGCCATCCGCACTGCTGCCGAGCCACTGCAGGATGGCTTTTCTCTGCGATGTGTGCAGCTCGCCCCTACAGCCACACTTCGGGATCAGAACACACTGCAGACCCGACCTGGAAACTGCCACTCTCATCTTTGAGGTCTATTTCCCACCTAAACAATTCTATGGGTCTGTGAGACTGCTCTCCCTGGAGCACAGGCTTCTTCCTCCACTGCAATAAATCATCTGCTGTGTTCTGGGATGGAGGGTTGGTTGGTTTTTTATTTACACTCACAAACCCGTTGTTATCAGTTAGGTAGGTCTGTGGCAAAGCCCTTTTCCAAAATGCTGCCAGCCAGGGCAGCAGAGAGCACAGCTCCTGTCTGATTACCACATAAAAAGCTCAGGCAGATCACAGACTGCAGCCTGGATTCACGGTTCCACCTCAACATGCCACCACACGCTCTGCTGAAACAAGCTGCCTCCTCTGTCTGTGCACCAATCTCACACGTGGTGATGTCACTCCTTTACTTCTGGGTTAGCTGTGCCTCTGCTGAGCAGAAACACTGCTGTTCCAAGGCAGGGAACAGTGACAAGTCATTCCAGACAGTGACAGCAGCCATGACTGCTAACACATGGCACAGCGAGGCTGCTGAGCAGGGACTGCCATTCCCATTCCAGGAACAAGAGAATAAACCCCTTCTGAAGGCAAGGATGCAAAACAGCACCTTCCAAGTGACCAGATTAGCTCCTTTTGGATGCCAATACCGACTTGTGTTTGCTCTCCATTTCCCACATTAACCCCACAGGACCAAATGTCAGTGGCTCTCTCTCCCCACTCTGCCCCCAAACAGCTGCAGATCTTCATCTCACCCCTTGAGGAGTGACCCTGTTATTGAACACCTTCTCTGACAAATGAATTGCACAATGAATTCCATTCAGATAAACTCGGAGCAATTCTGTACCTCACCCAGACTAAAGTCCTGCTTCTCCAGAGGGTTTTATGCGCCTCAATGTTTTACACCAGTTCCATCACCACAGCCTCTCTTCATTGCCAAAAACCCTGTTTATAAAGCCCCAAAGCTGCATAGACTACACAAAACCATTTGTGCCACTGGTCTGCCATGCCTGACAGGCTCCTGCTCCTGGCACAGGGCAGGGTCACACCAGGGATCCAGTGTGGACCTTGGGGCCAGCCAGCCCAAAGCAGCTGCCACTGTCACCTGCAGCACAGAAAATCCCTGCACTGGGTGTAAGGCAGCTCACCATCTGCCAGACACTCTCCACAAAAAACAGCTTCAGGGAACTCCTGGTGGAAACCAGTGAGCAAAGGAGAGGCTGAGACAAGGGCTCAAAAACCCTTCTGGCTCACACAACCCAATTCTTGCCACCACACACGAGCCCAGTTTTAGTTTGGCTGCCTCTCCTATTTAAAGCAGCCTCCTTGACAAACACATGCTGTGGTTCCTGCAGTCCCACAGTAACCCTGGCTATTAGTTCTCTACCTACACATGGATTCCAACCTCTTCACCACAGCCAGAAGGAGGAGGTTTTTTCCTTAGGATCTCCCAAATCTTTTAATCTTCTGCCTCTGAAATCTGTAATTCTACTTTTTAAAGTTCACATTCATGAAGGGACACTGAAGTGATCAAACTGCTGGCACCAGGGAGAGAAAAAGCCCTACTTTTCATTCTTCAGCTGCCGTTCATGGCATCTCATTTCACAGTCACCTGCCAGGGGAAAGCTTACACAAGAGTTCACGCAGGGATTGAAGTATTTCACTACCAGAAAAATCCCTGCAGAAACTGGGAAGGAGCAGGATTAATGTACAGTGCTCTGCTGGGGAACTGGACAGCAGCTCAAGATCTGGCAATATTAAAGGTCACTTAATATCAGAGAGACTTGAACTAAGGAAGAGGCCTGGGGCTGGTGAAAGAACAGAAGCACCTTCATACAGGGAGAGGCTGAGAGAGCTGAGAGTGTCCTTTGACTAAAGGATCTCTGGAGGTCCCAGCCTCAGCTGTCCCTCAGTCTTGTTACAAACAGGAAGAATGGGATTTGTTTAGGCCAGGAGGAGAAGCTGAGTGGGCATAACTGATCCCTTTGCAGACAGCAATCCAGGTTTCTTCTTCCCACTACATAACCAAGAAGTAACCCACTACCTTTGGGGAATGAGGATTTACATGGAGTTTCTACAGGCAGTGCTGGAGCAGACCATGAAATGACATTAGCACCTGATCTAAAGATGAAAATAGGTGAAGAGCCATCAGAACAACCAGGGTATTACCAATCCTGCTTCAGAGGGGACCTGACTTCACACCACATTTCAATGATTTAAAATTTTTAAATCTTAGCGCTTTCAAACTATGGAATACACTAGCAAAAAATAGTCAGTTTAATTACCTAGAAGCCAAACTTTGTTAAGCAGGTGATGCAAAGGGACGACCCGCTTGAAGCCCTGCCCTGACATTCAGGGAACCCACCTTTGTTTGCTTTTTAGTATTTTTAAGTGCTCCTTTATTTTACATAGAGCTTTAATTAGGAAAGGATTAACCACTCCAGCCTGAGCAGAGGGTTTGGCAGACAAGGAACCCAGAGAGCAAATACTGCAGAGTAACTGTACTGCACACACGATGCAAGCTCTGCCCCGAGGAATTATGTCAGAAGAAGGTTAAATATTTCACTGGGATTAATACTTTCCATTTAATTTATTTGTATAAATCAATCTGCATAATGTACACTGGCATCCTTTGTGTTTCAACTTTGCTTACAGTAATAAAATCAACTCTGCAAATCGTCCCTGGCTACATGTTATTTTTATATCCAAGAGCACCAAGTGATAGAAGCTTGGCAGGAGAGATCTGACTAAGAGAGAGAAAAAGCATTCTACTTCCCAAATGCAGCAAAACAAGACCATGCTCCACAGCCTGGTTTTAAAGCAGTAGGATGAAAATGACTCAGCCTACGTTAAAATTAGAGGTGTGGTGAGATTGAGACTGCGAGAGAAGTACTGAATTAAACGCATTTTTTACTTGACTCAAATGAGCTTTTTTTATTAGTGCTTGGTAAAGGAAATACTACCAACTTTCATGGACATCCTGACAGAGCTTTCTGTATCTTCTAGGGGTTCTCTGTGCCCAGAGAGAGACACAGGGTATTTCTGGAGCCTCATATAACAGTTACTCACCCTCACTCCATATACAAATAGTACATATTTTTAATATGCATGAAGAAATATAAACTCCCCGAGCATTTCGAAAGCTAGATGACAAAAAGCATTAACTGGAATGACCAAATCAAGACTTCCCATTTCCCAGCTCTGGGATACTCTACTCACAGGCAACAGGAGTATGTCACAGCTCAGTGTTCCAGCACACTGCCTCCCCAGGTTTCTCCTTTCTCCTGCAGGAAATCCTCCAGCTGGCCCTGCTTTGTTCTGTGGCTCCTTTGCACTAATTGAATTCAGGTGCATGTCAGGGGTTGATATCTGCACGTAGGAGTTGATCCTGGTGACACTTCCCAACTTTCAATTTCCTTATCAGCAAATTAGAAGCAAAAAAAAAAAAAAGAAAATAATAATTGTTTCAGTGATTTTCTGCCTTTTTGCAAACACATGAACATACATTCTTACAGAAATGTGAGACACCAACTGTGCTCCCCTGACATGGATTAACCAAGTCCTGCCTCATGTTATGTTGCATATTTGATCAAATCACTGCTTCAGATTTCTCCTTAACAGAAGAATTTTTGATTTCACCAAACCTTTATGTTTAGAAGCAACATTATTTACAAGTTGGTGTCATAAAACACCATGGGCAGAATGTTACCCTGGACATAATTCTGTGGAGACTTCAGCAAATGCATATTGAGTTTTCTCGAGTTTCCTCGAGGCTTTCAGGAGTAAAGGGCTCAATTCTGAGGGTGTTCTCTTCCTCCACACTGGCTGTGACACAGCAGCGTGGGGCATGGATGAGGTGTGAGCAGGAAAACCAAACCCTCACTTGGCTGCAGGTGGAGCTGGAAGGCGTGAATCACTCTCCTTTCAGGAGCAGCACCCTTAGCCTGGGGCCAAAGGAAGCAAAACAGGTAATAAGGTAGGTCACTCCTTAGGCAGAGTATCCTCAGCTGGGTTTTGTTTGGTTTGGTTTGTTTGTTGTGGGTTTTTTTGATGCTTGACAGCTATTAACACTAAACAGCAGAACCCTTAACAATACAGAGAATTTAATTGCTTTGCTCTGAAAACATAAACAGCATTTTCACCAAACAAGAACGTGTTGGGTTGCTTTAATTCCTAGCATAGCAGGGCTTGTCTTATCTCCAGCTCCAAAACATGGAAATCATGACCAAGGCAGTTTTGTAGGTAACTGCACACAATTCTCACCACAGGACAAGGTGTGGTATCAGTACAGGGAACTCAATGCTGCCAGCTGAACAGATCTGCCACATTTTATTCTACAAAATGTTATGTCTACTGCTGCTAGAAATAGCACAGCTGGGTGATAAAACTTTTAAAAATGTGGAAAATATTTTCTCTGTTTTCAAGCCCGTTTGCTTTGTGAATATGGCAGCATTTTGTCATGTTTTATGTGCACAGGGCCAGCACTTCTCCCACCTCTACACCCCTGTCCTCATCAACCACAGCACAGCTCAAACAGATTTGCAGCAGCTCACACAGGGCCAAGCAGGCAGCTTGTTAGGTGATTTCATCTTAAAAAAATAGGAATGAAATAACCTTACACACAAATATTGCCCTTGAAACACTGAAACCTGTTCCTCAGTGTTTGCTGCCTGAGGCCAGGCCCGACAGAGGCTGAAAGGATTTCACAGTGCCAGAACCTTCCTTCTGTGAATAGGCACTGATTTCATGTGCTGCTTTAGGATCAGGTCTTAGATTACACTATTTTTAACCACATGAAGAACAAGTGTGTCTAAAACACCTTAACCCTCCAGCTGAGGCTGTGTATATTTTAAAGCCATTCTAATATGTGCATAATTAATGTGAATATTACTCAGCAGAGGGAAAAACACAGTGTTGCAGTAACTCTCATGTCACTAATTTCATTACTGTACTGAAATGTGCTACTGTAAATTAACTGGTACATTATGGCGTGCTATAAATAATTAAAACTAAAACTGCAACTGACAAAATGAATGAAGCAAGAACTCTCCGTAACCCACTGTTCTTCCTACCTGACTTCATGATTTTCTGCTTTGAGTAAAACACTAAATCTGAGTCTGTCTAAGCACAGAAATGAATATACTAATACAATACATTGACTAATTTGGAAAGTACCTTGGTTGGAAAAAAACTGAAACATGTTAAAATCAGCACATAAGTCACTCTGACAGAACATCAATCCACGTGTCACACAAAGGACCTTGAAGATCATCTAGTCCAACCTATAATCCAGCTAATCCATCATCTACATCCAGATCATATCGCTGGACCTTTTAAAAGGAATTTTTAAAGCAGACCAAGGGGTGCTTTATGCAATTTGTTAAACTCTGCTGCTCCATTACTTCAATCAACAGCAAGTGTCAAATTGTTTTTGCAGAAGTTTTCTGCTGTTTTGTTTTGCTTTTTAATTTTCATTCCATGGTTTCACTGAAGTAACAGGTTTCTTTTTTTAGACAGACATGAAAGGGGCTGACAACTTCTACTCCTTCATTGTCTCCAGGTGGATTCCACATTCTGCTCCTTCATTGTCTCCAGGTGGATTCCACATTCTGCTCCTTCATTGTCTCCAGGTGGATTCCCGCTCTGTCCTCTCTGAAGTACTACAGAGCTTTCTACCTGCCTTTTTTTTGTTTTAATTTTTAATTTGTTGGTGTTTGTTTACAGGACAAAAAGCTTTATCAATTAATCTACTGTTTATGCTGCCTGAGCCAGCCCTGACCTCCACTGGCACAGAGCACCATCCCTGCCAAGGTGTTGGGATGACCCTGCACAGCTTCCTGGGGGTGTAGCAGAGCAGAGGGTGGGATTCTGAGGAGGGGTAGCCCCAGGATGAACTCTCGGGGAGAAATCCCTGTGGGGAGAGAGCTCTGACCTTGCTTCTGCAGCCTGCAAGAAGGGAGCCTTGGCTCCTACGTCTCTGGAGCCCACCATGGCACACAAGGGTCCCTAGTGGCACTGCCTTAGGGGGCTCCCTGGGCATCCCTGGGCTGGCTGGTGGGCTGCAGCCACCCTCTCACCGTGGGACAGAGGAGAGGCAGAAGGGAGAAAGCTCACCTATGTGCACAAGCCTGACTTGTGCAGTTAGAGTGCAGCAGATGGAAATCCTCGGGGATAACAATTCTCCTGCTCCACAGCACAAGGCAGAGCCGGGGCAGGCACAGCAGGTGAGAAGAGCCCAGGGGAGAGGAAATGCCTTCTGACAGGGGGAGAAAGGATCCTCTGCCCATCTGTCCTGCCCACCCTCCCTGGAAAGCCAAGCAGGGGACAGACAGCCCGTTCTGGTACAGACAGCCCACAGGCCACCCCAGGGAGCCTCGGGACCACAGGAGGAGCTTTATCAGGCATTGGGCAATGCTGGAGAGAACAGGATGCTCCTGCAGGGATGCACTTCACGGGGAGACCTTGACTTCAGGACAATCGTGTAGCTGAGAGCAGAAGCCTGCAATACCACCCTGCCATAGATGAGGGTGTGCTGGGTATGAGCAAGGACATTTATAATTCTCACTTTTTAATAGTGAAGATGGATTAATCCTGCCCTTGCTAATCTGCTGTGACAGAGCAGCTGACATTAAGACTCCTCCAAGCCACAACGGGTGTTCACAGCTGCAGGAGCCAGAGATTGTTAACCACACGGTTCACTCCTACAGACCAACAATTTCCTCCTTCTCTCTTTTTTTTTTTTTAATAACCATTTCCTTAAGCGTCTCCTGGTAGTTAAAAAATTCGTTTTAATCAATTTAAAATTAGTAACGAAACAGCAAAATCCTTGGGGCCTGAAAGCTGCAGTGTGTGCCAGGCTGAAGTGATGAGTCAGCTCCAGCAGGGCTGCCATGGAGCTGAATTAGGTCACTCGGTTTGCTGTGGATGGTTCCCTCTCTCTGAGCAGAGCTGCTGCACTCCCAGGGCACTGCCAGGGCTCCATCCCGTGCATTTGTCGGGCAGGAGCACACGGGGGCCTCTCCAAGAGGAGGAGGATGGAGGAACAGGACACAGCTCCTGTCCTGCTCCTGCCCTGGTCACTAACCCATGTCTGCTCGGGCCAGGAATGGGAACCCAGGGAAGGACACGGGAACCATGGAGGGAGCAGAGCACGACTGCTGTTCCCTCGGCTGGGAGAAGAGGACAGCTGTCTTGGGCACAGCCTTGGAAACACAGATGTGAGTCACCACAGGCCTACAGGACTTGTTTGAACACATGGGTGACCCATGACACCTCTGCATCCCTGCCCATCCATTCCAGGGTGGGGAGAACTGGCCAGGTGTGAAAGCACAGATGTCAGCTCAGCTCCTCCTGCTCTGGCAGGTGTCCAGACCCTCTTCCTGAGCTGAGGCCAGGCATTCCTCCCTGGTGCCACTCGGACACAGCAAGGGTGTCCCCTGGGTGACAGCGAACAGGCAGGGCTGGGCTGGGCTGTACAGCAGGGGCAGAACACAGAGAACACAGGTTTCACTTCCCACACAAGGAGTAACTCCATCTAACAAGGTGCCTCAAGGAATTACCTGAGTGCTCTGTCAGAGGAGCTGTACATACTAAAAAAGAAAGATCTTCTGCCTATAATTTGTTCATTACTAACAAACAAAAGGTTTCGACTGAATTCATTCTAGAGCAAACTTTAAAATGGCCTTATGCTGAAATTACTCAGTAGAAAGAACTGAACAGAGCCCAGGGCGTTTGAGAAGGGCTTATCCCAAAAAGCAAAGTGTGTGGTTGGTTTGGTTGGGGTTTTGTTTTAAGAAAATCACTCTTTTTTTGGCATTAACATGACAGACCAGTAAAGATTTAGCAGTAGCACTGCATCAGCCTCCCAGAAATACACTAAACAACTGCTCCCTCTCCTACATCAGCTGCTGGAGCAAGTGTTAGAATCACATCTGAAAGCAGAGAGGAATTCCTCACTGATGGACTGAAGGACAAAGGATCTTCTCTTTGGCAAGGGCCTGTACAGTGCCAGGTGCTGGGACTGCAGCCACGTGTGCCCATACAGCCTCCAGTTCCTTCGGGACAAGTAACACCTTGGTGGCAAAGTGAAATACAGAATACGACTCTAGGAATCGTTGATTTCTTACTTGCAACAGGTGAAACAGCCTGTGTTCTACAGTCAAGGTAATCACAGCAACATGGAGCTCTTCTGGGCACAAACACAACCACTGCTCAGCAACAGCATCACTGTGTAGGAAAGATGCTCTGCTGTGTTTGGGAATCCTATACCGCAATAGCTGGTAGGCAATACTGCCCATGTGCTCTGTGAAAAATGGCAGGGGAAAGAAAAACAGGGAAAATGTTGTATTTCTGTAAAGGGGTTTGCTTTGATATCAGCAGAAAAAAAGCCTGAGTAAAGCAGTTCTTAGCCTGCTATGTTTACAAATGGCCTTTAAAGAACCAAATGGCTGCTGCTGTCCTGAGCCTCTGCCCTGAACTGGGAAATACACACGTGGGAGCAGGCAAAACCAGCCAGGATCACTGGGAGCCCTGGGAGGCCAGTGGAGACAGAGCTCACCGGCTCCCACCACACACTACCCGACCAAGAAAACCCAAAGGGAACCCCCGAGGCAAGTGCCTGAAGCTTGACAAGATGGTTGCTACAACCCTGCCACTCAGTACACCTTGTGCTGCCAGGGAACTGGGAAAAGCAGTCACAGTCTTCTGCTAAGGAGAGGAAGCCCTAACACAGTGACCTTCCCATGGCTGCCTGCAAAAGGGTGTGCTGGGAGTTACTCACAGTTTAGGCTTCCCGTGCTCCTGGCAGGTTGTCTCGTGCCACCCATTCTGGAACCAGATCAGGCACAGGTGGTCTGTGACCTGGGAGGACAGAGAGAAGAGCCATCAGAGGCGGGGGCAGAGATGGTCTTAAATACCTGGTAAGGGCATGAGGCCTGCAAGATACAGCGCTTGATAAATTAAAAGTATCAGACACCACATTTTCAAAGTAGCTTTTTTCATTTCTTTCTATTTGTTCAATATTTTCAAGGGTAACACATGGAGGGAAAATTGACTGACAACAGATGATTCTGAATTGCTGTCCTTGGTAGAACAAAGGAAAGCACAGCAAACAGGAGTGGTGGTCACCTGCAGTGCATCCTGGAATATAACCAGGTATACTTTGTTAGGAAATGGCATCACCTTTATTCAGCACAGCCCAGGCATTACCTTAAATACACAGCACATTTCCAGCACATCTAACTCACAGCAACTTCCCTCATGAACTTGTAACAGTGACTATAAAGCATGTACTAGATCACGGAGATTCTCCTGCCATTTTCACTTAAATTAAATGTAAACTCTAATTTACACCACTCTGCTAACAAACAGGGACAGAGGCTCTGCAAGTGCACCAGCAGGCACGCATACCTTCATTTATTCTTCCCTATTTTTAACTTGTGGTTAAACTCAACAGACTTCCAAGTGCAAATACATTGAAGCTCCATCTAGTGCCAGGGGCCGCGAAGTTACTGAGAGATTTGCACTCCAAAAATAGCGAACACACTCACAGAACTGTGGAGAACAGCAGCCAGCCCGGCGTCCCGGAGCTGTCACAGCTTTCCTGTCAAAGCTGCTGTCCCCTGGGCCGGGCAGAGACTGGACAGAGACACAGTCCCCAGACAGAGAGGGGTCCCTTCATGCCCAGGGCAAGGCTCCTGGTGCATCCATGGACCCAGGCATTCCTGGTGCCTCCCAGTTCACCCAGCTCACCCAAACCAGGCTATCAATGGTTCTGAAGTGCCCTTGCTGTTTGACACACAGATTGAGCACCTGCCAGCAGGTTGCCACTATCTCCTCCACAGACACTGATTGTAACACAGAAAAGGAGTGTCTATTACAACCATACAAAAAAGTCCAGCTGGTGCCAATGTTCCCTTCCTTTCTTCTTCTGCACTTTTTGCAATGGCATCTCCTAGAACAGCCCCTGTTTCTTGCTCTGCAACCAAACCATGTCGCATGTCCCAACTGCTGTCTGCACACTGTTCTAACCCAAAATGAGGAGGGGGGTTGTGGAGCAGAGAAGAGTTGTTCTGATTGTTCAGGAAAGCAGTAACATGTTGGTTTGGGGGGGTTTTACATACTAAAGTCATGTATTTTCATTTAATAAAAGTGATCCTCATTGTGCACGTTAAATTTGAGTTTCAAAGGAAAGTGAAATGGGAGGAATCCTTTCGCTCTCCTTGTTAAATGTAACCCACCCGAGTTACAAGCCTTCCAAAAGCACTTTGCCAACTGGGCAGAGTATAGAGAAGCTGTAATAGATGCATCTGTCTCACATTTGTCTTCACCTGACCTGGGAACACATGGGACCAAAGGGCAGGTGTGAGAAGCTGTGGGCACGCCAGGTGCAACTCTGCAGTTGCAGTCTTAGACTTTCAGACTGAGTACACCTCTGCTAAGCACGTAATTAATGTATTTTAAAACTCCTTTAATCATCTCTTGTGATTATGTAGACAACTTTTGAGCAGAATAATTTTCATATATACTCTGTTTCTCAAAAACATGATATTTATTTGACTGGATGCAATTGAGAGAAAAGCATCACAGCTATGGCAGAAATAATTCTGTCAGTGCTGAAACATTCACGTCAAGCATTAACAGCAAAGTCATGAGTGATCAGAGGAGGAAATAGCACCCAGAGCCCCATGGACAGACCTGAAGGAAGGAAGGAAGGAGCGCCCTGAACAAGCTCCAGAGCTGCCTGGCTGCAGCACGTGGGCGAAGGCAGCGGAAAGCAGAGCAGGAACAGTCCCCCACAGACACAGAGCTGGGAACAGGGAGCAGGCTGAGAGCAGGTCCCCAGGACACTGCCAGGGAGGAGGTCCCCTGCTCCTGCTGCGCACACAAGGCAGCACCACAGGAGAAAAAGGATGGGGGATTTTTTTAGTGCATGCTGGAACAGTGAAAAAACACAGATCAGCTATTAAAAAGCTAAAATTGTATCCACCAGTCAACTGTGACAGAGAAAATATCACGCAGATGAAGCCTGAGAAAAGTTAAATGTCCTTTTTCATCTCCCATACTTTCTTGTGGCCAGAGAAGTGCCCAGAGCCACAGTAAGATTGCTTCCTGTTAAACCACACTGCACAAATAACTGTAAAAAAATGACTGTGTTGAGATCCTGCCCTGGCTTTGCTTCTCTTCCCACCTTTCTGCTTTCTCTCTCTCTTAACTCTGGGCTTCTCCAACTCCTTTTTTGCATTTCTTAGCCTCAGTTTTTCAGATGAACTTCCACAAAACCTTTCACCCACTGCCACAGCCAGAGGCATGTGATGAGTCACCAGGAGCTTGGGCAAAACCCCTAAAGACTGGATTGAGGATGCTCCCACCTCCCCCGCACTGTGTCAAACTACCTACAAACTCACTGAATCTCACAGTACAGTGAAATTTCACAGTACACGGCCAGTCTATAAATCGCATCCACAAAGAATTGTTCTTCCTCATGTTTTAAGTACTTTCGGAACCCACCAAAATGGAAGATTAGGTATCTTCATACCCTTATCTGACGTAGCCATATCCCTACACTTGCACCTGATTCTCAGAGTTATATCTTAGGTTTGTTCTGTTTGAACCTGATGGTCAAATACGGAATAAGGAAGGGAAACTCCTCAGAACTGCTTACTGACCCTTAGGAAGATAAAAGGTTTTCCTGAGCTAGCTGCATTTGTAAAACCATATCAGGCCAGAGATGAAACTCTTATCCACACGTGGAGTTAAACCATTGCCACAAACAATGCAAGACACACCAGAGAAGCATCTTTTCTTCAGAACCTTCTGGATGGTTTAAGCACTATTGTACAGGGCTCTCTGCAGCGCAGCAACAGCTCTGCTGGCACAGGGCAGCACCTTCTTCATGCCCAGGTGTAGCTGAGTGACAGAATGGCTGCTGCATTGTGTACTACTGAATTTAAACACAGCTTCAAGTTTTCCACTCATTAGGACATCATTTTTACAATGTGTGCCCAGCTAACACTCATCCTAGCCTTTGAGGCTTCCTGGGTTTTCAGGGCAGTCCCTCACAAGGCTGACACAGCTCCCGGATGTCACCAGCTGACTCGTGGCACCTGTAAATCAATGCTCTGAAAGCACTTGTGGTGAAGAGACAGACCTCCACAGGAAGCCAGTCTGGTCAGGAGTGGAAGCCACAAGAGCAGGGTGAGCACAGGCACCAGCCGCTGGCACTGCAGCCCTGGCTCTGACAAGTTCAGCTCCACAGAGAGTCCTGCACAGAAAGGATGGTTAGAGTCATCTCCAAATGGTGAAAAACACCCACCTGGTGAAGAATGGGTAGAACCTGAGACATCATAACAGCTCAGCTTGATGATCTCAGAGGCCTTTTCTAACCTAAATGCTTCCACTGTACGAAATCCTGCCTTGGACTGTCTCACCCTTCCAAGCACAGCAGCAGCTCTGCCAGTTACAAAGCCTGACTGAAAACCCCAAGTTACATTACCAACAAAACACAGCCCTCCTTCAAGGTTTTGGCCAATTCCATCTTTTCTGTTACCACGATAAAAGCAGTCAAGTTTCCCAGAAAGCTATAAATAGTGAGTACACAGTGGCTGAGCACAGACAGTGCTGTAAAATTATTTCAAATTATTATTTTTCTTAGACGTGATCCAACACCAATTTTAGGCAAAGCCCTGAACCGAAGGGAAAAGACCAGTAGTAATTGTTACAAGCTGCACAACCCCCCACCAAAATGCAGCTATAGTGTGCAATTAAATTCCAGGAAGAACAAATACCAGGCAAAATGTAGGAAAAGACTGAAATGCAAGAAATCACTATTTCAGAACTATTTATCATACAGCTGTAGCTCACAATCAACCCGTTTCATATATCCATGAGTCCAGGCACTGATGTTAAAGTCACCCACTGCACCTACCAATTTAAACAACAACTGTATTTTATACATGTACATATGTAAACCCTTCACTTAACAAACGCCTCAGATTCCAATTAAGTCTCATAACAAAAACCCCAAAACCCTGGAGGTCCCTGCTCTTCCAGTCTTTAGCATACAGAGTACACCCTAATCTTCTTAAACCCAACAGACTCCAAGGTGGTGCTGCAGAAGTGTCTACACAAATAGTGTTATAATGATTGTATAACATAGAGCACAACCAAATGAGGCACCTAAGACTGAAAATAGAGTTAAAGGATCATGGTTTTCGGAGGCAGCACTGGTGACTGCTCAGTCTGCAAATTATACAACCTACCTGGTAGCTTCATTACATTAAATAACAGTAACCCAATTTAGACTTCACTCCCTAAATGTATTACTGGAGTTATTTCACAAATAACATGGCTAGAAGCTGAGCTGCCAAAGCAGGTGGCAATCTCATCCTTTATTGCAGCTCGAAAAAAAACAACCAAAAATCAAACACTATTGGTTGAACTCGAAAACTAATGGGCCCATCGGCCTGACATTCCTTTCAGATGGATGCATTCCATCCTGGGCCAGCAGCAGTGTTTAACTGGGACCTCCCACAGACCAACATCAAAAAGAGAAGTGACTCTCAGTGGTGCCTTCAGACAGAAGAGAACCTTTTCTCCTTCCCATGGGAAGGAATCTCAGGAGGGAGGATGATGAAGGCAATCCAAATTTTACAAAATGCTTTATCAATTTAAAAAGCCAAAAGCAACTTTAAAGCCTGTAACTTGTTAAATACAGTGACAGAAGGATGTTTCTGGGATACGTGGATGGTCCTGCCCAAATTCGGAGGGGGAAAGTCACTGCGAAAATAAAAGAGAGAAAAAAACGTAAGGAATTAAGCTGTAATATACAAATGAGCTCTTCTCCAAGCAGTTAGTACTAAAGAGCACTCAATCCCATGACAACTGAACCATGTTTTTAAAGAACTAAGAACCATGAAGCATGCTGTAGGGATATCCATTATAAATCCCTGGGGATACAACCCCAGGAAAAGACAGATTCATTCATTGTCTCATATGCCTTGACATACTCAGATATAAGATCTAACTTCTTGAACTATTGACACAGGAGCCACGTCACACCCCCCCTGTCTCCAACAGAGAATCACAACAGGCACCAGTGAGGCCACAGGCCCCATGTCAGTGCCAAGGAAGGCTGACAGAGCCCCTGCCCAACGCTCAGCCCTGCAGGGGCAGGACAGCCCTGGAGCAGCCCCCCTGCCCAGGGCCCGGCACCAGCCCTGGGAACGCGGAAACTGAATCCCCGCAGCACAGACCGGGCGGAACCTGCAATAAACCCGAACCCGCTGCGGAAATACTCTGTGACAGGGGCCGGTGTGCGGGACAGGGACCCTGCGGGGACAGAGGGCTCGGGGGCAGCAGGGGCAGGTCTGAGGGACAGGGACAACACAGGACCGGGGCACAGGGACGGCATTTCCCGGAGCCGGCACCGCTCTGCCCCGCAGCCCGGCCGTGACACCCGGGGGTCACTCGGGAGGGTCCCGGGGCCGCCTCCTGCTGTCCCGGCCCGGGCAGGCGCCGCCGGTACTCACCGCTCCCGGCGCTCCGGCGGGGACCGA
>WEKX01004033.1:181945-194408 GCA_013390025.1 Pitta sordida | reverse complement strand
GGCGGCCCCGGGGCCGAGGCGGCGGCGGTTAACGGGCCGGGCCGCCATGGCCGGGGCAGCGGCTCCCCCCGCGGACGGTGCCGAACAAAGCCCTGTGTGCTGGAGCACTTCCTGCGGGGAGCGGGCAAATCACGGCCGCCGATCCACGGAGAAATTGAACAATAAACCGCCGCCGCGCTGACGCTGAGCTCTTCTCTTTGACAGCCAGGAGAAATAGATCTGATTGTAGGAAAAGACCGAGAGGGTTTCTTCACCAATGGTCTGACCCTTGGTGCAAAGAAGTGCTCTGTGATCAGAGATAGCCTGTATGTCGATGGTGACTGCACAATGGACATCAGGACAAAGAGTCAAGGTGGTGAGCCGACATACAATGTTGCTGTAGGCAGAGCTGGACGAGGTAAGCGCCCTTTCCCCTGCCTTCAGATCACTACGTTGGGAATGTAACCCTGAGCATAGACTCCAGCCATTAAGAAAACCAGACCCCTGTGTTTAATGATTAATTTAGAGCAGTGATGCCAGGGGGTGGATGCCGGTGTGGTCCCTGTTCCCACCTGTGTCCCAGCCCAGCACCAGGCCAGGGGACGGTTAAACAGATCCCTGACCAGCAGGGAAGAGCAGGCTGCAGCTCCAGCCGCACTTAGCTGCTATTCCATCACTTGGCATCTGAGGCTCAGGAGCACTGACGGGCAGTGGCACTAAACTGCTCAATGGAAAGTTTGTCCTGCAAAGATGTGAATCCCTTATAGGAGCTGCTCCTACTTGACTGTTAACAAGTTTTACACTAACTCTCCTTGGTACCACCAAGAAATGCGCTTCATGCTCACACACACCCCTGCTTCTTGTGCTCTTTTAACTCCCAGTAAAACCAGCTGTGGGCCAGGCACTGGGCTGGGATATCAAACCCTGGCTCTGAGTGGCGTGCCCTGTGTTAGGGACATCGGGGCTCGTGGTCTCAGACTGGCTGTGGAACAGGTTCACGAGACTTTTGCTTGTAGGTGTAAATCCAGGAGCAGAGCTGGAGGTGTCTGTAGGGTGAAGCCTGGGGCAGGGATGCAGGGAGAAGGTTGGCAGCACTGAAGTGAAACAGGCAGAGTTCTGACTCCTGGAATACCAGGGAGAGCTGTCTGCAGCTTTTATGAGGAAATTGCTATGGAAATAGAACTGTAGAGTCATTAAGGCTGTAAAAAGCTCTCTGATATCATCACACCTCACCATTCCCCCAGCACTGCCAAGGCCACCATTAATCCATGTCCCCAGGTTCCACATCCACACAGCTGTTAAACCTCTCTGTGCCAGGGCTTAACAACCCTTTTGGTGAAGAAAGGTTCCCCAATATCCAACTTGAGGCCAATGTACCTGTAGGATCAGCTGTAGGTAGGGTGGCTGCAGCATTCCCAGCTTGGCAAACAGTCCCTGGCGTGACTGTTGTGTCCCTGTCCCTGCTGGGGACATCTGCTGGCAGCTCCCCGTGGCACTTGCTGGTGAGGAGCCTCTGGGTGTTCCTTCCCCCAGACACTTTGCTGGCACCGGGGGAGCGAGGAGAGACTCAGCGTGACAACGGTCCCTGTGTTTTGTGTTACACAAAAATCATGATTTACAGTTGTGTTCCTGCAGGGGGGTCCCAGCCCAGCTCACCCTGGGGGGTTTTCCCAGCCCTGGGGCAGTGACTCTGGTCCCTGCCCAGAGCAGGGGGGTGTTCCTCTGCTGCTCCCCAGTCACCCTGTGCAGCTCCTCTGCCCTACCCCACATGTTTAACCTGCAGCTGGGGTTTCCGTGCTAGTGGTGACCAGCACTGTGATGCTTTTTTTTGAGAGACAGAGGTGGTGGCATTTTTCTTAGCAGTGAACTCTTACCTTCCATAGTTACATTAAATTCCCGAGGATAACTTGTGCCTTCTCCCAACCTTGTCTACATCTTCACAAAACTATTAAACCAGCTCAGTACCCAAATACCAGATCTTGAACTTGAGGGTGTTTATTGCACTGCCTGAGACTTGCATTATTTCCTTGTCTAACACACTCTTTTAAAAACTTTTTTTTCTTTTCTCTTTCAGTCTTGGTCTTTGTAATGGGCAAAGAAGGGGTCCATGGAGGCGGATTGAATAAGAAGGCATACTCAATGGCAAAATACTTGAGAGACTCTGGGTTCTAGTTGTTAGGCAGACTGTTAAGTATTAGGGGAAGATTGCTATTAAACTTTCCTGGCGGTGAGCTTTAAACCTTACATTCTGGAAACTTTACTAGCAATGCAGGGTGATGGGGTATGAACCTGTGTCTCCTTTGTATCCCTTTGTCGGTGGGGAAAGGTGTTATTTTTTTTTTTCCCCCTTTAATTCTGTTCATTTCTGTTTTGTTTCCTTGTGTACTCCAGCATTGGTTATAGTCATGGGAAAGAAAGGTGTCCATGGAGGGGCACTCAACAAGAAAGCATTTGAACTGGCTTTGTACCTGAGGAGGTCTCATGTCTGAGCAGCCTCTCCCCATCCACCACTGCTTGTGCTCAGTGCTACCAGACTGTAGAGGGTAGTTTGTGTCTTTTATTTACCCATTTCCATCTCTGTAACCACTGTAGGGAACCACCAGAGGATATGCATGAAACCTTGACACTCGGGAGGGGAACAGGCCAAGTCTTAGCACTTAGTGTGACACTGATAACTAAACCAACTGAGTTACTAAACAAGGTGCCGATTGTACAATCCAATTTGATCAATTGCCTCTCCAGCACTTTGAGCAACTCACAGCTCACTAGTCTTCCTTTCACAGAGCATGGTTGGGAGGAAAAACGTGCATGCATATCTTCACTGCTCCTGCTCTCTGTTTGTTTGTTCAACCCATGTGTTCGCTTACACCCATTTTTATAGTGCCTGGTTTGTTTAACCAATTTGCCACTCAGAAGCTATTAATGTCACCTTAGTTTTGTCATTGCACTTCATTGTGGGCTTAGAAGTCTCTCATTTTTCCTGATGGTGTCTGAAGCTTGTACTGCTTAACAAAGTGCAATCACAAAACTACGAGAGGGTACAGATGCACTTCCTCCCATGACCTTAAACCACCATCCCAGGGACTCCCCAGACATTCCATCATTGCAATAGCTCAGACCCTTTTTTTTTTTTTTTTGCCAGCTCCTGTTCTGTAGTTGAGTTGTGCAAGGTTGCCACTTTGGCCATTTGTGAGCCCGGCATGACCAGCTGGAGTGTGTCTGGTTTCAGTTTCTCATAGGACCAATTTTAATTTGCAGCTTGAGGGTCGGGGAGGGGGGTGGGTGGGAGGGGAGTTGCTTTTGTTTTTTAATATGAAGTTGCAATGTCATTGTGGAAAACTGCCACCTTCAGCTGCCCTGGGAGCTCTGGCTGGCGTCAGTTTCTCTACCAGATCCCTGGGTGGTGCAGAGTTTGGCTGCCTGCTCTGGAGCCACCGTTTGGGTGAAGGTCGGTAGTTTGCAAGCTAAACTGTCAAAATGCCATTTCAAATTTCAAACCCTTCATTTGGCCTGTCACACCCTTGCTGCAGAAATGATGGAGTGAGCTGCCTTGTGCACGAGTCATCCGAAATGTCTGTAACCAAACCTTCAGTTCAGGCACGGTCCTGAGCTGTGTGTCCATTGCAAGAACTGCAGAACTCTGTATACTGAAGAATAAATGGGAGATGGTAGTGGTTGGAATAACTGACTTGGCTGTCTTGTGATGAATTTTTTAATATGTATTCTGTGCCATACTATTGTTTAAAAAAAAAAAAAAAAAGAACTGTTGCTATTGTGAGATGGATTTTATCTGACTCCGAGGGTTTCTTTCAACTGGCACTACCTTAGGGACATTTAGTATTTGCTTCTATTGTTGGGCCTTGTGGATAATGTACAGATTTAAACAAATTCTTGTCGCTGATTTGTCCATTTCTTTCCCTGCACTTTGTTACATCTGGGATACAGTCTAACTCATCTGATTTAATATGCATTTCAAAAAATGCCATAACTATTAAAAACACCTTGTTTACAGACAGATGAAATAAATTTATTCCAACCAAACAAAATCAGGCTGTTGGTAATTATTCCCCCTCCCCCAGGAATCCTCTGAGGCCCTTCAGTGCGTGGCTGACCTAAGTGCAGTTCTGAGTTTCTCAGGACAGCAGGAGTGTGATAATGTGACTTCAAAGCCCAGACAAGTCTATGGGGTCATCTTAAATTAGATGTTTTGTCACTTGGCTCTTTATTTACCCATCTTTCTGGTGAGGAGAGGACTGCCCAGTACCTCATCCCTGAAACAGCTGTGGGAGAGTGCACAGGACCCAGCAAAGGGCTGGATCAGTGCACAGGTCAGGATGTGCTCCCCTCATCCAGGGAGGAGGCAGAGTTACCCCAAAGGATTCCACCTGTATGGTGGAGGTGGTAAATGTGCAGCAAGGCTTGGCCTTGTTGAGCTCCAGGACTCATCAGGGGCTGCTGGGCATGGCCCGGAAATGCCTTTGTTCTCCCCTCCCTCCCCAGTGTCAGAGCTGCACCTGCTCCTCAGCCTGGCACTAGACCCAGGTCTAACTGAAACTCTCCTATAAATAGAGTTTATAGTCTCCCAGTGCTGGACTGGATCTCCCAGTGCCAAAGCTGGAACAGACCCACACGCCCAGAGCAAAGGCCTGATCAAGAGTGAGCACTGCAGAGGATGGGAACCTGCTGCTTCCCCCGTGAGACACCTGTGAAACTGTGCTCTAACAAAACTGCACTCACCTGATGCAGAACTCCAATTCTCTCCTGGCTGGGCGTGAGGGCACGTCCCAAAGCTGCTGCTGTAGGGCCAGAGTGGCAGAAGTGACTGCAGGAGCACCTCGGTGGCAGGAGCACCATGGACTGGTCATCACGTCCTTTAGTTTGACATTGTTCCTTTCTGACCAACTGCCCTGTCCCAGGCAGGGGCCTGGATGTCACCTGTGCACTTTGCTTGCTCACAATTAGACCTTGGATCAAATTAACTCTTCAAATGCATTTGCTGGTGGGTTTCCATGGCAGGATGGTGTCTGTAACATCCAATTGCAGGGTAACAGCACAGACAAAGTTTGTGTCGGTTCATGGCTCCAGAGCTCAGCAACAGCAGGGACCTATTCTAAGAAACATCTTTCAGCTTAGTAATTACATTTTCAGGAATCATTTTCCCATTCAGGCTGACCTGGACACATGAATGCTGAAGGGAAATTTGCCTGGTGAAAGCACAGCACTACATGGACTGTCCCTGCCCCATGGCTGCTGGGGGCAGTGGTTTGGAGATGAATCATCCTTTCATTACTATCCTTTTACTGCACCTCATGGTGCAAAATAAACTTCCCCTGCTCCCAGGCCAGGCCCAGAGGACAAATGTGCACTGTGGGATGTCAGGGATGGCACCTGACAACACCTCAGCACTTCAACCTCAGCAGTAAATGTAGGAGACAACACGATTGATCAAGTCACGCAGGAGTTCAATAAACTTTTGATACTTAAAGTGGAAAACATGTTTATTAACATCCTTTCGAGCTTTCCTTAGTCAAGGCCATATAAAAAAATCTCCATGTTGAGTATATATGGTTTTACTTTCTACATAGTTACAGAGGTATTACAGAGTTTACCTTTCCTGTGATACACTGGTGAGTACTGAGCTCTGTGAGACAGGTGTAAGCACTTGGTTTCAGATCAGGTATTTGAACCATTTTGTATATACAGAGTTTAGCAGACTAAAGCAGCATAAAATGCTCTTAGTAAGAGGTACATGAGCAGAGGATCAATACAATACTTACCTAAAACTCTTTTTCTGTGTGGAACAAACTCTCTTGGTCATACCCCAACTCCCACATCCTCACTGGAAACCAGACAACAAAGTAGTAGCAGGGAGGGATAATTAATGTGCTTATGGTGCACCTGACCTTGTGAATTACTTGGAACTAAAGGTATAATCTAAGTTTCCTTGTTCCTGGGAATTGCTCAGTGGAACTGCTCAAATTCAGCTACTGTGGCCAACTCCAGAGGATTATTTGGAATCGCTGCTTTGAGATAAAAGTGGAATTTCTTCTGCTTTGATACTCCAGCACACAGAATATTGATCTGTTCTACATTTTCCTTTCAGCAGTGGTGACAGTTCTTATGAAAACTCTACACAAACATGCAGATACAGGGTTTTGTTGGGCCTAGGGGTACCACATACCTACACATAATAAATATTGCTCTCAGTTGTAGCTACAAAATGGAAATAAAAGTACTTCCAGAGGAATCCTGCTTCAACAAAAGACATTTAGAGTCTGTGTGATATTTCTATTGATATAAACTATAAACATTATTCATTAGTATTGTGAAGTCCAGTTTAACTGTTGGCTTTGAGAAGACAGAACGTGTGGCTGAATACCTGAATCAAAAATAAATCTATCAGCAATGATTTAACCCGAGTACTACGACATGAACTGCTGCTCCTAGCCAAGAAACCAAAGGGATTACAGGTTAAAAGATTCCCTACGCAAAGGTCTGTGAACTGCCTTAAGAACCCTTTTGTTCACACACTATTTATTGGTCATTAGTAGTCTCAGACAGTGTTTGCTGCTCTGTACTCCCTGTCCTCACTGGGCTGCAGCTGAACCACTACACTCTCCTCGTTTCTCCCGTTCTCTGCATCACTGCTGTCCCCGTTGTCATTGTCATCCTCCTCGTACTCTGAGGACTCGGTCCCGTTGTGCTGGGAGGGGGACTGGGACAGGGCCCCGAAGGACTGTGTGCTGACCGAGGCCAGGGGCCGGAGCAGGGGAGTGTTCTCAGACACCTCGTTGTCCTCCTGGCTGCTGTCTGTCTCCGAGTCAGAGTCCCCCTGGGAAGGGACAACCTTCTGCTTACACACAGGACAGGTTTTCTTTGTTTTCGTCAGCCAGGGGTCCACACACTTGCAGTGATAAGCTGTTAGCAAACAGAACACAAGGACATCATTAGTCAAGTGAAAAGGGAAACCTGCTGAACTGTGCTTCTGCTCTAACACAAGGATTTTGGAATGGAAGCCACAGAATTTTAGCCCCAAGTTTGCTGGCATACAGCCTGTACAAAACACTGATGGATGAGGACCTCAGCCACATGGATGTATGCAATGAACACTTGTGCCCTCTGCAGAGCGAGGGCAGTCCTGCAACAGCCCACATTTAACAAGATTAAAGCCTTTTGAGGAACTCTGCCCACTCCACAGCAGCCATGCCCACCATCACCATCTTCACACTGCCTCTGACCTTCACACCAACACCTACTGAAACACCTCACTAGTAAAATCACTGCAGCATTTTGTGGATTTCAAATTAAGTTTGCAGCTGGTCCTGCAACTAGACTGGTTGTGTTTAAACTCAAAAACCCCCCATATTTAAACATTTTACTTCTGCTATTAAAAACCCAGCTCTGCCTGGTAACAGACTCCACTTAGCACAGAGCTCCCATTTGCACAGGCCACCTTGCCATGTTTAGTACCTGGTCAGGCATGTTGGCAGCATGTTCTCCACAAAAACCCACTCCCTAACCTTATTTGCTGCGGGTTTTAGACTGTTCTGCAGAGTTGTTTTAATCTAAATACAAACCTAAAATGCAGCTGCTTACCATGAGAGCATGGCAGGATCCTGAGCTTGTCTCCATCCTCATACTCATCCAGGCAGATGGCACACACGTCATATTCATCACCTGCAGCACAAGAGTGAGAATCAGGGCCTGGAGGAGACCCCTGACACACCCAGGCTCTCCCAGCTGCTCCCACTGCCCAGTTCCTGAGGTTCCTCCAGCTGCAGAGACACTGATGGACTTCTCACCTCTCTGGGACAAGAGCTCATCCACTTCACGTTAATAAAAATGTTTTTAACTGTGTGAAGTACTATTTCAATAGTATTCTTTTCATGCCTATTCAAAATAAGATGAAGGGATTTAAAATACAGGATTCACTTTATACACAGGTGGTAATTAGTTACTGACAAAACTTAAGGCAGAAAAATAACAATAAATAAAACTGGGTAAAAAGATAAAATCGTGATGAGGAATGACAGTCTGGTGACAGGAGGAGTTCAGTGTTTAACTCAAACCTCACGAACAGGACACACAGCACTGGCAGCACTGACACAGCACATGCTGGTGTGGTACAGCAGAGACACTTTTTATAGGGTCAGTGCACTCCTGATTCATTTTTTTGTCAGGGAGTTTACAACACGGCCCTTCCATTAGTTCCCAGGGCTCTCTCCCTTCTGCTGAAGGCACTGGCCCTCAGAGCTGCTCCTGTCCTGTGATGGCTTCAGCCCAGCCACACACTCATTGCCACTGAGGAATGGGGAAAAGCCACAAAACCCTGGAGAAAAAGTTCCATGGGTAACATAAAAGCTGCACACATCAGCCCAGGAAAAGAAGGAATTCATGCACTGCCTTCCAGCAAAGCTTTGAGGCCAAACAGCAGCAGGCAGAACAATGCAGTGCCCATAGTTGAGTTCCTAAACCTCTTTCCTCAACACTAGAGAAAGGCTCCGCAGAAGAAAACACTTTATTTTTCATATGAGGCTGATCAACACTGCACAAATCCTGTCTCCTCCCAACCTGAACATCTGCTCTGCACAAAGTGAGAGCAGAGCCATCAATAATGCAGGCTGGCTTTGTCAAGGGCAAAGAACAGCAAAGGGTTCTGTCCTTGAAGCCAGGCACATCCCCTGGCCTGATCCTTGGGCCTCAGCAAATGTGTTCCCTGTTGACACAGGCCCAGGAATAATCAATCATTCCATTAACTGCTTTTTCTACCTTTTCTTCTGAAACAGCTTGTGGGATTGAACTGTCACATGGTAAAATGTACCAACATTTTAAAAATAGGAGAAGGAAACCAGCAGATTTTTTCTCTACCTTTAAGGAATGGACTACAATAGAGAGTGCCTCAGTGCAGGTTTTGTGTGTCACTGAATTAAGTCACAGCTTAATTTCTCAATATTGTCATTAGATCTCGCATAAATTTATTAATTACAGAGAATCACAACTGCAAGTATTTCGGGATTAAATTTCAACTGCTCTTGCCCTCACAGAAGAATTGTGATTGCATGAATAAAACATTTCTCCAGAAAGGCAGAGAAGTTCAATACCCAGAAGACAATTTTGTTTCTACACTCCCTACAGTGCTGGGGGAACTTCTGTGCCACGAGGATTTACCTGTTTCCACACAAATAATCACAGAACAGTTTGAGTTGGAAGGTTTTCTATTCCACTCACTTAACAACCCCTCTATTTAGAGGGGTTTTTGGTGTTAGAAACAATAGGATTCAGTTATACAAAATGATCCACTTGCCTTTCTTAAACTTATGCACAGGCAGTTTCTTGAGCTGATCCTTCCTGAGCCGATTCCTCCTTGCTCTGTGTCTGTCCTGCACGAATTTGGTGATCTGGAAACAGACATAGGACAACAAGAACAGCAAGTTAAAGCAATCAAAGAACAATAAAGGTTTTGATTTATGAAGCTTTGCAGTAAGTCCATCAGAAGGAAACTCCAGATCCCACTGGATCACCTCCTCCCTGGTCTGAGCTCAAGGGTGAGGCCAAACCAGCCACAAGGATGTTCCCCATGGCCCACGAAACTGAGAACACACAACCTTGTTTTGGAGAGGAAAAAGAGAAAGTTATGTCCATACTACACAAAATAGTGGCCATTGCTGCAACCCTCAAGGGTTATTATTAATGTTATTAAAAGAAAGAACTTACCATAAATATGACGATGAGAATCAGACAGATCCCCACTATTATTAGGAAAGGGATTAAGTAGTACTCCAAAGGAAGACTGAACTCTGGGATTAGGACAACGTGGCCACTGTGGAGAGGAAGAGAACACTTTCTACATCAGAGAGAATTTGATGAGCAACGAGTTAAAGAACAAATACAAATTTAAAAAAAATTAAAACTAAAGGTTGCCACCACACGTGCTACAAGAATCCAAATACCAGCCAATACCCACACAGTGTGAAGTAAATTAAATAAAAGGATAAAACAGTGTTTCTTAGGACATTTTTGGAGTTAAAACTACTTACTGATCTCAATGATAAATCTAGAGCAACCAGGAAACACCTCTCATAGCTGCTCTGACAGCAGAATGCTTATCAAAAATACAGTGAAATCATCTTTATTGACTAAAGCACGATGGGCTGCTCTCAGGCACAAGATTCACCTGGGACACCTACAGCCTCTGCCACACAACATCCTATTTTAAATCCACACACACTCAAAAGAGGCAGTGACCCAACAGAAGGGATAACACATGTGAGGTAACCTACCCCTTCTCATAGGTAAATTCTTCTTTCAGAGCATTAGCTGATGTCTCCCCAATAAACACAGAAGGGATGTCAATCTTCTTCAGAACCTCAACTGCATTAAAGAAAGCAGGAAAATCAAACCATTACTGGGTCGACACTGTGGGGAGTCTCCAGACACAGGACTGGCACAACAGGAAGATGTACAATAACTGACACGCATGCAACAGCTTCACATCTTCTAAGGGCTATTATTTACCCTATTCAAAATCTCTAGGGGCTTCATTTCAGGTTTAAAAATCAAATTCCTAATGGCATATTTAAAGGACGCATAAACTCGAAATATTTTGACACGAAAATCATCATCAGAGTGAGTTTAATCAGAACACCAGTCTTTACTCAGAGTTTATACAAGTCACACAGCTGCATTGATTTCCAGAATTTCTGGCAGCATTTGTGATTTCATGATCTGGTACTGCAAGTTTTAATTAACTTGTCTTCCCTCTCTTTCACCCCAAACATAAATAAACGTACTGGAAACAACTGTGGCTGCATAAGGCCAGAAAGAAGAAAGTGAACAAATTCCACAGCTTTTATTTCAGCCTCAAGGAATTGGATGAACTCTCTTTTACCTCTCTGCTTACCAGTGAAGGGAGTAATAAATGAACAATTATTTAAAGACAAATCCCATAATCTAGAAAAGCTTATCCTCAGCTTCACATTGCATTGATTTGCCCCTTTGTGGTTCACATTTAAGGCTCAAAGCACCCTGAGTTTAGTCCCCATCAAAGCAGTCAGGCTCCCCAAGCACCTCACACCACCAGGGCTTTGGTTGTTGTGGACTCGTTCAACATTTTGATTTCTCAGTGAAAGCTGAAAATAAGATTCACACAGGTTGAGAATTCATTAAAATCCACTTTCAGGCAACTGCCTGGGCTGCTCAGGTCCCATTTCATTTGTAAAAGTTCATTCTGAGTTTCTTCAATGGCATTTCCACTTGGAAAGAATTTGTTTTCCTCTCATTTATTTTCTTGCTCCATATTGAGCAAGTTCAAACACTGGACAAAATGTCACAAAGAAGGTCACGACAGAACTACAGACAAAAAAAAATTACACCAGAAAACACACAACAGTTTGACCAGATTACAAGATGTTGTGAACACATTCACTCCATGAAGGTTCAATCTGGAGCAGCTGCCATGAGAATCAAATAGGAAATTGTGCACTGGGTCTATGATGTTAAATTCTAAAAAGTCATACTTTAAAGTTTGATTTCCTTCTAAACTCATTTTCTCTACTTTTCTTGTATTTCCACTTAATTAACAGCACATCAGCTACTTTCCACATCAGTCACATAAAACTCCAATTTAACCACTTAACTCAGAACACTTGAGGTAAAACTTGAAGGGAAACCAAATCAAATGCCCAGAGAAGGAAAAGGTCAGTGTCACCAATACCACACAAGTTTACAGATATGTTCTTACACAAATACCTCCCATTTTTAAATGTTAAAAAGCAGGAGGATTTCTGGTTGGGATGGGTTTCTCTCTGGTTTTGTTGTTCTTTCCTCTTTTCATTTGTTTTTGCTGTTTTGAGGGGGTTTTGGTGGTCGTGCTGCTTCCAGCAGATGGAATGATTTTTCAAACAGGAGAGGAGAAGTGATACCTGTACTTACTGTCGTTGGATCCCATGCTAATGAGGTCGTCAGAGTCAACATTGTGGACGATGGCTGCCTTGTATCCAGCTCTCTGGGCATTTAAAACCTGTGGAGCACCAAAAGACACTTACTGGAAGGAAAGACTCCTCCTTGCACACCTGTCTGTGCTCTGAGGTCAGTTATTAACTATTTCAGGCAGTTATTAACATGTGCACAACATCATTTGTACTTATAAAATGTCACCTTTCAAAGCAAAATCACATCATTATTCTTACATCCATGTAACTAAGTTATTTTTCCAGAAAACCAACTCAGCTGCCTGCAGACAAAATGTGCTTATATATTAAAAACATATATATACACATATATATAACATATATGTTAAAAACAGAGTTAAAAACTTTTTATTGGTAGTTAAAATATTTTATCACAATTGAAAATAAATGTACTTCAGTAACCCAGAAATCACCACTTGATAAATGTGGGTATCCCACCTGAAAGCTCAGGTCACAGAAACTCACAGAAAGTGCAAAATCATAACTGGGTACAAAGCTACTGTTATGGTTTAGGG
>WEKX01004033.1:66173-170422 GCA_013390025.1 Pitta sordida | reverse complement strand
TCGGACCGGGGGGAGCGGGGATCGGACCGGGGGGAGCGGGCATCGGACCGGGGGGAGCGGGCATCGGACCGGGGGGAGCGGGACCGCATCGGTTTGGCGGGGATCGCGCTGAGACCCCCGGGCCGGCGGAGCCGAGAGAACAGGCTCGGTCTGCGCTCCCTGCCCGCCCCGACGGGGCTGCGGAACCTTCCCGACCAACACAGACCCTTCTCTGTGCCACGCCATAAGAAACTCTTTGGGGATTTTCTTTGTTACTTTTGGAGGTTTGGTTTGAGGGAGGATCTAACATGCTGTTCGTTATTCATAATTATATCATTAATATTACTTGCATTTTTGGAAATTAACATTGGGTAAATTTGCAGTTTTGAGTCTCGCTGCAGTAGTTCACAAGGAATTAAGAGATACTTTGTGCTCTCTTTAAAGGAAAGCTGAACATCGATGTTGACACCATTCAACACGGAGTAGAGGGACTAATGTACCTTCTCACTGAGAGCTCCAAGCTTATGGTAAGGATGCCTTTGTGTAAGGAAGTGGGGGATGCACTCAGGAAGTGCCTTCTGAACACTTAGGCCTCTGAAAATACTGGTGAATGCAAAAAATGTGGCTCAGAATTTTGATGATGTGTTAAAAACGAGGTGAATCTCACTCTGTTTAATAAGTACAAATCGTGGTGATTACACAGTTCTATATTAAGGCCTAAATTGCCTTTTCTAGATTTCTGAGATTGACTTTCAAGATTCCATTCATGCTCTGGGGTTCTCAGAGGAGCTGAACAAATCCTTACTCCAGCTGTACCTGGACAACAGGAAGGAAATCAGGAGCATTCTTGGAGAGCTGTCACCGAGGCTCCCCAGCTACCACAGTCTGGAGTGGAGACTGGATGTGCAGGTGATTCCCCTGAGGTTTTTAGTAGGGCATATTTTACTTAACATTTTTTTTAACATCATAAAAATCTTCTAAACAATGTAAAAGTAATTGAGGCAGCAGTACATCATGTGCTTAAAACTGACGTGACTTTGTCAGTGCCCCAAAGAGAACAGGATATGCAGTGATACAAAGTACTTGTCTGATGAAAACTGAATTCATGGCTTCATTTTTAAAAATGTTAGCATATACTCATACTAAATATATTTGCTCTTGATTATCACCTAATTTTCAGAAATGTTATGAAAACATTGATTAAAGTGGGTTAGTGTTCCTGGCTGACAAAACTCAATAATAGCTTGTGTGTATCTTTGCTGGGGATGAAGAGGTTTTTGAACAGTCCTCCAGGCAGGTCCTGCACTCCTGGTGGGAGCTGTAAGGAGGGACATGGAGAACTGTCATTTACCTGTTACCATCTCACTGAACCCCTCCTGCAGCTTGCAAGCAGAAGTTTGAGACAGCAGATCAAGCCTGCTGTGACTATGAAGCTACATCTCAACCAGAATGAAGATCACACTGCCCGGGTGCTGCAGACTGACCCAGCCACCCTCCTGCACCTGATCCAGCAGCTGGAGCAGGCGCTGGGGGAGATGAAGACCAACCACTGCAGGCGAATAGTGCGCAACATGAAATAGCCTCAATTCCTGCCTGCTCTGGACCAAGCCCTTTGTGAAACAAAACACCTGCTGAGGAGAAATAAACCTCTGGATCAGATGGACTGCTTTCCTGTGCCAGGATCTTGATCCAGTAATTACAGGCTGGATGTCCCCAGCTGCCAGCTGTGCACACCTGAGATAGGTACAGTGGCTGGGTTGGTCTTTGTGCTGTGATGCCACAGTTGGTGTTCCCCAGGTTGGGAAGTGCTCGTAAAGACAAGACCAACTCTTACAACCAAAATCGTGCTCTTCCATTGGTAAGAAAAATGTCTAGTAAAGATTATGTCAAAAGTCACTTTTCAGTTGTATTCTAATGCAGTATTTTGCAGCTTTTGTAAGTTTAAGTAGTTTTAGTAATAACTGCTTTAATGTCACTACTTGAGGGTGCATCATAAAGCCCTTGAATTATATTGGAGAGGACAAAAAGGCAAGAGATAACTGTAACATACAGATTCTGGCAATTGCTGTATATTTATTGTCTTTCATGGCAACACCATAATCTTTTATACTGTGTTTTTACATTCAGAAATTAATTATTTTCTTTCTGTTAGGAATTTTTGTACCTCTGAGATTCAAATTAAACCTGCATGGCTGAATTGCTTTATCAAAAGTCACTTTTCTGGAACATGGAATTACCTGTTCTCTGGCTGCTGTGCAGTGTGGTGATGGTGTGAACAAACCAAATTTCCTCTCCTTGTGAATCAGCAGTGTGTTGCCTTTATCATCCATATGTGGTCACCTTTTTCATAGAATCATCTTCATATACAGTACATAGTAATTAAATGTGATCAAATGTTACTGCTTGGGATTTTTGGTAAGTATCTTTTAATGCAATTTACAATTCAGGCATTCATAGAGCGAGTGCTGCAGGCCAGAATATTTTGATTTTGTAACACACCACATGTGCAGCTTCACCTATGTGGGCCTCCTCAGGAAAATGTTGATCTATGTAGGGCTCTGACACAGAGCAGCGATGGATCCAGATTAAGAACTATGTGGTATTGTTCTTTTAACTCGTTAGATGCTCATCACCTAAGGGTACATTTGGAAGTGCACTTCTTTCTTCTGAGCAGTTTGCTTGAGTTTCTGTGAAGTATAGATTGAATTTACGGCTGGAATATCCACAAGTGGGGTCTGCTCAAAGTACTGGGCTTTAATATATCCTTCAGCTGAACAAAAAAGTCTTATTTGTCCACTCAAACCTCTCTGAATAGCACAGACGTGTTATTATTTTTTTCATGATGTACAATCTTGTAACAAGAAGAAAGAAGTAATTGGGAGGTTTCTATGTCACATTTTTGTGTTGGTTCCTTTATCCCTTAATCCAATCCCATTTTAATGGAATGTCCTTGTCCTCTATGGACGTGAATTTATTGAATTATTTGTCCTAAAAGCTGGGGCTCTGTGTCCAAACAAGAACAAAACCAACTATTTTAAAATAAAAACAACAATATGAGAATTTGTTCTTAAAGTTCTAATCACTTCCAGATTAGTGGAGAAAAATGCTTTAGGCTACACCAAGTGGTACAAGAGCAGATAATTGTCTTAGTCAGAAGTGCAGCTGAAATACACCTCACTGAAGAAGACAGTTCTAGCTGCAATAAATCTGCTTAGGTTTAGATCAGATGTGCATGTACTGACTCACGGGATGGCACGGTTTTAAATAAGAGAATTTCAGGAAAGAAAAAAAGATGTGTAATGTCTGGATAACTGTGGAGTAGGTCCTGGGATGAGCACAGGGCTCTGAGCTCGTTGCAGCTGGGAACCCAGTCAGGAAGCAACAGAAGAATGGTACAAAAGATAGCGTGGAAAATTACCCGGGAAGGGAAGCATGGACAAGTCTCGGGAGTATTGGGTTTCCTGACCAGAAAAACAGCATATGTGGGGATGACAGCTCTGGTTTCCAGTATAGACTAAACCAAGGACAACCGACTGGGCGCAGAGAGCCACAAAGAATCACGGCTGCGTTTGAAACAGCCCCTGCAGGCAGCGAGTTGGAGGGATTTATGGTACAGCTCTGCACGGGAGCGAAGGGCCAAAGCTTAGCAAAGGTACAGCGAGGTGCCTGCAGCCCATGTCACCAGGGGTGCTTCACTCCTCCAGTGCTTCACTCCCCGCTCCCACCGCCACAGCTTCACTGCGTGACGCTGCTTGCACACCAACTAATGTGGAAGCATCACTTCGCTTCCAGAAATCAGCACCCGTCCTGAACTTTCCTCAACGCTGGGTTTGGAGCAAAGGTTCCGAGGTCCCCTGGGCACGCCCGGGCCCTGCGCTATCGGCCGGGCCGAGCCGAGCCGAGCCGGAACAGCCGCTCAGGCTGGCCCCGCGGGGTGTGACGGACCAGGGATGTGACGGACCGGGGGCGTGAGGGATGGGGCGGACGGGCCGTACCGGGAGCAGGGACACATCCCGCAGTCCCCAGGGCCCTACCGGGAGCAGGGACACATCCCGCAGTGCCCGGGCCGTACCGGGAGCAGGGACACAGCCCGCAGTGCCCGGGCCGGGAGCAGGGACACAGCCCGCAGTCCCCAGGGTCCTACCGGGAGCAGGGACACAGCCCGCAGTGCCCGTACCGGGAGCAGGGACACATCCCGCAGTGCCCGGGCCGTACCGGGAGCAGGGACACAGCCCGCAGTGCCCGGGCCGGGAGCAGGGACACAGCCCGCAGTCCCCAGGGTCCTACCGGGAGCAGGGACACAGCCCGCAGTGCCCGTACCGGGAGCAGGGACACATCCCGCAGTGCCCGGGCCGTACCGGGAGCAGGGACACAGCCCGCAGTGCCCGGGCCGGGAGCAGGGACACAGCCCGCAGTCCCCAGGGTCCTACCGGGAGCAGGGACACAGCCCGCAGTGCCCGTACCGGGAGCAGGGACACATCCCGCAGTGCCCGGGCCGTACCGGGAGCAGGGACACAGCCCGCAGTGCCCGGGCCGGGAGCAGGGACACAGCCCGCAGTCCCCAGGGTCCTACCGGGAGCAGGGACACAGCCCGCAGTGCCCGTACCGGGAGCAGGGACACATCCCGNTCGCTGCCCGGCGCGGGCGCGGCCCCGCAGCACCGGCACCTCCGGCAGCGCTCCTGCGACGTGACGGACGAGCGGCCGCTGCCGCCGGGCTGGGAGATGGCGCTCACGCAGACCGGGCAGCGCTACTTCCTCAAGTGAGTGCGGGGGGATGCGGGGTCCGCACCGGGGGGAGCGCCGGGCCTGGCGGGGCCGTGCCCACGCGTCCGAGAGCCTGAAACTACCCTTTTTGAATTAAATAAGTTCAGTAACAGTTCTTGCAGGGGGTCTCTGACGTGCCCGTGGGAGGCGGCAGGGTTCGGAGCATCCCCGCGTGGGGACGAGCTGCCCACGNACACAGCCCGCAGTGCCCGTACCGGGAGCGAGGACACATCCCGCAGTGCCCGGGCCGTGCCGTGCCGTGCTGAGAGCAGGGACACATCCCGCAGTGCCCAGGGCCCGCAGCAGTTGTGTAACTGTGTAACTGTGCCGGGCGGGGCGAGGGCCGGGCCGCAGGGAGGGAGGGAGTGAAGAGGGGCTGGCCCCGTCCCGTCCCGTCCCGGCCCGGGGGAGGGCTCGCTGCCCGGGGCCGCCNACCGGCGGGGCCGTGCCCACGCGTCCGAGAGCCTGAAACTACCCTTTTTGAATTAAATAAGTTCAGTAACAGTTCTTGCAGGGGGTCTCTGACGTGCCCGTGGGAGGCGGCAGGGTTCGGAGCATCCCCGCGTGGGGACGAGCTGCCCACGGCCCTTCTGGCCCGGAGGGTTCCATTGATCACCTTTGGCATTTGATCCGAGGCAGTTCAATAGGTCTGAAAACATGTAATAATCTTGTGTCTCCTTTAGGTAGGTTCTGTAAGTCAGCTCCAGATTTATTGCACGTTAAGTGGCACTGCAATTGACCTGGTAAATAATGAAGTGACAAAATGTTTGCTAATGAAATGAAGCCTCTGTCTGAGGGTGCTGAGGGAGTTAAGCTCCCAGGGCTCCAGGAGGTCACTCACTTCTCAGTCAGAAGAGTGAAATCCTGAGTTCATGTTAAACCATCCATAGGTGTTCATAAATGGCACATAGACAATATCTGAGGGGAGAGAGAGACAAAGCTGGTTGGAAAGTCAGAATTTACATGATTGTGTAATTACTGATTTTCCTTGTGGGTTTGGGATCTCAGCAGTTTGCTCAAGAGCCCAGATTTTGGATTAACTCTGCACAGAGTTTAGATTTTTGCCTTTTGTCACGCTCTGAGCTGCCAGCAAAGCATGGCAGTGTGTTTCTGTATGTCACTGTGTATCATTTATGATACGGAGAGGACATGTCCAAGGGTCCAAACTTAGGAGTTTGCTATTTATCTGGTTTATCACCCTGAAGAGCTCTCATGTCTCCACCCTTTCTTTATGTTTGTCTCAATTGAACATGGACAGAGAGGTCTCTGGCTGACGAGAGCACTGCAGGAGACCATTCCTAAACATTCAATATGAATTCTTCCTCCGTTTGGCCAGGGGGTGTTTTCAGATAGCTCTGCCTAAAAATTTCATGACATGATCTTTGTCTGCTCTTTGTTTTTTGACTAATACCTAATTTCAGAACGAGCTCTTGTGGTTTCACCTTCCTGTTGTGCATTTCTGACCTAGAGACCGAGTTTTCCAAGTCAGTGGATTCTTGTTGCTTAGGCCAGAAATGCCAGGTCTTTATTAAATTAAAAGGATGGATAAAACTCACTGTCTTTGACTTTTCCAAATTCTGGCAACAGCAATGCTCTGATTAACAGCATCCTTTTTACTGTAAAATACAGTATTCGTTATGTATGTAATTTGTTAGCTAAGTTAGTCTTTGTTTTGTTTCCCCAGTTTTACCTATCAATCAGAACTTCATTTCTACAAAAATCAAGTGGAATAACACATTTCTTTATACCTCTAATGTACTCTTTATACTACCCCAGTGCTTTGGGGATTAATATTTAGCTATAACATGCTCACATATGAACTGTACTACTTTAAAGTGGTTAATGTTTTTCAAGTGAAAATATAATTTTCTACAGGAATTTAAGATTGTTTATGGAAAACAGCATTTAAAACTCTGTGCAGTAATATATAGGGTTCAAGTCAGATGATGTGCTTGAAAATTACACTTGACTAAACCAGGCATGCAAGATTGCATTGCTTTATATTCAAGAAAAAAAACCAACAGTGGTTTCCATCTTAGTGATAAAGATTTATTTGTAGACATTAACATGAGAAAATTGAGAAATTAATTAGGAGTAAATGGCCAAAGTAGGTCCTGTTAAAGCCTTTATTGTCTGTTACACTTTAGAACGCAATTTGATGTATTTAAACCTATTTTCAAGAATTATTGAAGAGCAGCAGGAGTCTCAATGAACAGTGAGCTAACCTCGCTGACAGGGAACCAGCTACAGCTCGAAGCAGTTGCCCTCCTGCGTGTCTGTTCCTGCAGAAATTTTCTGGCTGTGACTGGAAGAAACATAAGTAGCCTGGGGACCACTCCACCCTGTAATTAAATACCAACCCGCACAAGTGGGGGGTGGAAAACAGACTTATGAACACACACACTTGCAGCAGTGTTATCTGAAGCATTTTTCTCTGTGTGCATGTGTGGGAAAAAAAAATGTAAGTGTGATTTATTTCTGATAAAAAGAGTTTCTGGAAAGACAGGCAAACTGCCTTGCATAGCTGCTGTGGCTGTGAGTGGGAATATCAGTGGTGTATCGATCCACATGCTGGGCTGAGTACACACGGCCTCTAAAAAGAATGTTTCAAGTAGGTATTACTTTCCACTGGTTTGGGTTTAGGTGGTACAGCCTTGGATTTCAAGTGAAGACTGAGGTTTTGGTGTTTTCTCAGTGTGTGTGGATTGCTGCTTGGTCAGACTCATAAACAGAACCTGTGGAGTTGGTGTTTGCCCTGCACAGACTTGGGAAACTGTTGCCTCTGTTGCCTTTATCACACTGTTATTTTAAAAATATTACAATGAGCATTTACGTTGGCAGGACATATTTGCCATTAAATCCTGCCTGAGGGAAAGAAGGCTAATTACTTGGAATATTTGATTTTCTTAAAATATTCACATTTCTTCTTACTGTATTTAATTGGTGCAGAATCTTGATTTAACACACGACCAGTTTTATATAACTGAGCAAGTTGAGCAGGACTGCAGAAGAAAAGTAATATAAATGCCATGAAAATATTTTTTTTTCCTGAGAATGATAAACAAAATAATACTAAGACAACTGAAGTGCTCAAGTGATGTTCAAATATGTTTTCCCCCTGAAAGCCATTTGTGTTAATTCTGTAGAGACTGTTAGTATTTTATTTTAGTGTTGTGGTAGGTGCTGTGCAGAATTCATCACAGAGACATTTTTACATCTCAGGAATGTAGTTACATAACTAGAAATGGGGGAGGAGGTGGACAGTGCATGAAGTTCCAATAAGAATGTGGAAAGCACCAAGCCCTTTGCAGGATGTGTTTGCAGAGTGTTGTCCCACAGCTGTGACCTGTCCTGAAGGGGGGACTCGCTTTGCTGTGCCTTTTCTTGGTCCTTGTAGAGGAGTGGGGCAAAGCAAGAGCCTGGGCATCCCTGCTGGCTCTGGGGTCCTGCATTAGAGAGAGACACTCCACAGAATCCTGTTCCTCACCTCAGGTGGTTACTGGTGTGGGACTTGGTGCCTGAACTGCTCCCCTGTGCCAGCATCCCTTTATTAAAAATAAGTTACAATGTGCTAGACAGTACCAAGATGTGTTTCCACCAGTGGCTTTTTTCTGGGATTAATGAGCATGTTTGAGTTCCTAACACACAGGAAACTTGTGACACAACACCAGAGTTTAGTTCGTGAAAATTCAACTGTAGCTCACCTTTGTTACTCATTTTAGCGATGCTTAGGAAGTTCTGAGATTGGAATGTGCACATCAAAACTGAATTTTCAAGCTGTGACTGTCTGTACTTCAAATGCTGATTTTATGATGATGTTGGAGTTCCACTGAGAAAACTACTTCTCCTCCTCTGAACTTGGCAGTAGGAACAGCTGCAGATTTTCTGATGAAAGCTCATATTTATTCATTTTATGACCAGAGATGGTGCCTTTTCATGATCAGTAGACTGTTTTCTCAGAATCTAAAATTATGTCACCTGTGGTGCTTAGAGGAATTTGGTCCAGGAGTGTTGATGCATTAATGGATGACAACTGTCATGCATTCATTTCATGAGATGGTCTGAAAATACAATTTCTCTGTGCATTAATCTGTCCTTCCCAGCTTTTGCTGTTCATGCTTTCACATCATGTTGGAAGAGTCGCAGGCTGGGCTTGGACTGGCTTCCTTCTGTATGGTTTGGTTGAAGTTGAAAGCTGTGTCCTTTTGAGGAAGGTGGTTGCTGCAGGACAAGAGCTCCTTTGTAACAGCAGCGTTTGGCGCTCCAGGGCATTGCGTGACTAGCAGATACAAATTGTATGGAAGCAATTAAATCCAGAGGAAATGTCATGTGGGCTGAGTTTCAACATACAGATTTGTGGCATTTTCCCTCTTCATTTAGAGGGAGAGAGAGAGGCCAGCATGATGATGAGGTGGTGGTTTGGTTTTTTGGGTTTTTTTTTATTTGGGAGTGTTTTTCTTTTTCCTGATTAAATCAAAGTCCAAACCTGGAGTGAATGCTACTGGCCCTGACTGTTGTATGAGCCCTTTGAGAATGAAAAACCTGGGAACACTGCCCTGTCACACGGTGTTCCCTGCCTGTGACTGTCCCAAAGGCAGATGAGATGGAGGCTGTGCTGCAGAGACAGGTTCAGCCTTGCTTCGAGAACTGAGCAGAATGCACTGTGTTAAAACTGAAATAATTGCTAATGAATGCAGTGTGAAGGGAGATGTGCAGGAGGTGTTGGTTATCTCGCTCCTCCTCCTGGTATCTGCATTGGCAGAGCTGCGAGTCCAGACACAGCTTTTCCTGCAGTGACTTGTCTGCTCATCTCTCTGCTGGCCCCTCAGTATTTGCTGGGTCAAAATGTTCCTTTTTGTTCACTGAGCCTTGACTTGTCCCTAATCATTTTTGGGTGCAATGATCTGGCAGTATTTGGGAATAGCAGGACACTTCCATATTACATCTTGTAATACAAATAATATCCTGTTTTTCTACCTGTGATCAATTTTCCTAGTCTATCTGTTGTTGTTTTTACTAAGTGTTCTATGTCCCTGTTATTTTGGTGAGCAAAGGCGTGACAACGTAGTGCATATCAGTCTTCGGTCAAGCAGTTCTTAAAGGTTGTATTAATGTCTTTTTGTTTCCAAAACTAAAAATAGCGTCTGAACTGTGAGCCTTAAATTCTGTGTGGGCGTTTGAAGAAGTTCTCAAAACCTCTCGACTGTGGTGTGTTTTCTGGGGTGGACTGTGAACCCACCCGAGCAGGAGGGGGGGAGTCACCGGGAAGCTGAGCCAGGCTGGAGGAAACGGCAGTTCCTGTTGTGCTGTGACTGTGGAAATCACGTCACCTCTCTGTGCCTTCATTTCTGGGCTTCAGTTCAGCCTCTGTTCTTGTCCGTGAAAAACTTCTGTGTACAGGAATAAACCTTAAATATTGCTCCACAGTCAAGTGTTACCCAGCTGGAGTTTGTTAGATTTCCAGACCATATTTCCAAAGGTCTCTTTAACCAATGAAATCACTTGGGAGATGTGGGTTTGGAGTTGCCTTTTTAAAAAAGGAAGAAAGAAAGAACAAAACAACAACAACAAAAAAGAAATTAATTTGTTTGCCTAAGCAGTCTTTCGTAACATTAAGGCCCAAGTTGTTTTCAGAATTATCTCAAAATGCTGTGTTTTCGAGAGCTTCAGGAGTAAAAGTAATTGCCACTTGAGAAAGGCTTTGGATTGTGTGATTAGTCAGACAGTCTGGACAGAAGCAGCTCTTCGAGTCTTGACACGTGTTGTGTGTGGTTTCTTCCAGAGCACTCAGGCAGTTCTGGCTGTGGGGGCCCTGCTGCTCCTGGCAGTGCCCTCACCTGGGTGAGGTGACCCAGCCAAAGCTGCTTTCCCTCAGGAGATGGTGCAGCCCGCGCTGTGTGGGCAGCGTTGAGCAGCTCTGTGGGGAATGCAGGAAAAGGTCAGCCCTTCAGAGCTGGCAAGAGCAGGATTTAGTGTGGGAGTTCCTCACAAAAGCTTTTTTTATTTCACATGTGGTTTTGATGCTGCATTTTCCTAGTCATGTTTTATTAATTCGACAGTAGATATTTAAACAGGAATATGTGTAAGTGCTTTTGTCTTGAGAGATTGGGAAAAGAAATTTATTTTGCGCATGTGTATGGCAGAATTTCATGGGCACATGTCAAAATTGAGGATTTCATTTGAGTGAAGTTAATGTGAAAATTGTGGGCCAGATTTTAATGCTGAATTAATGTGTTTCTCTGCAACCTACAATTCCTCAAAGTGATGTGACAGCCTTGCCAGCAAGATGAGTATCCTTGCCATCCCTTCATGCTGCAAAGAATGTACCAAGTGTCATGTTTGGAGAGCCTTTCCCTTAATGAAGACTTTCCCTTAATGAAGATATTTTCTCAGGTGCTGCCATCACTGTCTCCCAGCCCTGACGTCAACCAATAGTAGATTATAATTTTAGGTAAAACTTTTTATTAGAGGCAGTGGGGGATTCTACTTCTTTATTCCTTTTTTTATAGTGGCATTTTGATTTTTGTCTGCTACTGAAAGACTTTATAGCAATGGAAAGTCAGTGAAATTATGCCACTGCAAGAGACCAGACAATGTAAAACTGAGTGAGTAAAAGAGATTTCTAGTGATACTGTTTGTGACTTAGTGAAAGTGCAGCAGTAAATCGTTCATATTTAAAAGAAATAATTAATATTTAAAAGAACTTAATCTCTTTGCTAGAGATTCATCACTGAGAGCAGGCAGTAAAGTTATATTGTAAAATGTACTTTGTTGCAGCTAGAAAAGATCCTGGTAACCTCATAAAAAGCTCTGCAATTCCAGTCCATAAGGCGTAAATAAAAAAATCACTCTGTATTAACCATGCCAATACTCACCCAAATCTCTGAAGGAACTTCTGTTAAGCAGTCCTTGGCAGAGACTGAATGAATCACACTACTATTTTTATTTTCTTTCTGTGACAGACTTGCTCTGAGGTCAGAGGGAATATCTGGCCCTTTAAATTCTGTGTAGTTACATATCTTGTGAATTATTTGACAGATTTGCAATGGTCTTCCCTTGCCAAACACTTGGATGAAGTGTCACGTCCCTGTTTTCCGTTGCAGCAGGGAGGTGAGTGAGCAACCTGTGGCACCGCAGGGGATTTCAAGTGCTGTACATTCCAGAAACCAACTCCAGTGTTGATTTTCTTGTCAATTACTTACCAAAACTTAGGCACTGAAACTGGTGCTGAATGTTTATAATCAAATAGTTCCCCAAACATCCGTTAAATGTTGATGTTTTGACATGCTGTTTTTAGCAATCATCACAGGTACTTGTAGTAACAAAGAGTAGGACAATAAAATGTGGAAGAGAAGCATAAGCTTGCAGGTAAAACAAATGGGGTGCCATTAGGATCCATTTTGTGCTACTTTTCTTGCAGATAAGAGCCATGTGTTTCCATTTATTTGAGTGGGTTTGTGATACTGTCTGGTGAGCTTTACTCAGAGCATGCCTTCTGCTGAGGATATTGTCTCACCAACATTTCCTTTTTCTGTCAGGGTGACTTCTACTAGCACAATATTTTCAATGGTCCTTTTTTATCTTGTAGAAACAAATGTCTGATTCATTTTTCTAGGAAAAACAGGAAGCTGTAAAGAAAACTGAAAAAGAAATGGATACTGTTGCTACCTACATTTTAATTTATAAAGGTCTAAAGCAAAGTGGAAGTAACTCTTTGTTAGATACTGAGGTGATACTGGTTTTATTGTTTTTCTGGTGTTTGAATCTCATATGAAGAGCAATTTAAGATGGTCTTGTCAAGAAAAAAAAAAAGAAAAGAAAACCCAAAAAAACACCTGCTCATATGAAAACCTGAAATCAAAGCAGCTCCAGCCCAGGAGTGTGAAATCACCCAGGCTGTGCACCATTGTGAGCAATGAGTTCTGTGCCTGTGCTCAGTGCTGCTGCACCACGGCTGCCACAGGGTCTGACCTCTGAAAGTAAGAGAAAACACCCAAACTGGGATCTGGGAGTTCTCTCTGGCCTATCAGAGTTTTGAGATTTTTAAAAAATTAAGTGGCGTGAAGAATGGATAAAATGTTCTGATTAATTTTAGGAGATTGAAAAAACCCTGCCTATTAATAATCGGGTTACTAAACATTGGGGTTGTTTTTTTTTTTTTTCTGTAGAAATGGTCAATCCTAGAGGCAGATTCTTCTCAGGTTTGCATACAGGTCTGTTTTTCTGACCTTCCTGGGTGCTGGAGGTATCCAAGGATGTTTTGCACCTGTAAGAAGCAGAATGCATGCACAAAGTAGGCAGGTTTTCACAACTGTGTATGAAGAGTTTGTATTTAATTCATGTGCTTGGAATTCTTTAAAAAAAAGTGATCTTTTATGAACATCAATAGCAAACATCTTAAGTAAACATAAGAATTTGATGACAATACTATATTTTAATATATTTTGTAAGGGAGCGCAAGTCCAATGCAAAAATATTTTGTCTTTATTTTATCATATTGTTTTCCAGTGGTTGCAACAGGACTGGGAGCAGCTAATCAGTGTTGCATTCCAGTCCTTCACTGCATGATGATGGAGTACAACATTTGGTCTCTTTTTCCATTTTTTTTTCTTTTTTTTTCCCTATATAAGCCAGGAACTTTTATTACTGACTGGGATCTGGAGCTAGTTGAATCTGGCTGAGCCCCAGAGGTATTTAATTGAAAACGGCAAGGTGAGCAGCATATTGTTTAGCATTCTAATAGTCTTACAGGATCTTTATAGAACTGTCCCTGAAATTGGAATTGTGGTCTCCCTTTAAAATTCCCGACCACAGAGAGCACCGGTGCAGAGCTGTCACCCTTCCTCAGCTGAGGTCAGCTGTCAGCTAGGAGACATTGTTTCTTTATTTTGGAAAGGTTTTGTTTGAGAAAAGATTTGGTCTTTTAACCAGATCCTGCTTTTCATCTGTTTTTCATGGCAAATGATCACATTTCCCAACCATTTGCAAACAGCGACTGTCTGGCAGGATTTCCTGGATACACAGTGGTTGGAGATTGTAGAGGGTCAGCTTTCTGAACCCCAGCAATTACTGTGGTTATTTGTCCTGCCTTTTCTGCCATGGGAACTGATCAGCTTGGATGGGAGGTAGAAATAGGGTACAAGAAAAATCCATCTGCTAATCACCTCCACCATGAATCATAAAGATAAAAAATAACCCAAGTAGGACACCTCCAGACCTTTGTGTACTGAAACCTTCTGAAAAACTGGAAACAGTGTGTTGGGAGTCAGAGTTCTGTAGAAACTTCTGAAGCAGTTGTTTATAACCTGACCCTGTTTTTGTGGAGTGAGGTACATAACCCCTGTGAGCAGAGGGGAGCTGATAACCAGGGCTGATTGTGGAAAAAAACATTGCTTTATTAGGCCTTTTGTTTCATATTCTGAGCTGACCTTCAAAATTAAAAGAGGGTGATAAAAACAGATAAATCCAAAGCCTATAGATGCTCTTCGAAATCTGACCAATTCTAATTTGTTTCCTGTGAGTCAGTTCCCTGGAAGAAGTGATGGTATTTTTATTATCATGTGCCATGTAAGAGATTGAACCCTTGGAAATATTTCCTTGTTACTGGGGAATCCCCTAAATGAGCAGTAGAGAAGACACTGATGTTGATGAAGGATAGATTTTCGTCATTATTTGCATAGAATCCATCAGACATTTCTTCAGGTTCTGAAAGTGAGAGGAGTTTTTTGAGTATCAGAAGTCCTGATATATTTATTGATCTTACAGGGAAGAGGAAAGAGCCGTGCCCTACTTCTCTGTGCTCCAGCAGCTGAGTTTGATTGATTGCTTTCCTTTTCCTCGCCTCATGAGGACCTGAGAGAGTGCAGCATTCTGTCCTGCCTCCTGGGTGTTAAAAATTGCCATTTCTCCTGAATTGTCTGGTGTCCTTTCTGTATTCTCAGTAGTGATAAAATGTTCCAAATGGAGGAAGTGAGATAAGTCCTGGTGCAATCAAGGTCATGGTTGTCTCAATATTCATTTAAATGAAGCAGCTTTTCTCCCTTTGAATTTATTTTCCAGAGGAAATGTCAAAGGCGTCCTGATAGCCCCTTTCTCTGATGTCTGGAGTCTTTTTTTCTGCTGTGTGAATGAGATCTGAAAGTTTTGGGTTTGCAGGCCTGAGGGTGGGGGGGATGACGAGCTGACCAAAAACCAGAATTGGTGGTTAGACAAAAGTGTGGCACATTGAGATCATGGGAAAGTGAATAAAACTTCTGCATTTACAGGTACCAATCATAAAGTTGTTCCTGACAATTTTTCAATTACAAAAAATTATTTTCTAAAATACTGAGAGATTTGTGTGGCTTGATATTTAAAAAAATCCTGCTACCTCATAGCTGCTATTGTGGTGGATAAATGTAGATCCAGAGTAACTTTGTTCATCTAAATAGATGTGCTTTTGATATATGAAGTGAAACTTGTTGTTAAATGTTATTTTTAGTTGCTTATGTTGTAACTAAGTCATAGCAGAAAATCGTTTTGCATTTGCTCTTTGGCAAACTAAAGTCTTATTTGACAAGATACAGATCTTGGCCTGAAGAATTAGGGATTTGGGGCTTGGAATAAAAAAAAAAAACACCAAAAATACATTTTTGTGTCTAATTTGGCTCTGCTTGTCTGTTGTGCTGTAGCCATTGGCATTCCTACTAAAATACAAAGATTGCTGCCTGTGAAGTTAAGAGAGCAAAAGTTATTTTGGCCTTTTTGGAGCTTAATAAAGGTACTGACCTGAAAGCTGAGGTGGTGAGAAGGATCTGTGGCCGAGAGCTGCAGTACCAGGAGCTGCTTTGCACAAACGTCTGTGTTTTGAGCCAGTGCTCAGCTTCCAGTGAAGGAGAATTGTCTGTTTGGGAAAGTTGTTCCTCAAGCCAATCCGTGTTATTGTTTGGAAACCCTGACCAAGCAAAACTAAAAAAAAAAAAAAAAAAGAGCTGGTCATAGGAAAAAGTGAGAAGGACTGTCGTGGGTTTGTGGAAAGAAATCCTGGAGACTGTGGCAACACCATTTTGTTGTCTGTTGAAGAAATGCTGTTTCCTGTGTGATTTCAAACCCAGAAGGTAGGCAGGATTATAGATGTCCCTATTTGTGGAGTAGAAAATTACTTATTTCTGCAACTAAACCCTTCTACAAAAGTTTACATGAACAAATTACAAGGTTCTGGAGCTCTTGGCAAGTTATTTGTCAAATTACAGAGAGAAAATGGTGCATAATTGTTAGTGATACAGCACAAATAAAATTTTATTGGTATTACAATAACTGGTCCAACCCTCTGACCAAAAGGGGACTGGTACTAGAAAATGTTTTGTTTGTTTTGTTTTGTTGTTGATGTATATACAAATGTCCTGGAAACATTAATGGTGCTTTTCTGCCAGTCAGAAGGCAAAGCATGAAATAAAACCCCAGACTATAGATGAGAATTCTGGAACCAAATTCTGCCAAGTCATACATTTCTCTGCCTCTAGTCAGGGCAATGGAACACAACCTTAGAGGGTGATTTTTCTGTAACTTCACAGGGATTTTGTGGTTTGCTCTGGGTTGTTTTTCTGTCTCTTGCCTGGGGAAGGTTTTCATTGTGTCCCTATGGGGTGATTCTGTGTAGTTGAAAGGGGAGTTCTTGTCTGTTCAGTAACTTTTAGTGGAATGCAGAATACATGGAAGTAGTAACAGCTTGTCTGGAAATGCTGTGATGATAGTTAAAGGGTATCTTTTAGATCAGACTCCTCCCATTTTCATTACAGGACAGCACCATTTTATATTTTATGTGTGTAAACTCTGACTCTTGATAAATATGGTCCCTTTTGACATGGCTATATATTGGTAAACAGAGACATTCGCAGCAAAACCCGATGGCAGCCCTCTAGCTCAAGCAGAGGACAGTTAATTGTCTTTCATTCTGACCTATTTCACAATTTTGGACACTGGACAAATCTGAAAATGCCGTGTACCTCTCACAAAGGAGTGCTTTGTCTTCAAAGTATTACATTTCCCCCAAAATAAAATAATAAGGGTTTTAGTAGAATCATTAATATATCTCTTTAAATATGAGTGCTACAGGCTCTCATCAAGTAAACAAATGCATTAAGACCATTCTGTATTGTATACATTAAAGAATTCCATAAGAATGTTCTATATAATAGTTTCATTCAGTACTTTTTTTCCTTTCTCTCGAGAACGGGGATTTCATCCAAATTCTAAAGGTTAAGTTGTCAATAGGGCTCAAAGGGTGTTTTGTTTCCATTTGTTTAATGTTTTTTAAGGCCTCCACATATACCAACACTGGGATCAGTCAGTTACAGGAGCGCTTAGCAGGACCTTCTCAAAGTTCTCTTCACAGCAGCATATTATGCTGAAACTCATTTAGGAAAAGAGCAGCTCTTTTCAGGGAAGATGTTACTTAGCAGAGAACATTAAAAATGACTAAAAATTCAGATATAATGTTCCAGCTTTGAGACTGGAGATTACAATGAACATGGATTAGGAGAACAAAGTCCGTGTTTCAATCAGTTTAATAATTACATTGTGGCTCCTTGTTAAAGCTTCTTGAAATGTTCATGAAACATAATCAGTGTCTGAAAAGGCAGGTGCCCTGAATTTGAGTATCTAGAGCTGTGGGTCACAGTATTGCAGATTGTCACTTGAACTTCCACAGCAGGGGAACACTATCAGATGTTATTAATTTCTGTGCTCCAAAGGAGAAGTGATTGAGGGGTGGTGGATTTTATGTTTGTGTGCTTTTGGTAATGTCAGAAATGATAAATTAGTATTCTTTCTCACTGTTGAGTAGCATAAACGGAATCAGTCACTGGAAAAAAATTGCTTTTTTATCTCTATTTAACTGCATGAAAGGGTGTGTGTATTTGAAAGTAAGAACCCCTCCAACCTACACTAACCACTGTGTGCCTTGCCATGATTTATAATGGACCAGGCACTCACAGTGGTAGCTGAAGTCACTGTAAAAGCGACTCCTATTCTGTAGGGTCTGGGCCTTGATGTTTCAAAGTGCTCCCTGAAAACTCTGGATGCGGCCAAATATGTTGTACCTCTGATCTGTAGAGTGGGACAGCCTTGCAAAGTGCAGTGGAGGTCTCTGAAGTTGATGATTTATTCGATATTAAGGTAGTTTACTCCACCTCTGTCAGTTTGAAACTTCTGCAGTAGGTATGGAATGAAGCTGTGTGTTATTTAAAAAAAATACTTGACAGCACGTCAGAAACAGAGCCTTTGGACAGTGGAGTGCACTTCAGAAAGCAGGCACTCTCTGGGAAAAGTGCATAATTAGATAATTAAAGGTAGTGTCACAATGCACAACCATGAGAGGACCAAGAGAAACGAGCACTGAGTGATGTGTGTTCATTGTATTGAACTTTTCACATTCCTTTTTTTTTGTTTGTAATATAAACATAACCTGAAAGAAAAGACTAAGACAACTGCTGGCCTAATGACATTAATGCTTTATCTGCACAGTCTGGCACGTAAACTGTCAATGCCAGTCAAGGTTTTTCTCCAAACATGCTCACTGTGGGCTCCTGCCAAAGTGAAGCTCTTTGTCTTCAACAGGATGTGATTCAGATCATAATTTAGCTCAGCCCTATTTCCAGTTAAGTTTGCATTTAACAGAGCTATAAACAAGCCATAAAAATTGGGCTGCCCTGCTGAAATCATTGGATGATTTTCAAGCTTTGCACTTGTAAGAGGAGTGACTGTCCCTTGAGTGTTTGAAGGCAGGTCCTGCATCATGGGGACTGTGCAGTCTGCTTTAATGAGTTACAGGTGAGTGCACGATGTCAGGACATGGTGCTGTATTTTCTATCAAGTCTTTTCATGTTGTGATGAGAGCAGAACTTCCCATCTGTGGTAAGACAAGGGGAAAAGCAGCATGGCCAAGGAAGAGACATCCAACTGCATGCTGCTGACAGAGCAGGGTGTTCTCAGGTCATTGTTGAACCACGTTCTGGCCTTCTAGAAATATTCTCTAGCAATTAAGAGGAGTGCTTAATGAAGAATTCTTAAAAAGAAGCATGCACAAATTCTCTTTTAATGTCCAAAGAACCACATAGCACATGGACAGGGCTGTTTATTAGAGGCAACCTAAGGTGGTTCTCATGTTCCATTTTCAGTGAACAATGAATTCCGCTGCCTTTAGGATTAGGAAGGTGACAGTGACTGCAGTGCACCCCAGGTCTGCAGAGCCAGCAGGGGCTGGTGCAAGTTTTCCTTGGTGGGGCAGGGCTGAGGGGTGACAGCCTGTGCACCATCTGGCAAAGAAGAATTTTGCTGCTTGTTGTGGTGCCCCCAATCCAGTCCTCCCACTGGTTCCAACAGCTGCCACAAGCTGCTGTGAAGTACCACCTAATTATAGAATTTCCTTAATCCTCTTCATCCCCTTCGGAGATTCCTGGCCTCACCCTTGGCCAGACTCACCACTGCTGTGGCTGCCATCCCCAGGGAGCTGGTGTTTCCATAGTGAAAAATGTAACTGCCATTGGTAAGCATTTAAAAATACTGTTTGGGGAGTTAATTTTTTCCCCAAACCAATATTTTAATTTTTCTGTACACAGTGGGTCTCATCTTTCTCCTCCTGAAGTTTCCTAGGAACAGGCACTAGGCCTGGAAATAATTTTGAAGTGTGTGATGGAAGTGAGAGCAAAGGTTTTCATAAGGAAAAAAAGATTGTTTTTATTGCACAGTAATATGTTTCATGCTGATTTTTATACATTACTAAGTACTTCTGTGCATTTTCCCCATTTACCTTAAAGGGGTAAAGTCATACTTCTGAAAGTAATTTCATGAGATTTTTTTCCCATAGGTGAATTGGAATCTTGTGAGTTACTATTGTTTTAAAATAAGTTTTAACTGCACTAAGGAGATTTCATTTCATTAGATTCTAGTGATGTTTTTTGAATTCCCTGTTTGATTGATTTGCAGAATCCATAACGACAAAGAGTATTCATTGTGTGGCCTTTCCTTTTGTGCTTATTCCCTTGTAAGGTGTCAAAGGTTCTGGGTAGAAAGGACCTGGTCATCCCTTTCATGGGTTTTCTTTTTTAGCCCAGTTTAACAGGGCTAAAATGTTAAATCCATGTGTGCATACATTGTCCATTCCATTACTTTCTGTGAGAACTGGACACCTGCACATTGGGTGATTGTTTCTAATGCTAAAAGTAATTTCTGTTCATATCTTGAGTTTTGCTCACCTGTGACTTCAAGACACAAAGGTGACTTAAAAAAAGCATATTAGAGTAGGGTTTTTAAGAAGTTGGTGATCCTAGACTTTTACAGATGCCCGGTGTGTGAGCTGACACAGCTGCCCTTTTGCTGCATGCTGGTGGTTACTGGAATAGTGTGGGGCTTGGCTCTGGATGCAGTTTTACCAGAAATTGCACTGCGGTGCCACCAGCAAGCTCAGACAATAGACCGGGATGTTGTGGCCCCAAGGTAATTTTCTTACATTTAAAAAAAAACTTTCCATGTGTGTAAAGGCCTGTCTGCCACATCACCCAGTGTCACAGCACTGTGAGTGGGCTCTGAGTTCAGCTACACTTCCTTTCTGTCCTGTTTTTGTTTACAGGGAGCAGAGGGACAAAGAGAAGGTTGGGCAATGCTCTGGTCCTGTTCCAGGAGATGTAAACAGATTTCCCAATGCTGGGCGATGGTGGGGTGGCTGGAGGTGGGTGATGGGAGCTGCTCCAGGGTTAAGGTTGGGGTCCCCTTGGAGCAGCTGATGAGTCGGAGCAGGAGGGCTCTGGGTGCTGGTGAGTCACCAGTTCCCACTCAGCAGCCGCAGCTTCGCTCTGATGTGGCTCAGTCACTAAATCCACGCTCAGGCCCTGTGTCCAAAAAGCTCCACACTGTTATACAAATGCGGCATTTTTGTTATTTCAGGTGAGAGTGTGCTTACAAAACAGTCTGTTCCTTCTTCTCAGTTCCCTTTAAACCTTTTTAGATCAGTAGCTGTGAATTTCCTAATACGTACCAGGGGAAAAACAGTCTGAAAATAGAGCCCACTGAGGTACATTTGTTGTTGGAGTGAGTGCAAACAGGAGGAGAATTGGTGTCCTTCATGCTGCTGCTGGCTAATTTAAACTCACTGAGCTGTCTTGGCAGGGCTGCAGTGGAAGTGGGGGATTAGAACCTCGCAGTTAAAAAATGCAAGACATGGAAGCAGCACAAACTCTGGAGAACACTGACATTTCAAAGCAGGAGGCAGACACCAAAACAGGAGACAAAAGCCTAAGGTACAACAGATGGAGCAGAACTTTCCCAGCTTTCAGTGAGAACAGGGAAACTTCTTGTTTGCCCGTGGAGATCCCCATCAGTCTCATCTGTGATGCAGAAATAGAAGCTAAAATTAAAGTCTGCTTTCTTGGCCTGCTTATTTATGAGTGAAATCCTTGCTGAGAGATGGCCTGCTCTGAAACTAGGATATATAATAACAAGAAATGTAAAAAATTCTCATGAAGAACTTGAAAGTGAGAATTTGAATATGTCATAATTTTGAGTATGCCTCATATAAGAACCTTATAAAAGCAAGCCATGAAAGTTCCTTGCATATCTACATAGTTCTCTCTACTTCAATATTATAGATGAGGTAAGATATCGTTAAAGTCTGGGGTTCTTTGGCTTCACACACTGTATACAAGAATTCTTATATTTGAAATGTAAGTAAAAAGTAGAAATGCTAAAATATAATAAAGAAAATCCACTTTAGTGCAGTGGTGAGTGTTCCCTCCTGTCGTGTGGGAGTCTGGGGGTTCAATTCCCTCCAGGGAGGCAGTGGTGCTGTTTAAGAGTTGGACTCGATCCTTGTGGGTCCTTCCAACTCAGAATATTCTGTGATTCTATAAAGGTTTACAGTGAGAATAAAATGAAGTGTTTTAATGTTAGGGAGAAGCAATGATGAGTAGTTTCACTGTGAATAATAAATACTCCAGAAGCTGTGAAGAAAGGAAGTGACTCAGCACCTTAGAAGCATTAACTTGGAGGTGTGATCTTCAGTTAGGGTTTGGGAAATGTATATTAAATGCAAAATATTAGGAAAAGAAAATGAATACTGACTAAATAAAGGCAGTGGCACTTTTTTGTCTAAATTCTTTTTTTTTTTTTGTCTGCTGTAATTCCCATTATTTTTGGTAATACCTGACGTGTACATCACAGTATGTATGGAAACTTTTTTGTGAAGGTTCTGGCTATCAGCTGGGTGTGAAGTGGTGACAGCAGTGGTGACCAGTGTCAGCTGTAGCAGTGACAAACTCAAGACTGAGCTCAGTAAACGTGATGCTTTTATGAAAGTTGGATCGAAATGATTTTCCAGACACAGCATATTTAAATATATGGGAATATATTCTGGTATTCTTGTAGACATACAGACAAACTAGTTTTCATGGTGTGGGAAGGAACAAAACAGATTTGGCAAGACAAACGCTTATCTTCTCAAAACTCAGCAAGATGAGTGTATGTTGCTGAGTGAGGAGTGGCTGGATATTGAGTGTGTAGAAGACTGGTAGGACAAGAGTAAAAAACTTCAAGGCAATGAAAGTGACTACTAAATTCCAGGATGTGGCACTTAGTGCCCTGGTTTAGTTGATGAGATGGTGTTAAGTCTTAGGTTGGACTTGATGATCTCAAAGGTCTTTTCCAGCCTGGTTAATTCTGTGGTTCTCTGTGGTTCTGTGATTATTTCAAGCGGGTTAGAACGAGGTGAGAAAGGCAGACAGGTGTGGGATGAGAATAGCAAAATAGGACTTCCATGACATTGTGCCTAACCATGAATATAATATACTATTGGTTGTTTTTTGTTAAGCCTGTGTTTTGTCTCTTCTTCCTTAGTCACATAGAAAAAATCACAACATGGCAGGATCCTCGAAAGCCTCTGACCCAGACGCTGAACCACGTTGGGCACCGCCACGCGGCCACATCCACGCCAGTGCCACAGCGGCCCATGGCCATGTCTCAGCCAAACCTCAGTGAGTACTGCGGGGCATCTCTGCTGAAAACACTAAATAACAGGAGGGACACTCTCTCCTGATTTGCTTTCTGGTTCAAGGAGGTAGATCTGATTCTGCTGTCAGACCTAACTATGTTTCCCCCTTCCTTTACTTGATTTTCCCACTGTAGAGATGGCAGCAAGTGAATTTGTACTGTTTGAGGTGAAGTTCTAAATCTCACACAGTTTAGAGCCTCTGTGACAGATTTTTGATGTACTATTGAACATAGAAAATACAGAAAAATGAGCTCTTTCTGTGCTTTTCCATTCTGAGGTGGTATAAAGCCCCCACAAACTCCTGTGTCATATCCAGACTGTTGGATGTCCTGTCTGCAGTGGGCCCTGTGTTTCTTCAGGTCAGAGAGTGTAGCTGGTTTCCTTGGTAGTTTGTTTATGGTGGTAAGAGTTTTGTATAATGAAGTTCTGCACAGGAGGCAACTTGAAAAATACTAAAAGGTCTGCATTTCGGTATGAGTTATGAACAAATGTTCCTGTTTAACACTTAAAGTGTAAATCTAATCATCAACTTACATTTGTTTGCTTTTGCCAGATATGAGCCTTAGTGAAAATAAAGCCATGAAAAATGAAAATTTTAAAGAAAGTATGAAAATGGAAGAAAACTTTTTTATGTGTAATTGAGAATTACAAATAATCCCTAATATTTCGCTTCTGGAACTTTATTGTTTCTGCTGCTCAAGAAGATGAGAAGAGATAGGTGATCTTGCAGGCTCAAGATCACAAAACTATGTCTAATAGGTAGTCTTAAAAACACAGAGCAGATTCTTGTTCTTGATTAATTTTTGGTAAGCTGATCTCTAGATTTTTTGGTCATTCACTTGCAGTGTTGTCCATCAGGGCTGTCTCTTCACATGCCAAGAAAATGGTGAACATTTGTCTGCTGAGGGTCCCCAAGAGAAGCAGGGCAATGTACAAACTTACTTTTATCTTACATTTATAAGAGGTGCATAGGCTGGTCTCTGAGGCAGTTAACTTCAGTTCTTTCTTCTACCTTTCTCTCACAGTAAGAGTGTTGGTTGTGTTGCATGGTTTAGTGGGCAGTAGCAAGTGATAAGGTGAGGATGGATGTCTGCAGAGGAAACCTGTGAAATCAGGAAGGTTAGGGTGTCTGCAGAGTGTCACAGCACATGGTAAGACTAAAAATTGCTGTGCTCTGAGTTCAAACCACAGCTGTGTGTGGGTCTGTTTATAGCAGTGCTGGAATGGCCAGGAGGTAAGAATAGCACAGCAGGCTTTTTGTTTGCAGCAACTCCTCCACTTATGTTGGTATCTGTTACATTGTCCTGGTTAAAAAACAAAGGAGGTGCCCTGAATCAGGATAGTGCACAGCACACTGTTCCCCTCAGATTGTCAGGGAAGTGAGTCAAGGCCAAATCCTGGACTGAAACACGTGTATACTGAATTTTAGATGTGTGTCTTTCTTGAGTCCTTTTCTTGAAAGGACTTCAGGTGCCTGAGAAGAACATTTCCACAGACTTCAAAGTCTATCCAATCAAGTACAGACTGTGTATTTCATTCACCCCCCTTCACATACATGTAGGATGAAATCCCACCTTTTGGTGGATTTATGCAGTTCTTGGCATAATGGCTCAGATCTGTCATTGAATTTCCCACTAGAAATAGTATGTGAAAATCTACTTTCTCCATATTTATTCATCAAGAAAACATTTTGTCAATATGTCTTGGTGAACTTTTTCTCATTATTTTGGCTCTCCAAGGCATGCTGTGATACTTGGGGAGCAAGCAGATCTGTTTGCACAGCTGAGTGGCACTTCCGGCACCATATGATTAATTTCAGAGTCACAGTCCCTGATTTTCCAGTCCACGTGTTTGAACACACTAAGTATGGCACTTAAAAATATGTCTTAGGAGTTTTAATCTAGAAACTGTGTTTGTATATGCATATATATACTACACATAAAGAAATTACACAGAGAGATTGCAACAGCCTCTGAAAACTTCATGTGGCAGTTTAAAATACTCAAGGCCGCAGTTTCTTGCAGTCCTGAAGCAGAATGTGTCTGTTTTTAAATTGCTGCAGCCAAAAGGAAGGGCTTTCCTGCTGCTCTGTGGTGCTGGCAGTGTTCCTGGGTCAGCTCGGGGCTGCAGGAGCAGTGCTGGCCTGTCAGTCCGTGTGCCAACATCCCTCAGACATCAGAGGGTGACACATGGGGAACTGGGTACCCAGGGAAGCCACTCTTCTGGCCCTAATTTTGGGACTGTGCATCTGTCTTTTGCCTCAGTATTTGTTTTCGTAGTGTAGGAATAAAATAAGTTTTTCTTTTGAAGATGTACCACTTAAAATGATTTAAGTATTTCAGGTCTGCGCACTGGGCTTCAATGCCAATTGCTAACACGTGTTTTCCTTGCTGTACTTTTTATGAAGAGGAGGAAAACACGGTCTGTTCTGTACAGCTTGTTGCTTCAGTTTGTAAAGTTCTTTGGGCAATATTTACTGGGAATTGTACAAAGGTGTTTATAAACATTTTATCAAAGCACAGAATGTGATTTAGTGATACCAAATCAGAGTATGGCTGTGCTGGAGACATGCAGAAGCACACAGTGAAAGCTGGTGAAGTTAATAGTCATACCTTAAAAAGTCTGCTTTTATTTTTCTACCTTTTTTCGTACTGTGGCTTTGTGTTGTCTATTCATTAGGTGCACATAGAACTACACACTTCACCAGTGTATTACTTTTCACACTAACATTTAAAGCCCTGCCTTTTAAATGTTATAGAACAAAGGCATCAGAAGGTATTTATTGCTTTGATGAGTCTTGTTAAATTTACAGGAAAGTAGTATGTGCTCTGCAAGTTTCTGTGCTCATTTACTCCCCACCACTAAATTCAGTGAAGTTTAAAGAATGAAAAGGAAAATTTGTCACAGAGATTGGAAGCATATTCTTGCAGGTTACCATATATTTAGACTTGTTCAATCTGCTTTTTCTAAACAATTTAGGGGAAAAATTAGATCTTACAAAAGTTTCTTTTGCAACAATTTTAATTAAATGCTGCTTGCTTTGTAGTTTTTCTCTATTCTACATTATGCAACACTCAGAGGCATTTTATTTCCATCCTTCTTCCTTCAAACTGTTCTAAAGAGATTTCTTTTGTGATTGTACTCTTCCTCCAGTGGGTGAGAGCAGTCTGGTCTTCATTTAAATGTTTTCCAAGTTTAACAGTTTGCAACTTACGTTGACATAAAATAATAATCTGTTCTAATGGTGTTTATGTTTTCTATTTAAGTTAGCTTGAATTTATGTGGGTTCCTTAAAAAGCTCACACAGAAAGAACAGACTATCTGCACAAGAACTCTGAGGACTTGTAGGCAAAGTGTCCCAGCCCAGGCACAGTCAGAGGTGGGAGTTGGGCCTCAGAGCAAACAGCAGCTGCAGTTACTCTGTGAGGGACTGAGGTGTGTGTTAAGTAGTGCCCAGAGTTTGATGAGAGGAATTTCTGGCAGAGGGAGAAGGATGCGAGATGCACTTTTAATTTGCACTTAACACCTGCACTTTCACTTTACCAGATTATGTGTAAATATAAAGCACAAGACAAAAGAAATAACACGGCCCATGTCTGGCAGAGGCTGGTAATATTTATCTCTGTTTTACAGATCAAGCAGTTCAGACAGGACGCAGTGGAAAGCCCAGTGTTGATTTGTTTAGTGTCCTGAGGGTTCAACCACATTAACTTCTTGTGTCAAACTCCAGGTGAAGAACTGTTTGATTTCTGTTTTTCCCTACTGAAGAAGAGAACCTTACCTCTGCCAAGTGATAGGAGCAGGCATGGCTTTCGCTGTTAATTCACTGCTTCTCTGAGCTGAAGGACTTTGGGTATTACACAATAGAATTTTTCTATGTGAAGAGCCTCTTAAACTGGCGACTAGTTATTTAACAGAAATTTTTCCATGAATCTAAGAAGTCTATCTTTCAGCTGTATTGCTAGTGGTACTTTAATTGGGTCTGGGCAACTGGGAGTTACAGCACTCTGCATCTGCTTCCATTTTTTTTGAGTCAGACAGGAAATCCAACCAATAAAACAATGCAATAATCCCGTGTAGAAGCAATAAACACATGAACCAAAGTTTCCATATCCTGCCATGATAAAAGAGGTGCAGCTACTACAGTTTGAGGATGATAAAAGGCAGTTTTGGTTACTGTGTCAGAGTGAGTCTCTGGACATTAGAACAGAGAAATTCCCAAAGTGTTCAAGCCAGGTGGTGTGTATTTCAGTGTTAACTAACATTCATGAAGTGCTCTAGATTTCACAAGCCTTGTTTTGCATTGGCTGAAAATTTGGATAGAAATCTGTGACACTGAGAGAATCAAGTTTTTCACTCTGTGCAGCCCATCCCCTCACATCAGGTGCACAGTGCAAAGGCTTCCTGTTCCAGGTCACTTTTAATTACTGGATATCCTGAAAGAAGCAAACACAGTTCCTTTGTGGTCAGTGTGAATAATCTTGGCACCTACTTCTGGTGATTACTTACAGGAGAGCTGGAGTAATTAATTTATATTTTAAGGACAGTGGTTAATAGTTCCAGAGGCTAATAAGAATTAACTTCAGCATCAGGTAAACTAAATCCTGATGTCTCAAAGGACGCACACCTTTAAACCAGCAACTGACCATCTAGTAAATCTGAAATGTTAAAAGTTGATGTGTTCAAGAAAGATGCTGGCATTGTTTCAAAGTCTAGTAATTTTTAATTTTGACACAAAGAAGGTCCTGTTGGTATAAGCATTTCTCAAGGTTAGTAATCCAAACGTGTGCCAGTGCAAGAGTGGAGGTTCATTCCCATAATTTCAAAGAGAATGAAATGCAAAAACTGAAGTTTGCATGAAACAAAAGTAAAAATAATAAATATTTTTACCAGTAATTGGTCACTAGCATTAAAGCTGTCTCTGCGCCCAAGCAGGCCCCAGCATTATTTGTTGTTGGTAATCTTTTAAATAACTTCCTCCTGAATCACAGCTTTGATGTTTCACCTGCAGGTTGTTAATTTGTGGGTTTTTTTATTCTTAAATTATTGAAGACAGAAAAGATTAAGTTAAATGTCAATATCACAGAACTGAACAGTTAAAACTGTTGAGAAATTTCTGCATGGCTATTTTCAGCTCAGAAATCTGAATAAAGGAGTCTCTGTGCACTGGGGCAGTGCAACTTTTTGCTTTAATACTTTACAGATTTTTGGAACAAAATGCACCAGCGCTGAAAAGCAGCATTTTTTGCTGACCTTGTTGGAAGGCTGATTCTGTTTCTGGGAAATAAATGAAACAAGCAGTTCTTTGTTGGCTGAAGTGGAGAGAGAAAAGGAGGGGAGCCCAGTCTTTTTTCTCTACAGTGTCGTGGCTAAGTCAGAGCTGTAATATGGCTGGGGGGGGGGGGGGGGGGGGGGGGTTTTTTTTATCTCTTTTGACCATTTTTTTTTTTTTAGCANTTTGTTTTTCATCAGACTGTGTTGCGTGACACCTGGCATTGGCCAGTTCATCTGAATTCAGCTCTAGGCTGCCTGTAAACAGAGCAGAAAGATCCACAGTTACATCCAGGCACTTCTGATGTGGTTCTAGTAAAAGTTGGCACAATCAGTCCAATATATATGTCAGAAACTATTTACACTTGCATGTTTTGGCTTCTGCAACTTGCAGAATCCCTTGCCCATGAAATAATCCTTAGTCTGTATTCAGCAAAGTCATCAAAAGAAAGGTCTCCTACAATGTCAGAAAACTTGATTCACTAGAATATCACTATTAATTTGGAAGCAAATGAAAGCAATAATTCTTTCATTTTTCATCCAATTGGAAAAACAAAATTACACAGGTCTGACTCAAGATGAGCTAAATAGTTGTAACTTCATGGACTGGAGTGAAACTGTGGCCCCATAGTCCAGGTCTGGAATTTAGCTCCATATTTTCAGTTGGTTTCATTTGGGCTGGATAATTGTGTAATGGCTGTTTATTGAAAATACTTACTTCATTTTGCAGAATAGATTTGTTTATCCCCAGGGGAGCTGAATTCAGGGCCACCCTGTGTCTGCCTGCTGGAATGGTGTATGCTTTCCATCTCTTATGTTATACTCAATCTCCTTTGCCACAAAGTGACAGGTTTGAGGGTTTTTGTGGTTTTTTTCTTTGCCTGACCTTAGAAATGTTACACTGGAGTGCTGGACCCTGCCTAGGGAATTGAAGCTCACTGAAGACCAGTTGTTTTTCCTTAGTTACCTTTTGGCCTCCCCAAACCAGCCCTGAGGTGCCAAGGCTGCTCAGAGCTCCTGGGGTCCCTGGTCAGTGGAATGATGTCTGAGCAGGGGCTGGTTGGTTTAACCCAGGCTCCATCATCTTCCTCACAGCAGTCAAATATAAATTCAGAACTGAAATATAAAAAACCCAGGCATTACTAAAACCTCATAAATAGCACAGTAGATGTGCCATATAATTGTATCATAAGAGCTTTGCAGAATGTCATTGTTTGTTAAGTTCTCACTGGAGCTGATGCAAGACTTTTCCTTTCATTGGGCTCGTTCAAACCTTTAGTGACAAAGGGTTATCAGCTGTGTTCCAGACCAGTGTTACCAAACTTTCAGTGTCAGGGTTCAGCTCTGGTTCACTTGAGCAGTTCCAGAAAAAGCACTTAGGTAAAAGGCTTTTCACAAGCTAAGCTTATATAGAAATATATACCACAAAGGTAATTTTTCTATTTTGGGATTCTTTTTGTTGCAACCAGTGTATTTAGAGATTCACTGTTAATTGAAATCTAGACAGTAGCAGACATACCAAGCATGCTTACAGGTATTCCAGGGATGGAATATTCCATGTGCATGTCATAGTAGCTCTGCCCTTAAGCAAAGCAACTTAGTTTATTCCAATTTTTATTTTCTTGTTTGGAAAAGTGACAGAGTGGAAAATGCTAAAGCACTGAGAAGTCTTGGGCCTGTAACAATTATATCATCATGCTTTGCCTCACTTCCTTTGAAAAGACTGGCGTTCTGCCCAGATGCCAGTTTTTGGGCTTGCCCTGGTAGGTATGTTGCCATAAAAAGGGCAGAAAAGAACCATCTAATACTCCATTTTGAGTATTAGAAAGGAAGCATTCCTCTGTTCACAGCAGCCAGGTGTGCAGGAGCTCCATTCCAGATTGGGCACTCACAGTTTACATGGGTTTTATACTGTAGTTTTTGACATGACGTTATTTGTTACACCTACTTTTCCAAGATCATTCTGCCCCTCACTCCACCCCAGGTTTGCCTCTGGAATGTGGGTCCTGCAATAACTCCACCCCAGTCCCACCTCTGGAGTCTGGGGTTGTGACAGACCCTGTTTTCCTCCCATCTTTGTCTTCCTCGTGTAACCTTTCAGTCCCTTGGCATGTTACCAGCTCTCTGGAACATCTCCAAGGCCTCTGGGCCAGCCTTTGCTCCTGCTCTCAGATGTTATGGCTCCTTTTGGGTACAGTCTTTATAAACAACAGGGTCTGTAACCTTGGTCAGCATTCCCTTCTTGCAGAGCAGAGGTGAAAACTACTGAAACTACATGAGCTACAATTTAGACCAAATTACCAGAAAAATCTTTTAAGACTTCAGGTAGTGTTGCAAGACAAAACCTATCTGACACACCTATAGTGTTGCATATAAAATTACATGATTAGAGTTATACACTTAATGCATTAACTGAGGGCTTGTTCATTGTAATTGCAGTGCCTTTCCGTGGATCCAGTGCAGAAGAGTACTTGCAAATTGCCATGATTTAATTACTCCAGCTAGTTCCCAGAGTCAGCTGTTTTATTACCACACATGTAACATTTTGACCCTTAGGATGTATTTTTAGAGCAGCTGAATGCAGCAGTTGTTGTGGGAAGTGCTGCAGAATGCCCTGGTTTTCGGTTTCATTGTGTTTCCTGTCATAAACACCAAAAAAGAATCACTTCACAATCTTGTGTTTTATAATGTTTTTATTTCCAGCTAGTATTTGTTTTGAGCTATGTCATCTCATGTATGCATGCACACATCCCAAAACCAGATGTGTCTTCACGAAACAGGAGACATCTGTCCTGAGTTTGCTTGTGGGACATCACTGTGATTGCACTCAAGAGGAATTCAAGTGGAACGATGCTGTTGTGCAGTTGGTAGCATCAAACTGTGGGCTTCAGCATCTCTGTGTTTATAGGCTGATTTCGAATTATATTTAAGAAAGAAAATTTTCCCTCCGCAGTTCCAACAGCTTTTGGGTTGCACTGCGGGGAGCTGATGCACTTTACTCAAAAGTGAAAAGCAGGAACTCACAGAGGCTCTGCTGTTTCTCCTCTCTCTCACTTTCCTCCTGTTTTCCCCGATCCTGTTACTCAGAGGGAAACATTTCTAGAGGGAAGGAGTGGTTCTGTTTCCAGGGCCAAGTGATACCTGCTCTCTGAGGTGTCAGGGCTTTGTGGCCCAGGGGCACTAGACTGACTGTGGAGCTGCACAGAGACTTGCAGTTCCTTTCATGGCAGTTCTATGGATAAAAATACTCATCCCACAGACAATCCTGCTCTGATTTGTAGTTTCTGAATTTGGTCAGAAGAGATGATGTTGATTTAAATAACATTAACAGTGGCAGCAGCATTAACTTGCTCAGCAGCAGCCTTCTGTCAGCAAGTGAAGGGGTTTACCTGGATAGAACTCACATTTGCTTACAAAAAGTCTTACCTGACATCTATGAGATTGTCTCCCTGTCGAACCTTGTGAGTGTCATTCCAAAAGAGGGAATTCCTGGGTCATTTCCAAATCTGAATACCCTAACAGGTAAGGTTTCAGCTGTTAGTCTGCTGGTAGTTATTCTTAAAATAATTGATTTAGATCTGTCAGTAAAGAAAATGTGAAGTTGAAAACAGTTTTACCAGATTAGAGGAATTTTCAGTGAAAGAAACCTTATATGTCATTTTCTACATCACTATGTGAATATTTGTACATACTGGGATGATGTTTTGTAAGCTTTCCTGTTCAATACACACAGAACATTGAAGATAATTTATTAAGCAATGGCTAGTGCAGAGCTTGCCAGGTGGCGTGGTTCTCTCAGTCCCTTGCAGTGCTGTAAGCCTGACACCCTGTGCTGTGTGTGTGCCCCTGTGCTGTGTGTGAGCAGTGTGTGTGTGTGTCCCTGTGCTGTGTGTGAGCAGTGTGTGTGTGCCCCTGTGCTGTGTGTGAGCAGTGTGTGTCCCTGTGCTGTGTGTGAGCAGTGTGTGTGTCCCTGTGCTCTGTGTGAGCAGTGTGTGTGTGTGTCCCTGTGCTGTGTGTGAGCAGTGTGTGTGTGTGTGTCCCTGTGCTGTGTGTGAGCAGTGTGTGTGTCCCTGTGCTGTGTGTGAGCAGTGTGTGTGTGTCCCTGTGCTGTGTGTGAGCAGTGTGTGTGTGTCCCTGTGCTGTGTGTGAGCAGTGTGTGTGTGTCCCTGTGCTGTGTGTGAGCAGTGTGTGTGTGTCCCTGTGCTGTGTGTGAGCAGTGTGTGTGTGTCCAGCCCCAGGTGGCTGAGCTGTCGTGTCTCCGCAGTGGTGACGGGCCCGGCGCAGCTGCTCCCCAGCACAGCCCTGCCCCAGCAGAGCCATCCCCAGCAAACCCCTGCCCTGCTGGGGCTGCCTGGAGCGCTCACCACGCAGCAGCAGCAGCAGAAGCTGAGGCTCCAGAGGATCCAGATGGAGAGGGAGCGCATCCGGATGCGTCAAGAGGAGTTACTGCGACAGGTAACACCCAGGGGACTCTTACTCTGTTCAAGAGCATTTGTACATCCAAATTGTTACCAAGTACAGGTAGCAGCTCTGTTACTTTGTCAAGATTAACCATGGGTTTAGGTAAGGGTAACCAAAAAGCTGTATAGATAATTTCATTTTTTTTCTCTAAAATAGCACTAAACAGAGCACAAAGTGATCAGAAGTTACAGAGCTGGAGTCTTTCTTAACTGCCCTAAGAGTTGTGTGAGAACCAAATTCTGGTTTGCGTCTGTTCATGAGCATCTAGAGCAACTATCACCAATTCCTTGGCAGTTTAGCTTGGTTTGCATGGGAAATCATGTTCAAACTTCACTGAAGATGAAGACAGAACATGCAGAGTTGTTCTTGAGTCTGATCCCAGCTCTCTTAATTTGCACCCTTTGCCTTTGAGTTAACATCAAATCACATGAATATCCCTGATCTGAAGACTTGCCGGAGTTGGTTATTTGTGGATCCTCTTATTGTTCTATTTCTTAAGTTTCAGCTCTATGTAGTAACTCACATTGTACAAAATAGATAACGAGGTAACTTCCCTTAGAAAATAAAAGTCTAACAATGGATGGCTTCACCAGTGATGTTGTGTTTGCATGGCACATGAATCAGATTCCTTAGTGAAAAAAGAATGACATGTTTCTCTCAGGAGCAGCGTGAAAGAAGTGCACTTTATCAAGAATAAGAGGACAAGAGCAAGTTAAGCTTCACAACAGTTGTGCCATGAGCACCAGGACTGGTTTCCCTGCTTTGCTGACTTTGAAACTGATACGTGCAGAGCACTCTGCAGCTGTGCTGTACTCAATCAACCTCCAGCTTGACTGTGCCCAGTGCTGCCCTGCCCCTGTGGGGTTTGTTGCATGGAGCAGGACAGTATCCCTTTGCATTACTGAAGTGTGCAGAGCTGGTGTAGCTCTTAGGGAGGGAAGAAAGGTGCAAAATCCATCCTTAACATAATGTTGTGAGCTTCCTGCCAGTAACCTGAGCATCCCGAGCCCTGGGAGATAAGAAGGATGTGATGAACCTTTCTAATGTCATCTGTGTCCAAGTACAGTTACTCCTGCCCTGACCCCCCACTGCTGGTTTTGCTTTTTACCTACAGGAGAAATGCTGAATAAGTGTGTACAGTGGTGCCAGCAGCCGTGAGGAGGTACAGAGCGTTTGAGTGAGAGGGGAGGGATTCTTTGGAGGGTCACAGACATTTCATCCCAGTAGCAGCTTCTGGCTCCTGACAGCAATTCCTGGCAGCAGCTGCTGGGGTGGACCAGCACGCCCAGCTGGGAGGGGGACAGGGTGCTGGGAGCTCTGGACTCAGGGAATTCCTTTCCTTTGCCCTCCTCTTCATGTAATTGATAAAACTCTAGAACTCTAGATTGAATACGTGCAAGAAGGCCAACATTTTAGAAAACAGTTAACATTTCAGATAACAGAAACAGTTATCTCTTCAGGGAGCAAACTGTTCAGAAGGGCTAGAGAGGGAAATAAATCCAAGCCTAAGCTTCCCAGCTGTGAAAAGTCTCTTGAACAAAAAGAGAAGAAATCCTTAACACAAGGTCCACTCATCTCCCTACACATTATTCATGAAGAGACTCCTCCTCAATGAAAAAATCAATTGAAAACACAGTAAAATGTTATATTCTAGCCTCAAAACCTTTTTAATCCCTTCTGTACTTGGGAGAATGAATGACTGATTCAGTGGAGAAAAGTTTTCTACTAGGATTTACTTTCATTTTAAAAATAAGTTGAGAAATCAGTTAAAAATAGAGACAGCTTTATTACTTTACAATCTTAGGTTATTTGTTTGAAACGCCCTGCTGGAGCCAGACAACCTCTGCCTAGAACTCTGCACCACTAGATGTCAGGAGTGTTTTGCAGAGGTAATGTTGGAAGAATTCATCTTTCAGGAAGAGTTGTAAAACAAGTTTCCCTTGGCTCTGATTGCTTGTTTGTCGTCCTGCAGACAGAGGACATGAGACAGGTCATGAGGCAGATGCTTATTATTAGGCAGGGGGTTTATTCTAAAGATTATTGAATCACAGTCTTGGTTCCAGTGCTTTTCTTCTACCCTGTTAAGTACTTTATGCTGAACTACGGGACCGGCTTCCAGACGTGGTCAAACAGGCAGAGGTTCTGCAGAGCTTTAAGACAGCGTTGATGTGTGTGAGGGATGCTGTCTGTCTACATCAGGATACTACAGATCAGTAACATCTTCAGAGCTGTTTTCCTCCTGTGTATGTGTTACAAGAGTGCAGTACTTTGAGCTCTTGGAATAACCTTTCCTTGTGTTTATTTGCCTTTTCAGGAGGCTGCTCTGTGCAGACAACTTCCTATGGACTCAGAAAACATGGTCCCAGTGCAGACAGCTGTGAACACCGCTGCCATGACACAGGACATGAGGCCTATTACCAATAATGGATCCGATCCTTTCTTGAACAGGCAAGTTCGTTCTTCTTCATTAGGCATTTGCATCTGTTGCCTTCTCTAAACTGTTAAAACTGTTTCTCGGAAGTAGTTCCTATGTTGTCTTCTTTTGTACTCACAGTAAACAGGGGGTAAGCTGAGTGGCTGACCCAAAATCTTTCAGTTTATGCTTCAAGAAGGAATCTCAGGAAAACAAATAAATTGTAACAGAAAGTTTTAAATTAGTGTCGGGGTATGTAGAGACTAAGTGGAATATTACCTAAGTATAAATTTTTTAAGCTTTCAGAACTGATTTTATCATGAGAGTTGTATAAATATATGTGTATTTCAAAATGTAAGAGTGCCTTCAATTGCTTTTTTATTTGGACCAATGTGACCCAAATATGATGTTGGCTAAGGGGTGGCCAGTGTTGAGAGTGAGGCTTAATGACTGGGTGTCTGACTTTTGTCTGTAACCTGCTGTGCTCAGGGACTGTGTCTCCCAGAGCACCTTCACTGAGGCTTTCCCATGTTTCCATTTCCAGTGGGCCATACCATTCCAGGGAGCAGAGCACGGACAGTGGCTTGGGACTGGGGTGCTACAGTATACCAACAACACCTGAAGATTTCCTCAGCAACGTGGATGAGATGGATACAGGTAAAACACTCTGATTTAGCTTGAATTATATTAATAACTTCGTGTTATAACTAGTAATGTTTTGTAATTGTATGACTGAGTGATAATCTCTGGTTTTCCTGTGAGAACAGACTGAGACTGTGGGAGGAAATGCCCAGAAGGTGCTTAGTGCCAGAAGGTTCTCAGCTTTGACTTTGGTCCCTTTTGCCTTAGACTTATATCAAAAAATGATAAGTAAAAGTTGGGAAATATGAGCCTTAATTTCTGTTTCCATACCATTTTACAAGGCAGAGGGAGTGAAAACCTGTTCTTGGGTTACAAATGTACAAATCACTGCATTTTCTAACCCTAGAGAAATTAGTAAATTAATAAATTAGTAAATTAGAAATTAGTAAATCTCTTAAGAGTGGCAAAATTGGATTTGTCTTCAAACAGAATATATTCAACTAGTTTAGGTTTTGGAATGTATTTAGTTTATATGGTGTTTATAATATTGAAATAAATTACTAGGAAAGCAATGTGGTTTTTTCCAAAGGGGGAAATTCTCAGCATTTCCTCACCTGAACTTCCTTTTGAAGTCATCAGAAGCTCTAGATTATGCAGAGAGTGAAAGGTCTCTCTAGTAAAGGTTTTCATGCTTGTTATTATTATTTTATGAAAAAAGAGTTCGTGGTGGATAGGAGTGCTCACAAGTGCTCATGGGACAGGGAGAATCCGAATTTCATGTCAGTTCTGTTGTTTTAAATTACCCACAAGAAGAGTTTGGTATTTCAAAAGTTCTGCTTTCCTTTTCCTAGGAGAGACTCTAACCCAGACAACAATGAACATAAATGCACAGCAGTCACGTTTCCCTGATTTCCTCGACTGCCTTCCAGGAACAAATGTTGATCTTGGGACTCTGGAGTCTGAAGACCTGATCCCTATTCTCAACGATGTGGAGTCAGTACTGAACAAAACCGAGCCCTTCCTCACCTGGCTGTAACCAAGCAATGCTGACTGGGCCTACAATGCAATTCACATTTCTTTTTCCTCCCGAGGTAGAAGTAGAATATGTGAATATTCTCAAGAGATACCTACTGCCTTAATGACTTTTTTTATATCATCTTTATGGTCAGTTTAATCTTCGCCTGAATTTGATTGGTAATAGTTTAAATATAAAATACATATTTTTGTATAGTATATCTAAAATACATATATGCATATATATTTCCTAAAAAAAAAGCACACTGCTTTAGACATCTGTGTGCTTCTTTACCTTTTCAGACCAGGCAGAAATGTTTCACTTTACAAACAGAAAGTGGCTGATGTTTGTGGATGCCCCTGACTGGTCTCCTGGGTATTGATTGACATCACAGACCCTTTGTGAACCACAAAAGCTAATTTCTAGGTCACTTGATTCAAAAACTGGGCACAGCATCAGGCTGTGAGACCAGTTTTATTACTATGACAATAGTATCAGAAGCTTTTTTTAATCAACTTACTTAAGTCTTGAAATTTATTTTTTTTTAGTTCTTAGTAACTAACTGTGCCTTATGGAGTACAGATTAAATCTGTTCCATATCAGTCATAATAATTCTCATTATATATTTGTAAAGGCACAAACAACACTACAGCAATTTCTTTTTTTTCAGTATATTACTGTATATTTTCAGAAAACAAATACTTCCAATCTGAAAGTACCAGAATTTTTTTAGCAACATTTTTACACTAAAATATTGTTGCCAAATAAACCAGGCTGGTACTGACTGCTGCCTTTTAAAAACAAAGCAATATATTATAAACAAGCATTTTTAAAAAATTCTTAGATTTTTATGTTTATTATATTAAGCACTACAATTTTGTAACTTAACACGTGAACAAACAATTTTTTATATATATATATAAAATCTGTGCAGGTATCTTAAGTGCAAAAATACTCTTTTAAAATCAGGTCTGGAAAATGTGGCACAACTTGTTAATGTCGTGTAGTGGGACAACCTCATTTATACTGTTCTCAGTAATGTTTTTAACTGACAATATCAAAATACATGTAGTTGTATACATGAAAAGGACTTGTGGAGGCACTGCTGAAGCAGCTCTGGGACTGGTCTGGTGAAGCTGCTTCCTTGGTTCTTGTGTCTGTCATTTACTGTAGCTGGCACAGGGGACACGAGGTGTGTGCTGTGTGTCTCTGCCTTTGGGATGTCCTGTCAACACTTCCTTACCTGAGGTTTGGGGCTGAGGAGGCATCAAGGACATCAATCTTGCAGTTCCCCTGAAATGCAAATGAAGTCCTGAAAGTCCTTAAATGTTTTGAAAGGCATTAAAACTTTTCTCTAAAATAAATCCATGTAAAGAGAGGAGATGTAGCAGTGAGTGTAAATGTGTGTTTGCCACATCTGATAACACTTAACAAGATCTAACTGATGTGCTGGAATATTGATCACTAAAACATTCTTCCATCTGGTTGGGTGAAGGTAGGTGAAAAGGTCAGAGATGAGGTGGTGGGGAAACAGAGCAGGTTTGGAAGACAAATGATGAAGCAATAAATGTAGATCCTTGCTGGGAAGGGTGGCTGCAGACAGGGACACACAGAAAGTGGATCTCTGGTGTTCAGTGAATGTTAACAGGAGCAGTCCGTGAACAGCCCTGTCCTTGGGGAACTGCTGGATGCAGGTGGAATCACAAGGTGGAAAATAAAAAACACACATGTTAACATTTTATGAAGAGGTGGAAGGCAAAGACCTACAGTTATGAAGTTTTATTACCTAGGGAAACGTAGCTTTTTAAAATGTTTTTGTTTTGTTTGGGGGTTTTTTGATAGAAAAAGAGATGTCACAGCAGAGTTGTGTCTGCACAGAATTTAATTACTGAATGGGCATTGTATTTCTTTTTTTTGGAAGGGCTATTACTTGGGGTTTTTTTAATTATTTTTGCTAGTACTAACTTTTGAGATAGCACAAAATTTCTTTCCAACAAACAGGGGACCGGGCAGGGCTGAGCAATATTACTGTAATTAGCTTTAATCCCTCTCTCTTGAGGATTTCTTGAGGTTGTCAGCCTAAATGAAAAACAGATGGTCCTAAGGCTTTTTTCTTTAGTGCCATGACTAATGATGGTGAAGAATTGGAGACTTTTTGGCCAACTTGCAAGGCCAGGTTGCCAGCACTGCTGGGTTGGTGTGAGGAGCCAAAGGCCAGTGGTGCTGGAAGGACCCACAGCAGCTGGAGATCTGTACTGGTGTGATCCAGGGGACAGAGCTCATCACAGGTTGTGCTTACAGAATGTTCATTCGGCAGTAAATCTGCACCATGGAACATGTAAGTTTGTCATAATAAAAGATGTTCTGAGCCAGTCAGGCTCTGGGCTGCTGTGAGTGCTGGTTCCTGCCTGGCCACACACCATTGCAGGGAAAACTGATGCAGCTTTCCAGTGAAATCACTTTGGTTATTTATCAGAATTGTGAACCTGCGAGCTTGATTACTCTTTCATTGGTGATTCTGGTGGTTGAGTGTCTTGGTGCAAAGACCTTACAATGGCAACACAATCATAAACTGTGTTTCTGTGTTACTTTCACAATAAAGCAGCAGCAGATCTGAAAAAGGAGGATGCTGTGCACAAAACCAGTTCAGAGTGAAACAGCTGACAGCAGCTTAGGTCAGATCTTGACTCAGTCATGAAGCAAATGGTGGTTCAGTTAAAAGTAACTCTTTACACTGTCAGCTTCTCATTTTTGTGATGGAGAGGATGTGTCAGATGAAGTGTAGCAACAAAAAAAATCTGATTTTCAGAGTTCTCTTTTTAAAAAAGTTTCTTGCTTTAAAGGATTATGGCAGAACTTTTCAGTATTCAAAACGTGCATAAGATGACACTAAGTTTATTGCTGACAATATTTCACTGTACTATTTCGGGTTTTGAACATTTACTGTACTAAATGTACACTGTCTACTTGTAGTATAAATACAACCAATGTGCCAGCTGGACAGCTTTGCTGTGACCATCCCTGAGGGTGGCACACTTAAGTCTTGGTGATACTGAAGTAATGGGACATTAGTTACAGTTTGTATTCTGGTAATACTGTTAGAATGTGACTTGGGGAGGGATTGGGTTTGACTTTTTGACATCAAATGCGGTTTGGGGGAAGGGAAGCATTTAAATGTCTGTTTTAATTACAGAAAAATATGGATGGGTGTTCAAATAAATTTGTTTTCTAATATATACATCCATGTACATGCTAGTTCTTTAGCTATTTTATTTACTTTTTTCATTTTGTTACATGACATGTGTGAGCATTTGTTTTTAATATTTAGAACCTTGCCATAGATTGTATGTATCAAAAGCAATGAGATCAAACAATCAGATCAAACTTTTGTATTTAGGATTTGATTCTGGGGGGTTTTTTATTATTTCTTTGGTCTTGTACATGAAAAACAAATACAAATGAACTTGAAAAATTTTGGATGCATTTTGGTTTTTTAAATGGTTTTTAAACGGCTTCCCGGGGAACTGTAGAACACTGCTTTGGAATAAGGGTGCAGACCTAAAATACTGAATAAAAATATTAGCACTTAGCAAGTCAGATGGGTTAGTTTATCGTTACATTTCAGTTCATTAGTAGTTTTTGTTATGGCTGTTAATGGTGGTTGCAGTTTTACTTGGAATGCACCCTGACATCCACAGGGCTGGGCAGGGCCAGGCCACACACGCTGTGAACTGCCAGGCTCCCTCCTGCAGCCCCACGGCACAAAACCAGGAGGGAGGGAGGGAGGGAATCCAAGGAAAACCAAAATCCAAGGACTGAGGTAGTGTAAAACAGCGAGGCATTGCTGATCCTGTAATCCCCGACAGCGCCGTAGGTGGAGTCACAATTTACCAGAAAAATGAAGACCTTATGTGGGGTGGGTTGGCTTTGTTTTGTTTTCTTTGGAGAACAAGATTTTCCTTGTAAGGGGCTGTTTACAGAATTCGCTTTGGAGCAGGAGGGGGGACCTGCCCGAGGCTCCTGACACAGCCCCACCTGGGCAGCCCACGGAGCACCAGAGAGGCTGCAGAGGAGCAGGGCTGGACACAGGTGGGTGCAGGGGCAGGTGGGGCTGGGCACAGGTGGGTCCTGGTGCAGGTGGGGCTGGACACAGGTTGGGGCAGGTGGGGCTGGACACAGGTAGGTGCAGAGGCAGATGATGGGGGCTGATTTGTGGGAGCTCCTGCGGGTCCCATGGCCTGAGCGCCCCGCGGAGCCCTGGGGACGTTGGACAGACTCTTGGCCCCACAGGGTCTGTCCTGTCGGAAACAAAGCACCGACTGGTCAAGTCAGGAGAGACCCTTACTGCCTCATACTGCCACTTCATGCACATACCTGTTTGCAAATAATGCCATCAATTACTCTTAACTAGCATAATTAGTGAGTAGATTACATAATTTTTGGTGCCTGCTAGTAATTCTTTCCTGTTTGTATTGTTAGGCTCCACAAGTGGGAGCAATCTGTATCTAAGCAGAGCATCCTGCATCAAACTGGCAGTGACAGATAATGGTGCTGCTTCTCAGGTGAAGATGTCTATAAAGAATTCCCATTGTGTTGGCAGAGCTCTTGTAATTTCAGTGAGGTAGTGCATCCTGATCTAGTGAAAAAGTCATTTGGGAAAAAAAAAAGTTCAGAGTTGTTTTATCTGGGTTCTTACTCATGTTCATCACTGTGATACCAGTGTCCACTCGCTGGGGCAAAGTCCCTACTGGTATCTGTGCAATGGAACAGGTCAGCCTTCTCGCCCTCAGACAGCTGGGGATGCTGCAGGGTTTGCCATTGTTTGCCTTGCAGCTGGTTGTACCATGAGTAATTTAGAATCCATGAAGGGGGAGCTAAAGTTGAACCGAGGACAGGTGATGAACTTTCAAGAGGGGAATGGTGTTAGAAAACATCCCTTGGTCTGGCCTGAGCAAATCTTTTTATACTGTGTATGTGTTACTTCCTCACTTTAGGAGTGAACCTTTTGCAAAGAGTTGCCAGCTAAAAAGTGCCCCCTGACAAGTGAGGCAGTGCTGTGGTTTACGTGTCATTTTGTTGCAATCTGTTTATTGTAGACAATCAATAAACTCCTAACTTTATATACTTCAGCTCTGCAGGGGCACCGGTTTTATCTTGCTGAAATTGAAGTGCATAGGTTCAAAATCACATGTGCACACTCCACATGTTTTAATCTGAGTTGTTTGATAACCAATGTGTTTCCTTTTATGCAGCTCTTGGCTGAAACAGAGCCCCAGGATGTCAGAGTTGCCCTGCTCTCGGTACCGTGGTCACTCAGCAGCTGGATTTTACGGGTGAATAATGAGGTTTCAGGTAACAGGGGCATCTCTGAGATTTTACAAACAATATGTACTGATATTTACCCTTTCTGCTGCTAGGATTTCCTGTGTTTGTGTATGTATGTTAATATTTGTAAGCACTGCAAGAGTTTGGTGTTGAAATTGGTCAGGGCTCCTGAGGTCTGTTTTAACACTTCAGTTGTCCCTGTTTGTGTTTCTCTCTTGCCATTATCTTTCTGTCCCTGCCTAACACTGCTCCCTCTTTATCTGTGACTTCTCCCTCAGAAGGACCAGTGGCTTGTTACTTCATTCTCTGTTACAAGGATCCATGATCAGTCCCTCTCCTTGATTTTACTGCACACTTTGCTCAGTAAAAACACAAAGCAATCTCCAGTTACTGCAGGACTGACACTGAAATTAACTGCCAGATGAGAGCCTTAGGTGTTAACCATAACTGAGTAGTGGGACTGTTGTTGGCATTCTAAACTGTGAGTTCAGCTCCTTTTCCCTTGTTCAATACACCTCAAGGCCAGGGCACAAAGGCAGTCTGGGTCACAAGATGAAATCCGATTCATGAAATCAGATTAAACTCTACTATAAATTACCTCATGTTAGAAAACCACTGTGTAGTTGGGTATTTCTGAGAAGCACTGGCTCATGAAGCAACCATTGGTTTTAGTTTAGGTATTGTAGCTTGCTGTCTGTTCTTATCCCATCTCCCACAAAGATTTATGTTCTGTTTATTAATATATATCAAAATTGTACACTAAGCAGCTACCCATCCCTTTGTTGAAGGCTGGTGACAAGCATTCCATGTTCCCAAAGACTTCATATAAATAAACCAAGACAAATGTGGGATGAGGTGCAGGACAGCTGCTCACCACAGATGAAAGAGGAGATGTGAGATGGTTGCACAGTGGGTGGTGATATAAAGGGTGCTCTCAAATTCCCCTGCAATTCAGTAGAACAGGTGGGACAGACAGCTGTTCCCAGGGAAGGTCTTAAAAATAATTTATCATCTTGCACAGTATATCACTAAGGCCACTTTGCTTTTATTAATGCAACTCTACCGAAATTGAGCTATTTAACATTTCTGCATGTTACTCAAGAGCTTTCAGTGCTTTTGAGCACTTTGTTCTTCAGATATTCCTGGTGTAGATACAGAGTACATGAGATACATTTTCTGAAAGCACAGGCCACTGAATCATTTCTTCAGGAGGAAAATTTTAGACAACAGATGTGCCAAATACTGAGAGGCCTTGAGACATCTAGCTTGGCAAGCTGGTTTGTGAAGATTTGTTTCAGAAATCTTGTAAAAGTGGAGTTGATTTGAATCCCTTAAACATCTCCAATCCGTTTTCTTTCCTCCTTGATTTCTTTGGGAAATACTTTTTTCTTTTAAAATTTCAAAAGTTCTTTCTGGAAGGTATTTTTGCCCTTGAGGTCTCTGTTGTCTTTCCTATCTCTTTCATATGACTGTGCCAAACACAGCTAAACTGAACTTCTGCAAGAAGATTAATAAATAGCATTTGCACTCATGTATAGATTGGAAGCTTTGAAGAGTTATGAGCTAACTGACCTGAATACAAATTGTAAACCCAAATTGTATTTTGCCTGAGAATAGCCTGTTTTTAAATAGAGGATGTTTTACAAAAATAAGTATGAATATGAGATTTGAATTTCACTTATTTTATTCCATGATGAGAGGTTCCAGGAAGGCTAGGAAGTGAGTCAGGGTTTCATAACAGTGGTGGAGGGAAGTGCCCATCATTCTCATCTTCTTTGCCACAGCCATCTCAAGGTTGCTCTATGGAGGGCTGCAAGGATCTTCCCAAGGCCAGGAGGGTTCTCTACAGTGTTCATATTTTTTAGACAGGTCCATCTCCCTAGAAAAATAAAAATATTGTGGTCAGTTAGTGGCCATTACTGCTGTGACTTTCAAAGGTTTCTATTATTTCTCAGTAGTGTAGAGTTTCAGCTGTGCTTCAGAAAACACCATCGTGGCCCTGGATAAAGGCTACTGTGGTTTTTCAGACTCTCAGCTAGTCAGGTGTACATATAACTGATCAGTACAAAGTAACAGAGCTGTGAGTTGCTTACCCCACAACATCCACAGCATTTGCAGTCCCCACAGAGGGTTCCAAACAGGCCGTTGACCACCTGGATGCCACAGAGAACTGCCTGGATGAAGCTCATGACCAGCAGCAAGGAGAAGAGGGTCAGGTGCCATACAACGATATTTTCGGGTGACTGACATACTGTCCATGTGTTTTGGTCCTTGAGGTAATCCCTGTGGGAGAACAAACAGACAGAAGACAATGTTAGCTTGCAGAGAGGGCGTCTCTCACAGCTGAGGGATTGCTGTGACATGGCTGAGGGTCTGTTCACTTTGGCAAGAATTTCCATTGCCACACTGGAGCTACATTTCTAGAGCATGATTTTAGTTTAGTTTCTATATCAGTTGAAGCAATTGATTGGAAAAGGCAAGACATCAGAAGGGAACAATCAGAGCCAAGCTTTTGATAGAATTGGACTATTTGGTATTCTGGGAAGAAAAGATCTTAGTCAAGTATTTGTCAAATGGGTGTTACCTATGCCGGTGTTTTGTGAGGGGTGTTTTTGCTGCTTTTACTTGATTACAGATTTGGGGGGTTTTTTGAGGTAGGGGGAGGGTGTCAGTGGTCAGGCAGGCAATGCAATACCTCAAACTACAGTTGGGAACAAGGAAATACATTTAAAGGAAGTACAATAAAATCAAAACAACCGAATTATCAAAATGAAAACATCAAATACTAGAGGTCACCTCTTGCCCAGGAGCCTGAAAAGAACAGCCTTTGCTGTTCTACATCCTTCCTCGAAAATAGAAATATTTTCTATAATTTTTACCTTCACATTTAGATTTAATTGTGAAGTGCTTAACCACTTACTATATTTCCTCTGCATATTCCTGTTTTGCTTGTGTTCTTGTCAAGTGATTTCTTGACAGCAACACAACGGCTTGGAACAGAGCACATTTTTCCAGAGACTCCCAGAATGAGACAAAGGGAGTTGGTTTCCAGCCCTCAAAACTGTCAAATTTCAATCTAATCATAGAAGCACAGACTGATTTGGTTTGGAAGGGACCTTAAAGATCATCTTGTCCTACCTGCCTGCCATGGACAGGGACACCTTCCACTATCCCAGGTTGCTCCAAGCTCCGTCCAGCATCCCTCGGACACTTCCAGGGCTGGGGCAGCCACAGTTGCTCTGGAGCTCTGGACAACCTGTGGCAGGGCCCCCCCACCCTCACAGGGATTCCTTCCTAATATCTGATCTAAACCTATCCTCTTTCAGTTTGAAGCCATTCACCCTAGTCCTGTCACTACATGCTCTTACAAAAAGGTCCCTCTTCTCCAGGCTGAACACTCCCGATTCATTCAGTCTTTCCTCAGAGCAGAGCTGCTCCATCCCTCTCATCATCTCGGTGGCCTCCTCTGGACTCTCCCCAACAGCTGTATGTCCTCTTGCCTGTTCTGGGACCTCGGAGCTGGAGGCAGCACTGCAGGTGGGATCTCCTCTGAATGGTGCAGATGGGCAGAATCCCCCTCTGCCCTGCTGCCCACACTGTGGGGTCAGCCCAGCACACATGGCCAGGGCTTGTCCAGCCCCTCTCCCACCAGCAACCCCAAGTCCTTCTGTCAGGGCTGCTCTCCATCTATTCATCCCCAGCCTGGATTGATACTGGGAGTTGCCCCAACCCAGGTGCAGCACCAGCACTTGGTGTTGTTAAACCTCATGAGATTCCCACGGGCCACTTTTTGAACTTGTCCAGGTCCCTCTGGATGGCACTGTCCTTCGGGTGTCATCTGCACCACTCAGCTTGGTGTTACCTGCAGACTTGATGGGGTGCCTTTGATTGCTCTGTGTCATTAGCGAAGATACTAAATAGCACTGGTCCCAGTAGGGACCCCTGAGGGACACCACTTGTCATTCATGTCCATCAGGACTCCAAACTGACCACTACCCTCAGGGTATGACCATCCAGCCACTTCCTTCTCTATCTGACATTCACCCATCAAATCCATGTTTCTTCAGTTCAGAGGGCAGGATGTTGCAGGGGGACTGTGCCCAAACAGCTGATACCTGTCGCCCTTCCCTTGTCCACTGATGGAGTCTCTCCATCATGCAAGGCTTATGAGTTGGGCAGGCAGGACTTGCCCTGGTGAAGCTGTGCTGGCCAACCCCAATCGCCTTCTGTCCTCCCTGTGCCTCAGCAGAGCTTCCAGGATGGTCTGTTCCATGACTTCCCTGAGGCTGACAGGTCAGTAGCTCCCAGGGTCTTTCTTTCTATTCTTTTTAAAGCTGGGGATAAGGTTTCCTCTTTTTCAGTCACCTGGGGCTTCACCTGACTGGCAGGACTTTGGCAACTACATCTACCGTTCCCTCAGGACTCTGGGATATGTCCCATAACATGTCACTTCTGTTTCTGAATTTATCCCGAAAGCAGCCTAAGAGGAGGGCTGTGCATTTCTCTTTTTTGGCTCCTTTGGAATTCAATAGTTTTGGTTGTGCTTGCTATTCTTCACATCTTTTGATTCTTTACATCCATGCTCTTGACCATAGGCAGTGGTGTTGGGCGTTTCTATCTCTTCTAAGAGCTTCTGTATCTTAGACAAACAATACAATTATAATTTTTGTACAATGGGTTTGGAAGTTAAATCATATCACAAACTTAAAACATATACTATATCCTGGGGGGTTTTTTTGTTGCCTTCTCTTACCCGTCCTTGAAAGGGTAGATCCATGCATTTCCAACCTTACATTTAGGACCTTTGTTTAGGGCTACTGCTGACAAAATAAAGCAGTATCCAGCTCCCAGAACTCCAACTGCAGCAAATATTATAGAAGAAAACATCTGATGAAGAGAAAAATAATGTTACTTTATTTTCACATTCAGACAGTGAAATACACCATGTTAATGTCAGCGTGAGTTCCCTAAATTTAGCTGTTAATGGTCAAATAGTCAACTCCTGAACAGCTTAAATATATTAGTTCCCAGTTGCCTAAGAAATGTGTGACACATACCGGCACTGGTGTGTCAAAGCCTCACCAGCGCTTCCTGGGGAGCAGAGGGAGGCACTGGCAGCAGATGGCACTGCCCTCCTGACTGGGCTCCTGTTCCCCTCCAGCCCATGTCGTTCTCAGGAGATCACAAGCAAGACCGAAGTCTCGGACCACTCAAAGCATTTAAAAAAAAAATCTACAGTACCTCTTACAGGTTAGCCTTAATATCTTGGTCACATTTGGACCAAATAATTATATTTTTTCTTCCCATATCGCCCTTCAGGTTTCATATTAGTGTACTTTATCTACTCACAGGTGCTTATCAGTGTTAGCTCTGCTAGTGCAGTTGGAATGGATTGGAAAATATGTCTTTATTTTTCTGGATTTCTATTACAGCATTTTCTTATATACTTATGTGTAAGTAAATCATGCAAAAACTAATGCCCTGTTTGAATGCTGAAGCACTTGTAGCCACAATAGTTTATAGGTAGAGGTAGTATCTTTCATTGGATCAAAGTGAATCAGGTGAAGGATAAAAGCCCCATACTTTCAGGTTATACAATCATTTAGGTTGGGAAAATCTTCTAACACCATGTAGTCCAATGGGAGTTTCTGTTTGGAGCTGATAATGAGACCCTTGCCTTGAGTGCTGATGTACATTTTTATGTTGATAGACATATCTGATGGGGACAACTTAAGAATTATGTTTATATAGTAGACATCAAACCCTTTATAAAAAAAAAAATATAATGATCTACTTGATCCAAGCAATTTATTTTGAAACAACAGCGTTTCCTGCCAGAAATTGTTTTTTCCCTCTAATTTAATTTTTAAACTAAAATGCTTGAGATGTTTATTAGTATCTGAAGGTGTCCTTTGGAACCTTTTCTAGTGTGAAAGGAAGCTGTAAGTTCAAAGTGGAGCCTGCTCTGCTTTAAGTAGGAGGTTGGATTAGGTGACCTCCTGAGTCTGTTCCTTCCTGACATTTCCTGTGCCCCTCACAGCCCATAATGTGGGCCCTACAACAAAACAACAAATTATGTTTTGCCGACAACAGATGGCTGAAGAGAACTGTTGAGCTCTGCAAAACAACTGCAGATCTTTCAGGAATTAGTTTTAATTGTGATAGTGTCTGAGTATTTTGCAATAGCAGAAAGCAGCGTGGCTGTGCCATAGTGGTGCCTGTGGCACAGCATCAGAGGCATAATACAGTTACATATTACAGCTATTTCCACTTCCCAGCTCTCAGACAAACAGCAGGGCTGTGTGTCTGTCTGGTCTCACAGTGACTGTGAGAGGAAGACACATTTTATCAGTAACAATTTAGCTTTTATTTTTTGGCCATGTTTCCTCTCACTTACCGCAAACCTCTTTCCACAGCTCCGATTGCCACAGCAGCCACAGCAATCATTATTCTGGAGACCCAAAAATACCAAGGCAGGGAAGATCATCTGCCAATAACAGAAATACGGTTTGAGTGTTATGAATCCCAGTTACATCTTCTTTTAGGTACAAAATTAGTGCTGTGCATTTTTTTCTTCTCACTACATTAAGTTGCTCATTGACAAACTGTTGGATGACTTTTATCTTATTTGTGCATCAAAAGGGAATTTGAATACTGAGAAAATTCAACCATGTGAGTCATGGGTGGTGGTAGGGGAAAAGTAGGAATGTCTGAATTCATGTACTTACCAATATCCCAGATCCCAGGATCCCTCCAAAGTACCAGACCTCATCTGTAATGTGTGAATTCTCCTGAGCCACTTTTCCTCCAGGGAAAAACAGCAAAATGTTAGCAAGGGTGCAGAGCACAGCCAGGGGGATGAGAACAGTTCCCAGGCACTTGGCACAACCTCCTGTGCACATCCTTCTTTAAAGTTGCAAACACAATCGAAGACAAAATCTTTCAGAGGTTCTCAGAAGTGTTTTATAAAAAGGAGCGTCTCAGTGTCCCTTGCAAAATCCGGTTTCTGCCGTGCTGTTGGAGGGGCTGAGCTGTAGAACGGTCCTGTCAGTGTTTCTGCAGAATCCAGAATGCCCTGTGCTGATTATTTATACGTCCTTGCAGCCGTGATGTCAATTTTTTGAGCCTCCATAAATGACATTACATTCAGTGCAGCCTCCTCTCATTTTACTATAACAACCCACAACTTCTGTTAATGTTTTACTAAAGAGGTTGAGACACTCCATAGTCTGGACTCATGTCATGGGTAGATATCTGTCTTAGTTCTGGATCATTGTTTTTATGACACATGGTCCTTCTTCATTCTGCAGAATACTTCTTTGCAAAGTCTGACATGAAAATCCATAATGAGTCAGCTGATATTAGTAACATACTCATAGGCCAAGTTCTTCTGCATCATAAGATGCTTCTGTAATTGAAGCAGATAAACCAGGTGATGCAAAAATGAGCCATTAGACTCTAATAAAGATACTCATCCACAAATCTGAGAAAGTTCTTGGACAGCAGCAGGATGAGAAGCACCAATTTATTGATGTTAGGCAGTTGGATTATGCCACAGTATGTATTTCTTTGTATTTAGCATAACTCACTTTGTTTTTTTCCTTTCAAGGGAGCATGTTTTATATCACGTGTACTTGGGCTTATTTAGTAAAGGATGTCAAGAAATGATTGTCTCTACTGCCACAATAATCATGTGCATTCTCCATATGCTGGAAAAAAACCATCCAGAGTGACTCAAGTATTTTTGCCAGAGAAGAACTGAGTGGTTTGCACACTTGGTTCCTCTAAAAGGGGTTCTTCCAGTCTAGCCCATATTTTCCAACTCTGGCCATCCATCTGGGAAGAGGACCAGTGACTCATTTTCAGGCATTAGGCACAATTGCTTGTCCTAATATAAATGCTCCGTCTTGGAGACTCTGAGGGCTAATAACTGGGGTGGAGTTGGTCTGTGAGTGTTGTATCATCCTGTCCTGTTGAACAGGGTTTTTGTAGCTATTGTGGTATCACAATGGAAGGAACTCCTTTCTGGTGTGCTATGGAAGGGTGTTTCCTCTTCTCCTCATCTCCTGAGTGATATAAAGTCTATATTGTGCAGAAAAAGGTGAAACGACATATTTTCCTATGGAAAATAGTAGGAATGGAAGGCCATTCACATTGTCTTGGTAGTCTTAGGAGGGTGTAAGCAGTGATGATATCTCACCAATTTTGTGTTTGATGTATCAATTTTTAATTATAGATACATGCGTCTCATCAGGTTTTTTGTCAGTTACTGAGCTCATTAGACAGTTACAACCCAAGGTCATGAGGTTTGCTCTGGTAGTTTGTGTAGTTGCTTCCATATTCTAAATGTAATTTGTATGTGTGGAGCTCCATAATCTTCTGTGACAAGTCGTGATCCTCCCTTAAATTGAGCCAGGGAGGGTTTTGGTACCAATTTGGGTAGGATGGGACTCACAGTAGCATAGTTGAAAACAGGTTTGTTCCAGTCTCTGCTGCTGCAAGTAAATTTGTGTGTGTGTGTTTTTATATATGTATTTACATCTTATATATATGATGACACATTGTTGTCAAGTAAGAAACACAGAAGTCAGTTCCTGCATAAAATCCATCTTAACACACTTAACACGGTGTGGTAGTTTCCTTTGTGCTGTGCAGTTCCATCGGGGGCTGGAGACGGACCAAATGGACCAAGTTCTTTTCTTTGAAGAGAGTGCAAAGAAGAATGAGCTGAAAAATGCTTCCTTTCGTGATTTGACCAGTCTCTCTGGTGCAAATACCTGACAGAAGAAGTAATGCTACTGTGACTGCAGGGGCTGCTGCCCTTCCTGTCACTGAACCCTTAGTGCTGGTGCAGGTGGAGATAGCTTCTGTCTTTACTGGGGTGCAAACATCAAGTGCATGCTTGGGCTTAAGGGAAGGTATGTGCCAGAGATAAAGCACATTGTCCCTTGCTAGATACCAGTGCAATTAAGAAGAAAATCCTCCCGTGAATTCATTAAATCATCTTATCTAGGAACAACTTGTGGCCTGTGTGGCCCTAAATGTAAAGCAGCAATAATGCTGCAAACTTATATGGAGTTGCCTTGCTTTCACCCTTGACGAGGACACTTGTCTGTCATCTTTCCTTCTAGACTTGGAGGAGTTGGGAGCAGAGGAGAACCAGCTCTTGGTTTCTGCAGCTTCTTTGTGTTGCTGATAAGCAACTTTCCCTGTACACTGGTTCCTGTGGTAATGAGATGTGAGCTGCACATTCATCAAACCAAGTCTCTCTAGTTTCATCCCTGCTGCTTGGCTTCATATACTCCATTTATGTTGTCTGGGTGAATAGTTCACATGCTCCACAGGCATGACATCGGCTCTTTTTCTTCTCTTGCCCATCCTTCTGTAAGGGACATATGTCTGCCTTAAGGTATGTGTAGGGAGGCAGAATGAAGAAAGGCAGCAAGGCTATCTTTTCTGTGGAAGTAGAACTGGATCATTTCTGCTTCTGTTTTGGATCAAATCTGATGTCACAGTTTTGCATTTGTTCAAATTTAAGGACTGTGGTGGCTCATTCCAAGTGGTATGCCTCATGGACTCAGATGCAATTCTGTACTGCTTTTGATTGACAGTAAGAATGTCTACTGCATTCTCTTTAATCCATCTGGTGTGATACCGGGATGTTAATGCCTCATCTATATCTTACTCATAGCTACAAACACGCATCCAGCTGCCTCGTTCATCTCCTGCGCTGATTTCGCTGGATGTTTGTCAAGAATGGGGTCAGAGTCCCTGTTTACAATTTATTTCCTCTTCGGTTGTTTGCCTGGATATCCTCATGCTGTAATTCTATTTAAAAGAGACATTTTCATGACTGAAGAGTGTTTTCTTCAATACTGAGCTCCTCTGATAGCAAGAATCAAGGAGTTCTAAAGGAAGCAGAGAGTTGGGGTTTTTAGCTGTGCATAGAATTCACAAATTTTTTGTTTTGTTTTTCAAAAATAATAAAACATTTAATTTGTAGTTAATGCATTAAGAATCTAGTTGCATACCTTGTATGCATCCATGCTTCCCATGGACTTCTGTGGGAAATCTTGCTGAAGAAGAAATGGATTGAGATGTCTTACCAAAATCATTTAAGATGGAATTATTTTGCCCAACATCCTAAGATTGCTGATGGCTCGACCTGGCAGCCCCTGTATTCCTATTGTCAGCATTAGGCTCCATAGGCTCGTGGAGGGCTCATCCCTATGGGAAATGTGTGACTACATGTTAGTGGGATTTATTCCTGTTCACTGCTCTAGTGGAGAGCTGAGGCTGAGCAGTTTGACTTTGCACTATTGTAGTAGTTCATTGATTTCCCAGTTAACAAATAAAGTAAAAACTGATTTGGACCAAAATCTAATTTCCAACCAATTGTGTGAAAGTTTGTATTCTTAATAGGAGCCAGTTAAAAACGTGTAAAAGTTTGTTTTCTTGTGAATTGTATGGTGTTTATTGACAGCCCCATGATATCCAAAGAAGCCCATGGAGCAAGGAAGTGACATTCTACTCATCTTATCAAACTATCAGTGCCTTTTTTTAGCTTGGATTTCTTAGCTGGAGTTTTGGAGGGGGAATGGGACACCCTCTACACCTTCAGTTCTTCCTGTGCTGTTGCAGCATTGACAAACCTGCCCTGTTCCTGTGTCTGGATCTGCAGGAGCAGAGGTGCATTTTCCACCTTGCCCTCTCACCCTCCACTCCATCACTTTGCAATCATGAAATCTGCCTTAGGTACAGCCACAAATGGGTTGCTCTGTAAATAGACATCCAGATGGTCTAAGGCACCTATTTGGTATTAGACACTGTATGTGCAGGGTAATTATGGATTAGTTGTTATCGAATTTGCCAGGCCAGGAGTAGAATTACACGGCTGGTTACAGTGCCCACATTAAGCTTCAAATGATCCCTAGCACAGGAAATCCTGCCTCTGGCTGTGCCCTGTCCCTCCTTACAGCTTAATTCTTGTTATTGTCATGGGGCTCAGTTGCTGAATTGTTACTAAACAAAACAATATTCCAGCTCTCCCTTTGGTTAGTTACACCTTCCTATTTGTTTTGCAGACAAAATTTGTCCCATCTTGAACTGAATTAGCTGTTAATCCCTCACTGAAAGCCTATATGGTTTTTAGGTATAGTGTGGCGGTATTCCGTCAAGTGCAGGGTTGGAATATGTTAATTACTTCAGAGGTTTGTCTTTTATTATGGTGTAAAGTTTCTTTTAGTTTCTGATATTTACATGTTGCATTTTGTCAGCATAGTGATTGAAAACATTCATGAAATGTTTTTCCAAATGAAATTGACAGTCTGGATTTCAGAAGTGAAAACAGATTTTAAACCAGAACTTTTTGTTTCCAAACAAGTAAGGCTAATCTTATTGCTTTTGTCAGAAACAGGTTATATTCTGTTTCATAGATGGGCCTTCACTTGTGTGCTCAAAGTTGACATAAATCATGAATTCCTTTTCACCGTTTTGGTTTGAACTATCATGAATTATGACAAAGAGGTGCAACTACATTTAATCAGAGGAAAAATGGCTTTACCATAAATAGGTTAATTAATGAAAGTTTTGCAGTGGCCTCTGTTAAATTGGTTTTATTTCTATGACAACACTTTCTGCTTCCTAGATGATTTTGTTTCAGTAGCTGTAAGGGTGAAGTGAGTGGAAGATGAGCCTCTCTGTGCAGTCCTAAGTGGGCAACCACAATACATCTCCGTATCATGAACAGATAAATACAGGCACTTAACCTGGCTGTGTAGGGAATGTAATGTTACAGGTTGCTGAGAACCAAATGTCAGCAAAAGTAAACAGGTAGTCGAGAGTGAGCCTGTTGATAATTCTAGTTCATCCAGGCTAAAAGCACGTACAGATCTCAGCTGCAGAGAACATAAGGCAGTCCTCTTTTGTTTTCTTTCCTTCTGCTGTGAATTTGTATTGTGTTTAGGAGGAGGACTAGAGCTAGGTACCTCTTGTTGTACTCTACAAAAAACCTTCCTGCTTCAAACTTGATGTTGGCCACCAGGCAATTGGAAGGCCTAGAAAGACTTTTACCGGGGCGCGGTTTATTTTGGAGATACAATCATGTATTGGGTTAGTGGTTTACGTACTTTATTTTCTGAAGGCATGGAAATAATCCAGTTTGAATGCAAAACGCTGGATTACGTGAAACTATAAGAACTGCAAGCTCAAGGTTGGTTACAAAATTCGTTGGGTTTATTTTTTTTTCAAACGGCAAAGTAAAATTTCGATCATTTTCACATATCTTTCCTCACAAACCTATAACGTAACAAGTCCTAGAACAATTTATATGCTTAGTCTTGATTTATTCAACTTTTTTGGGGGTGACTGGTTAAAACTGTGGCCAGCATTGACTCACCTTGAGTAGATTACTTATCGCTTGTGTTAATATTTAATGGGACGGTACCAGGCTGTACCCTGTTCCTTTCAGAACACTCCCATATTGTTTTGAGAGATAATACATCTGCATTAACACCAAGGATGGGGGATGAAGCACACGGCATGACCTCAAAGGTGCACTGCTTCTGTTGCGTTTATCTTTGCGTAAGGCCTGTGATGAATCCTAACAGTGAAAGCGTCCAGAGTCCAAGAGCCTAATTCTGGTCTTACTCATAGTAATTAGCAAAAAGTTAGAAATAAATTAGATGGAAAAAAAAAATCAGAAATCATTCTAGTTAGTTTGAAGCTGGCCCAAGGCCATAGGACTGTGTGAGCCCTTAGAGTTCTTGTTTCCCTGTTTTCCTATCCGTCCCTTCAGCTGTCTGTTCGACCATCTCCGTCTGTCCCCAGTGCCAAGATGAGTTCCACCCCTGAGGTGGGCTGCCTTCTGCTGCCTCTTCTCCCAGCCATGGCTCTGCCCCACCAGCTGCCTCCTGGCCATCCCCATGCCCCTTGCACCACACAGTGTCACCCCTCTGCCAGTGAGACACAGGAGCAGGGTAGTGTATGTGTATAGTGATGTCATGAGTATTATGCTTGGAAAATCCAAGTTATATTTTTAATCTCTTGCTGACTTGATATTTTACTTTTGTCTTTTTATACTGTCTAATATTCCTCATAGTTCTGAAAACTTGAATAGTTCTGTTTCATAGTGAGGCTCTATAATGATAGTAGGGTTGCAAGATGTAGAAAAAGGGAAGGATTTTATTAGACGTTATTACTTGCATTGTCTCAGGAGACAGGTCAGAATACTCAGCACAACCTGCCTTTTAGACACAGTATCCTGCAACACAAGGATAAGGATTCCGTCTGTCCCAGGGCAGGAAAAGGTTATTAGTCATTCATCCAGTGGCACACCCTTTGCTTACTAAGAGATATTTTTGGAAAGAAGCACAAGTCCACAGCATAGCTCACAGAGACTATTTGGAAATACCTGGCTACATGCACACCCAAGCCTGTAGCCTTTACTCAAGGAAACTTTTTAATTACATCCCTGGAGTTTTGTCCAGGTTGAGCAATAGGAGACAAACTCTTAAGCATAATGGACTTCAGTTCAAGTAAACTATACAATGAGTAGTTTTCTGCTACTAAACAAAGTATGATTTTGTTTGAGAGAGCTTCTTAATATGAAACCATTTTTATTTTGTTAAAAAGACTATGTTTTGCAAGCTATAACATAAACTTCAAAGAACATCTCCAGTATGATTTAACTGATTTTTCTAAACAACTTATGCCATTTCAGAATTTCTTGTTGCTAACTTCTGCACAATTCTGTGAACAAAATGATGAAATGAATACCTTATGTGAGTAATGTCTGGATACACAGTGCTCTTTACTGCTCAGTGATATGGGACACGTTAAAATGTGTGGTAAATCTGATGTGATTGTACCTTTGTTGCTGCTACTTTCAGACATTGATCATAACACAGCTGACTCTGCATGTGCTGGCTCCACTGATGCAATCTCAGTCTGCACTGACCCAACAAAGGTCGGGTACCTAGAGAACCAGCCTGCCCAGGTCTGGGGCTAAGGAGTGTTCTCAGCTGATTAACTTTTAAAAGTATTTTCTCTTCCCTTTTATACTCTGCAGTATCAGGAGGAATTCTGTCACTGGCGATTTTAATCTGCCTCTGAACATGTGATGGTTATAAGACTTCCCTCAGAATTATTTACATTGAAGTATGTCTGTGTTAAATAATTTGGCTCAAAAATTGTTTGTTTTGATAATATTAGCTCTGGGTTTCTATAACGTTAATCCATGTGACTCTGCTTCTCAACTAGCCAGCTGCCAGCACTGGTATTTCTGTTGAATGTTTTTCTTTCGTTAGTGTGTTTGAAGGGCAGAAGAGAAATATTGGAGGCTGATGTGGTTTGCAGCCAGGTTAAATTCAGTAAGGTCTGTGCTTAATAAGCTCTTGTAGGTAAAAGTCACCTGAATGTTTTGTGCAATGACAGCTTTACTGAAGGAACATGAGAAAATCCATGATCACTGTGACTACTCGTGCACAGCTAGAAATTCCCATGTCTGTAAGTACCAGGCTGTGTTAGTCTGGCTTGTGTACTTTAGATAGATGTGTTTACTTTAATTTATTGGCAGGATTGTGTTTGAACTTAACCAATTACTAGTTATAAAGTTGAAATGTCTTGTGGTTGTAGGCATTACGTGGCTGTATGAGGACTTTGGCTCCATACAGTACTTTATCTTTCATATGATAACATTTATCATTTCAAAGTGTTCATCTAAACCTTGGTGTGTCTCAGTTGTATCAGATTATCACAGAATCATGGAATTGTTTAGGTTGGAAAAGCTCTCTGAGACCATTAAGCCCAGCCATTCTTCCAGCACTGCTAAGGCTGCCACTAACCCATGTCACACATTAATATGTGAGAAGACTCTTTGAGAAGATGATCAGAGTTCAAATTGTGTTACTCTGACAGGACAGGATGGTTAATTTTCAGATTTTAAAAAAATATATTTTCTGTTCTTGTTAAGTTCCGCCTGACTAAAGAAACTAATTGTTGCTTTGCACAATGACTTCTCCAGGTGGTGAGGGAGTTCCACACCTCCTCCAGCCTCACCAGGTCAGCCTTGTGTCCATGCCCAACTATGCAAATGCAGTGTTGTTGAAGTATTCTTGGAGTGCTGTGGCCATAGTTTAGCCTTTTTTCTTTAAGGTAAGGAAAGATAGAAATGTCTCCCATGACTTCTAAGGTACTGTGACCCCCTTATCACTAAGATAAAGTGCCTCCATTAGCAGTGCAGGGTTGTATAGCCCTGACAACTGTGTACCTTGTAACCCTTAGGTATAGAGCTCTTGTCTGTAGCCAGTGATGATTGCTTTTCTTTTTGCTTTTTGTAAACATGATTTATAATGTTAAGGAAGATCTTTGAGCTCTTTACAAGATAAGCTTGTAAGTTCTAGATTTTTGTTTTATTTTGACAGAAAAGTAGAAATTTCTGAAGTTGTCTGGATTGCTGTTTTATAATCTTAAATAACTAAAAACAAAATCCAAATTCTGCCTTGGCAACATTTATTCATTCAGAATCCCAGAATTATCATGACTGAGTTACTATTGATAAACTTCAGTAGAATCTTGTTGTTGATGTTACTGAGCAACATACTGTTTAGACATCTGTCATAGTTTAACCCTAGCTGGCAGCTCAGCCCCACACAGCAACTTGCTCACTCCCCCCGGGGGGACAGTTGGAAGGGTAAGTAGGAGAACTCGTGGGTTGAGATAACAATTAAAATAATAGTAATAAATTGTAATGAAATTTGCATGGAAACTAATTTCTGTTGATAATCTTCTAATATTCATTGTAGGTTAATCATAGGCTGGATTAATCAGCAACCCACTTACAAAGTCTGCATATGAAGAATGCTTTTATGGCTTTGTAATTGTAATGGTTCCACAGAACACATTAATTTTCCCTCAGCCCTTTCTATGCCCCTTAAGTAGTGCTCCTTTAGTAAGCTCTGTGTACCCATGGTAGTGTAATTGTGTGGTGCAATTGATCAAAATCTTGTAAGTCGATGGAAAGTTAACACAAAAGTACCCAAGGTATTTTGCCTGACAGGCAAATGCTACTGTTGATGTGGCTGCAGTTTCCTCAGACAGTGCCTGTCTTTTCAGAGGAAAGTGGCCCATGGCTCAGCGCACACATTGGGGAAGGGCTGTGGTGTTTTGGCTTTTCAGGGTGTTTTTTGACCTCAAATTTAATGGAAACCTCCAATGTTTTTCTTTTATTTCCTTTGTGCTTATGGAGAGCAAAGAGCAGGACTATTTGTCTGCTGTGAAGATCTGTAAAAAAGGAAATCCAGTTTATTTCCGTTTTCAACTTACTCCTTTATAAGTCTCTTCTTGGAAGAGCTCTCTTTTTGGCCCAGCACCTGAACCAAATCTAGTCCTGCCAAAGCCTTCAGGGTTTGACTTGGTGGGCACGATGCCTTAGTTCAGTCCCTGTTTCTGCAGGGTGACTGGTGCCTGGCTCCCATGCCACCAGGGGCTGGTGCTTTGCCACCTTCTGCCACAGGCAGGTGCCTGTCACCTGGAGATGATATTTCAGGAGCCGTTGTAGAAAAATGAGAGCCAGAGGTCACTGGAGTCAGAGGCCCAAGAGTGGGCACAGTGGCCTGATTTTCACTAGAGGGAGCTGGTGGAATTCCTGGGGCTCTTCATTTTCTGTTACTGAATGAAATCAATCATCACTGAATGAATTCTGAATGAAATGGATCATTACTGAATGAACACTGAATGACAGGGATCAGCTCTTGCTGAGTGAAAGTCCTGTGGGCAGGACCCACCCCCATGTTATGTGGCTGGGGGTGGGGGGGATGCTGCTCCAGAATGAACATATCCGTAGTTCTGCAGTGCTAACTTTTGTGCTTTGGTGCACAAGTGCCACAGCTACTTTTAGCTGTAATGATAACACAAAAGAACTTAGTTTTTCCCCACCTGCCAAGCCAATTGCAGTTCATTAGAGTGGTACCACCTTTGTGAGTTTGAAGGACCTTGTGAAAGGAGCAGCCACAGTAAAGAAGTGTATCTAGTACAGGCACTATAAGGAAAACATGTGTTGTAGATTTACATGGAATACATTCTGTTCCCAGCCAAGCAGCAATTGTGGGACTTGTCAGCAAGAATAATTTTAAAAATTTAATTGATATGACCTTACTAATGGTTAATTCCAAAAGCAAGACTGTATGAGCAGTGCATGAAGCATATTTGTTGAGCCTGCAAATCTAAACCACCTGATCATCTTTCTGCTGGATTAGGGGCTCACTACCCACAGCATCACCACATGAGAAACACAGAGGTGCTTAATGACTGCATTTTGTGCCACAAGGGCCAAAGACATAACTGTGAGATTTTTGTTCCATGTTCTCAGTCGTGTGTCTTTCACTGGATGCCTGGTTTGTGCAGGTTGCTGCAGGGCAGGGGAGACACCAATGGCACAGTGGGAGCCTTAAGACCATCTGTGCATCATGCCGGGCTGTGCAGAGATTGTACACTGAGCCAAGGTGAGCTTTCTGACCCCTACAGCCATTACTAAAACACAGCAGCATTATTATAATACTGCACACCGTGTAGTACTGTAAGCACAGGGTGCTTGTAGTACAGTGATGTTAGTGCCTCATGCTTGTTTAACTTTTGCAAGAATCTCACACTTCTAGGGATAGACTAGAAATACACAATGCAAACCTGTGTGTAAATAGTGCAGTCCAAGGGAAACAAACTTTTTTGCATGGCCAAGGTTTCACCCACTGGCTGTGGAAGAAATAGAAATAGGATTTGTTTGTCCCGTGTCCTACTTTTGTCATAATAACATTGTTGTAAGAATTAATGAATGCAGGCTACAATGTGGATTTTGTATGTCACCAGAAAACAGTTTTTGAAGTGGTTTATTTGATCGTGGCATTGCAAGTCTGGAGTCAGTAATAGCTGTTCTTAAGTAAGGTTTATGGGTTCCTCTTTAGAGAGAGGAATTTCTATACACTCATTTAGTGGCAGCCCTGACTGTAAGCTATTGAGTCTCCAAACTGGGTGGTTAAATGTCAAAACTACTTTTGTTGCATCATTCCTGACTCCGTTTAAGTCAGCATTATTACTAATGAATTAAATTTCTCTGTATGTGTCAATGTGTGTTGTTGCATAGAAGTGTGAGCACTCACTCCAGTGTGAATTGTGTGCTTCAGATCAGTTTTCTGCCTCAAAGTGGTGGCAGAGATAGTGAGCAAGAAGTGTGTGTGTGTGTGTGTGTGTTACAGCTGTGTAAGGAGCAATTGCTCCCATATGCTCATGGCAACAGATTGCTCACCCTCATAAGTAGCTCATTAGTTTATCTGAGAAGCTGTGATGTAATTAATAAAAGTAATCTGGAAACTTTCTTCTGTATGTGGCCAGGAGAGCATAGGCACCAAGGACTTCATGGGCAGCACTTTCCTCTCGTGACTGTCCAGGCTGAGGTGATGAGGATAGTCACAGCTACAGCACAGTGTTTCTGTGGTTGAGGGATGGAAAACAGGGACATGAAGGAATGGATATCAGCATGGCTGTGTCAAAAGGAGTAGGGGCTGTTGTATGGTCTCCTCAGCCAGCCGTGAGCATGCCCTTAGTTCAGCCAACAGGTGACTGCACATTCCCAGGATGTTCCCAGCAATTGTCTGAGCTAGTATGGGCTCGGTGAGCAGCAGCCTGCTAAACAGTAAAAGAACAAATGAGAGTGGCTTATAAGGGAGTACAAGTGTGATTCATAACTTGTGTCAATACATGTTGTGTTGCTCAGTCTTTCCAAATGCATTGGTGCAGCCCATGGTATTATTTCTTAGGCTGTGTCTCATCTGCAGATGCTGTACAGTTACCACACCCTGCCAGTGCTTTCACAAGAAGCACTTCCCTCCATTAACCTTTTTCTGATGGTGGGTGGGACCAGAAGTTCTGCAAGAAAAGTTAAATATGGAGACTTTCTTGTAGAAGCTGTAGCATGGGTTGTCCAAATGGCAGTGGTGTTAGTGAATCATCCTTGACTCGCATCTGACCGAGTTTTATAGTGTAAAAAAACCCTGTATTTGCTTCAAGGCTTCTTGTTTCTTTCTTCACATTTTTTTCAAGGTGATTGGAAGACATGTCATGACTGTTTCATCTTTGTCTCTTGACTGCTGCTGTGTCTGTTAGCAAACCATGGCTAGGGATGACTATAAGGCAGTGTAAAGCAGTAGACCTGACCATTTGGAGTGTTATGTGTTTCAGTAGAGCAACATCTTTCCATATTTCTGGCATCTTTAAGTCGCAAGAGTGCTTATATTTGCTCAGAGAACACTGATGTGGATGTTTTATCCTTTGTCTAATTATAACAAATGAGAACCTGTTCAGGTGCTAAAACAGTAAAATTAAAAACCCAACAACAAACCATTGAGTTTGGAGAAGATTAACAAGCTTAACACTGGGGACTTGCCATAGCTGAGCTATAGAAATTTCATTTTCTTGAAGCAGCAGCCAGACTGTCTCGACAGTGTGAGATCCTCAGTGCACAGGAGTCTTACAGCATGAACATGCAGCAGGTTCAAAGGTAGTAGCCAGAGTCCAACCAGGGAAACTGAGCCTGGTCTGCCTGACCCAGTTCCTGACAGCATGATGCTGGGTCTGTCTGACCAATTCAATACTTGTTTTGCACATATCCTTCCTTCCTGATATGCTTCATTTGCACTTTAGTAGACGGATGTAGGTGTTTCCAGGATTACCGTGGGTGCTAAAATATATTAGTGGAGTACAGAGATCAACTTTTTTGTGTGGTCCTTTTCTTTGCTGTTGCAGCTCATTTTCTCCTGTTGATTATGATTAATTTGGTTCAAGGTGGAGATGCTAGATGTGGTTGTAATTGGAGTAATTTACTTTTGTAGGAGAAATATGATACTTTTCAGTTTTCTTTTTCTTAATAAAATTCTGTGACCCTGTGGGGTTTGACTAGGATTTTTTAACAGTCTGATAAACTGCTCCTCTTTACAATGGGTAAACAGAGGTCAAAAAAGAAAAAGTGTTTCCAATACACTATTGAGCTGGTTCTCATGGCACTAGGGTTGTGGGTTCCATCCCTGTATGGGCATTCGCTTGGGAGTTGGACTTGATGATCCTTGTGGGTCCTTTCCAACTCAGAATATTCTGTGAGCTGGAAATCCACTGCTGCTCACTTTGCTGAGCAGTGAAATTAGGATTTATGGACAAATAAGCCCATGAAATAAAAAAGCTCAAGATTTTTGTAATCTATGTGATGCTATATAGGTGAGTGATCTGAACTACTGTTGTGTTGTTGGAGGGGTGTTGGCTCTAACTGCAGCCTGCAATGCCTCCATGCTTTATTTTAAGTGTAGAATTGATTTTAAATATACAAGGTTCTTGATTATGTAAAATTTTATTTTAATCAACTGTTTAGAAAACAATTATTTGAGTTACAAGTAGATCAGTTTCTAGATCTATGTGCCAGCGGCCATATGTATGGTGTGGATTTTGGGGTGGGGGAAAGGGTGTTGGGATTTGGCGGGGAGTGGTTTGGAGTTTCTTAGCGTAACACAGAAAAGAGGGTTTTCAGTTGAGCAGCCATCTCTTCCTGGAGAGGAAACTTGCAGGATGATGTTTGTGCTTGTTTTAGTCATCAGAGGTGAAGTGCACAATAATGGCCAGCCTATGTTCTTACAATTGGAGGATATTTCTCATAATGAAGGAAGTTTCCAAGGTCAGAAGCTACAATGCCCGGAGAAGGTACATCAAAAGTGTTGCTCACATCACTTGCAAGTATACCATGGATTGGATTTGGGCTTTTGTTTAGGGTTACTTAGCTCTTCGACACACTCCACCCATCAAAAAAAAAAAAAAAAAGAAAAAGAAGCCTAAATGGGTACTTTTGAAAAAGTCTCACTATAGTATTTTGACATCCTGGACATTCCCAAACTCAGGTTGTCTGCTTCTGGTTTTGCAATGAGAATTACAGTGTCCTGTGGTGATGGCAGCAGCAGCACCTCCTGGATCTAGTCTGGGCCTGTGAGTTTCAGTGACCTCCTGTCATGGGAGGGCAGGACAGGTCACACCCCTGTGTTGAGCTGTGCGTGTGTCAAGAAGAAAGCTTTGGGCTATTTTAGCAAAATTTGCATGAGGAAAAAGACAAAAGGCTAGATCCTAATTTTTATAGGTCACTTTGTAGCTCCATTTACTATGCAAATTAATCTTACCGGTAGTGTAACAGTTTGGAAACCCCTGACACAATCTGTTTCTCTCTTGGCACTTTTGTGTGTGTGCTTCAGTGTAAGGACTGTCTTTTACAATTCTGCTTTTTTAAAGCAGTATTTTTAACCACTATTTGCTTAGTTTAGCTGTTACCAAGCTATTTACCAAACAGCTGTTAATGTAAATTCATCTTCTTTTAAGATGGCAAGAGCAAGGACACTCCTTAGAGGTTTACCAGTTCATTTTATTTGTTTTTCAACCTCCTGCTGAGGTTTGCTGTTGTTCTGTCAAAAGGACAGCAAAGTGAGAGGTTGCTCTACATAGTCCTCATTGCTGCAGACCTTATTCTGTTTGTACCCAAAACTCTGACTCAGTACTGTTGAAGTCATCTGAGTCTTTCCCTGTGCTTTGGGTTGTTCTGAATCAGTCTATAAACCTAAAATTCAAAGCTGCTCCTAACAAAGGCAACAAACCCTTTTTCCTTCAGTTCCTAACAGAACTTTTGTTGTGGTTTAAGCCTGTTGTTCACACCTAATCATATTCACCAGTGATCATTCCAAGCATCATATATTAGAGTGAAATTATGTAGTATTCAATGTTTCCTTGATTGCTTCGGTTCATCAACAATTATTGCATTAAAAAAGGGTGGTGGCGTTCTGCCATCCCTACTCCATCACTCTGCAATTGGCAATGGTGGTGAGGAATGGCTGTAAACGTCATCCAGGCAGCTAAGGTAACCCCTGGTATTTAAGGAGATGAGAATAAACACTGACCTCCTTTTAGGTGTGGACAGGTATGAGACAGGAGGATTTGGAAAGCTGAGGACATGTGTTTTGGGAAGTGTGCTAGATGTGTTGGCTATAAGCTGCTTGTCCTTGCCCTGCTCTGCATCGTGGCCAACATTTTACTTTATTTTCCCAATGGCGAAACAAGATTTGCTTCAGAGCATCGGCTTGGCAAATATGTGGAGTGCCTTCATGGCATTCTAGGCGGAGGCATTCTGGTAAGTAATGACCTAGTGGCTTCTTTCAGGTTTATTTTGGGGCTACCTCATACTGTTCCTTTACTGGTTATGTTAATTTATTCATCCAGTATCTTATCAGCAAGTATCTTTGGAGTTTTATCTGAAAAAGTTTGCTACATTATCCCATAAGTATTATTAGTTACTATTGGTTATCTTACCTGCAACGTTATGTCACTTTAAAGCTGAAAAAATCATAGGGTCTAGGTCACAGAATCCAAATGCAAAACTGAAGCCAGATCTCTCAGTGGGTCACTGTTTGTATAAAGGGTTAAATATTATTTTTTTGTTATATTCTCCTTTTAAATATCCCTAACTAACTAGCATTTACTTACAATTCCTTAATTTCTATTATCTGAAATGTTGATAGTTATTTCTCTGCCTTAGCTACTTATGCAGAGGAATTGAGTAGCAGTTGTCAAAGCTTTGCATGTGAGCAATAACAAAGAAGGAAGAATTGTGTTCATTATAGGACATTGTTAATCTGAAGCTATTATTTTCTACCTCTTCAGTTTTGTGGACCACATTGTGCAGTTTGCAGATAACTCTTTACTCTTTCTTTATGGTTTTCCAGGGTACTCCTGGGTGTAGATTATTTGTAAGCAGGCATTATTAAGTGCTGCTAGTGCTGTAGGAGAATCCTCTTTTTAATGAACTCTGGTCCTTCTTGTTTTTATGCTAGAAGCTCTGGAATATGGATGATTTACGTTTCTTACAGATAGCTTCTGTTTTCTTAGCTTCCATTTCTCCCATGGGAAACTGGTTGTGAAAACTTGGAGAAAGCTAGAAGTCTGTAATGAGCTGTTTGCCAGAACTGGGCAAAATCTTCATAGACTTTCTACTCCAGTCAGACTATTTGTCTGTGTTTCCTCCACGCCCAGGTGCTCATTCCAGCTGCGGTGTTCATGGGACTGCACAACGGCTGCTGTGGGTGCTTCGGCCATGAGGGCTGTGGGAAGAGCTGTGCGGTGAGTCTGTGCACCCCACTCCCAGGTAACCCCAAACACAAGATGATGGCTGTGCTGACAGCTCATGTTTATGTTTGCTGTGCAGATGCTGTCCTCAGTTTTGGCAGCCTTTGTTGGGATCCTTGGCTCTGGATACTGTGTAATCATTTCAGCACTGGGCTTGTCTCAAGGACCATATTGTTTTACTCACCTACAGAGAAACTGGGTCTATCCTTTCACCGATTCCTCTGGAGGGTAAGTTGTGTGTTCATGAGGATGTTATATCTTACCCCATGTACACATGGGCTTTATTCCAGTCACTTTCAACAAAATCCAGGACCATACGTACCAAGATCCATTCATAGCTATGTTTTTCACTCAGTAAGAACTAATCAAATGGCATCATTTACCCACACTGCTATATGTAAAACCAAAGCAATAGAAATCCTCTGCCCTACAAAAAGGGATTTGAACATATATATAGGTAATTAAATCTGTATGTCCTATAGTGTCCATGTCCAAGAACATCTCTAACAAAGTATAAAGTTTTAGGACTTTAAGGGATTTTCAGACTCTGAATAATGGTTGTTATGAAATTTGCCTTATTATTTGTAAGAGCCCATTTTGTCAGGCTTGCTTCTGAAGTTGCTTTGTGTTAACATAAAGTGGCACAATACCCTCATTAGTGATAATGGCACAGAGCCTCATGAATGAAACTAGAGAAGGTTTCTAAGAAGCTTTGTACACTGCAGGATGGGGAGCACCAGAAGCTCCCCTAATTATCCCTAATTAGTGTTCTTCAGCAAAAAGAAAGTCTATGTATCCTATTTGCCATTAATGCCCACAAATCCTGATTAGCTTTGTATCATGGCATGCATTTAGTGCCTGCATGGTTGGCAAACTCAAGGTTTGTATTCTGTGATTCTGTGAAACTTTTCATGGAATGAACCATGGCTATTTCTATTCCCACTTAAAGTGAACATTCCTGATGTAGTTACAGACTAGACATAATTTGGTTCTAGTGTATATATGACACAATATTAATATGCTTTTAATTGCTATGTACAGGTATTTGTTTGAATACAACAAGTGGTCTGAATGTCAAGAACCTCAAAACATTGTGCAGTGGAATGTCACCCTGTTTTCCATCCTCCTTGTCTTGGGAGGAATAGAGTTCATCCTGTGCTTCATACAGATAATCAATGGCATTCTGGGAGGACTGTGTGGGTTGTGCTGCAGTCATGAGGAGGTAAGTCATTTGTAGTTATAACCGTGCTTCTCAGATGAACATGAAACAGTATTATTCCTGATTCAGCACTTACTTTTTAGACATTCATAAGCAACAAATTCCCTCTACAACTGTTTTTATAGCCCCGTTGTGTTTAGCATTTTCATGTAGTGTTTGATCACATGCTTTCATCTGATTCTTCAGCTGTCCCAGTGACATTAGTCTGCATGGGAGCTGGAAGCTGGAAGGCTTTTGTCTGCCCAATGGCACATGTGATCATCAGCACTATATAGGAGATATAACTGAGATGCATATTTCCTGGTGTCTGTTGTCTTTGCCTAAACCATGATTGCACAGTGTGGTGCTTGTTATAACTATATGGCATTAGCCTTGTGTTTTGCCCACAGCAAAACTCATGAACTACTGAGAATTTGCTGCATGTAATGAGAACTGCAGCATTCTGGCCTTGCTTAGTAAGTGAGGGAAGAGAAGGAACTAAATTGCAGTTAACAAAACCTGCAGATTGATCTGAAGGGTTTTTCAAAGTGGATTTTTTTTTAGTTAGGAAGAGGAATTTCCTCCAAATTTCTTTAAAGCCTTGTTAAACAGTTTGGGCATATTGTTAAAATCAGTATTGTAATGGTAGTGTTGGAATTTCCATGGCTTAGGGTATGAGCCAGCTATAATTTATATCGCATGTTATCGATAACATATTTTTAATTGACATAATTGATTGTTCAGGCTCTTGCAAAGCTATTAGTGTTTTCTTCCTCCTGTTTTCCGTGGTCTTCCACAGTCTGCAGTATAGAAGAGCCATACCATGATTTTCTAACTGTGGTCAGGTTAATTTTTTCATTTATAGTTGGACACAATATGAGCATTCCTTCCATTAATATGTTTCTTTCCTTTTGTTTCCCCTGCAGACATATGCTTGCTAGAAGCCTGACAATGCATTGGCATCGGTGCATGTGTGTGCTGTAATGAGTATTTTCTGGATTTTTTTTAAAACATTCCATGCATACCGAAACACACATTTTTGTCAAACTGTGCTGTTGCCATCATTTTAACTGACTTGGGGCCAGACTTTCTTGTTGGAGTCATATGCAAGTTTTCCACTAACCCTAACCTGCCTGTACTGAAAGGCAAAATGTATCCTGAAATTCTTTGGCTCATTTCGTCTGTACGGGTGTTAGATGGTGAGTTGGACTAGATGATCCTTGTGGGTCCCTTCCAACTCATAATATTCTGTGATTCTGTGATTCTGTCTTAGGATAGGCAACTGCCTGAACACGTCACTTAAGAGGCTTTATTTATTTATTTTTCTTTCTAATGACCCAACAGCTGTGTGCTATATCCTGTTTTCCCAATAAAGTTGCTCTTTAATTCCCATCTTCAAATGAACACAAACCAAATCCAGTCCGGCCTGGATATAAATGAATACTGGGTTTTGGTCAGCTGGACCAAAAACCAAGCTGCTGTAAAATGTGGATGATTGAGGGTAGATACATGCACTTCACATTTTCAGGATTTTTCTGAGCTTCCCCCATATTTCAGAAATAAAGATTTGTATTAAATGTACCCAGCAGGTGTCAGTGATTCCTTCCCTGCCATGCTGAAACACTGTTTGCCTGGTCTTGGAGTAAAGGGCAGTGGTGGCATGAGAATGTGGATATAAAGCAGTGAGGTTATAACCTGCTTTTCCTGTCCAGCAAGCTCTACCAGAGTGGGAACTGCTTCTCTGCTTGGTTTGGATCATGTAGCTGAGTCAGCCGGGGTTCAGGCACAGCTCTGTGACAGATACAGCCACACGTGTGGAGTCCTAGTCCTGGCTTGGGGGTGGCAGTTCCTGAGGGGATCCCCATGCAGCTGAGCCCGGCTGTGAGTCCCCTCTGCCCTCTCAAGGGGGATCACCTCGTGAATGCTGTGACAGGCCTGTCACAATACAAAATGTGTGTCTGGCTCCTGGTTTGTCCCTCACTCAGCAGACCCTCAGGCCTCACAGTGTTCAGGGAATAAAGTCCAAATTCAGGTCAGCAAAAGCAGATAAATACACAGAAGTAGTTGATAGTCTTTAGTGCCATTTTTTGTTGTGCTTATCCCTGTCTTGCCTTGGAATGGGAAGAAGGAGAATATGTGTGTGCACACATTGTATATGTATACACAAAAAAAATCCCTTGCCGCTGTGCAGAATGGTGTCTGTGTGTGTGAAGAAGTATCTGCAAGTTTAAACTGGGTATGGAAGGAGAGAAGGAGGAAAAGAGGATCTTCGATGGAATCAGGTATCATTCCCATGCAACTCTGAGTTACTTTCCTTTATGCTTGCATAATGGTTATTTGTCTTTCTGGTACACACAGTTAATTAATGAATCAAAACAATGTTAAAAAGCGCAGTAGATAGAATGATTAGGAGAGAGTTCAGACTTGGAACTTGAGCTCAGATCCATACAGCACTAATGCACAGCATTGCTACTCACTATTTATGTTACTATGTGAAAACAGGCTAATGGGATTCCTTTGTTGTCTGGTACATAACACAGTGGTTTGGGAGGTTATTAATTTCATTGTGGAGAAGCAATTGGTTTAGGTTGTACTCATTTCATTTGGCAGAGAAGTCACTGATCCAAAGCAAATATGACTTTCAGGTATCAGTCTTGGCATCAACTCCTGGATAAGGACAGCAATGGGAAAGCAGTGCCTGCAACACTCAGTAAGGTATTTGAGAAACTGGCTTACAGATCTGCTTAATTCTTAGTATGGAATGGTTATTTTCTGTTCTATTGGTATTGTGTGTCAGCAAAATAACCACAACATGATTTGATATTTACAGAGCTCAGTTCAAATACAAACTAAGTTGTGATGTGGACTGGTGTACTGCAGAACAAGTGCTGCTCCAGGCATTGTTTCCCAAGTTAGTTTCTTCTAATCAGAATAGGTTATAATGGAATTAGCAGCAAATTTGATTATAAAATAAGCTGCTTGCTACTAATTTTGGCCTTTGCTTTTAGAAAAAAAGATTTCAGCTTATTAGATGATCTTTAGGTTTTGTAATAGAAGATCAGTCGTGGGGATTTGATATTCATGCTTTTACTGCAGGTGTTTGCTCTGCTCTTTAAGGCACAGTGTTGGTGATATGAATTCTGTCTCTGCCTGTGAATCTGGAAAAGCAGGTGTGCTACTAATTCTGAGTAGAGGGAGACCAGAAAAATGTGTCCTTAGTGATTAAAGACCAAACCAGGAAATATGGATAGATCAAGCCGGAGAGCTTCAAAATGAAACCTCCTAGAAAAAGAGTCACAGCAGAGAATGGGTAGAAAAATCGTATAATTGTGTGAGTACTACCATGCCCATTTCCTTGTGTGATCTCATTCAAAACAATAGCATGGGATTAGTTACAATATGAAAGCCAAACAGCCTTTATGAGAGGATGAGAGAAGCCTCATGCGTGCAGAGCCTGAAAGAAAATATGTTGTGACATCATTGCATCTAAAATCAGTCTTCCTGCGTTTGATAGAGCCTCATTTTTATTGTTCTGACTACAACTTTCCTACTGAGTAAAGGCTAAGCTCATTCTTGAGTTACTTTTCTGATGACTCACAAGAGCATAGACTGAAGCCCTGGATCATGCTGTGAGTGTTCAAACCACTCCAGCTCTGTGTTACTGGAATGGATGTTTAGTTGCTCAGGGTTTAGAGAATGATGACATGTGACAACTGACAACGGGGAAGAGGCCCAACTTTGGCTTTGCACAGTGCAAACAGCAGGCATTTCAACAGACCTTTTGTCCTGCACAAGAAGTCACGTGTAGGTCTGTTCTATGCAGGCTCAGAATCAAACAATTGGAGAAATAGCAGTACTTAATTTGCAAAACAGTTGAGCCACATCACGCTGTGGGAAAGAGTAACTGATTAAAAGTGTGAAAATAAGTCTGCCTGGCAGTTTCTAACCAGTGTTATTTGGACTTCTGTGTTCTCTGCAAGATGGCCAGACTCAGCCTGGTGTTTCTGTGCAGCTCCCCCTGGTCAGCAACAAGTGCTGGTTCCCCCTTAGGGCTCTGTACTAAATCTGTAGTGTGAAGCCAAGTGTGGCTTTCTGCACAGAGACTGGATATTTATCAACTGACAACCCCCTTCCCCATGCTGCTGTGAGGCTGAACAACCTGCCTCTGTCACAAACTGTGTCGCAGTTTGTATTCTGGGGAGGAGCAGAGTATTTTTGAGCAGTCATTAGGAAATGAGACCTTCGAAGTTCCTTCCTGAGTTTGACTCCTAGGCCTGTTTCATTTAGAAGATCACAAAGGAGAATCTTTTAGAAGGGAAATGGCCACTTCAAGACGTGCTTGGACAGGGCAGTGAATTTACATAGCTGTGTTCATCTGCTGTTCTGCTCACTGGCTCCTGTGAATATGAAATGACTGAATCAAGCTGGGGAGGTCAAAACACTTTTCATATTGAAAATCTTGTAATCTTTTGTTAGCTTAGGAGAGCAGAAGTTCCAGGGTTCTTGAGAGATGGCTTTAGAGACATGTGGAAGTTGTTTGACTTGCCTGCTGATCCCTCTTGCACTCTGGAGTATTGTTGTGAATATCCTCCTGTACTTCCCAAATGGGAAAGCTCTGCATGCAGACGGTTACCAGCTTCCCAACTACGTGTGGTATTTTGAAGGGATCTGTTTCTCAGGAGTGATGGTAAGTCATTCTGTGGATTTTTAATGAATTGGATTCTACTACAAATAATATTGGGTTACTCTTCAGCAATGCCATTGTACTTTTGAAGAGCATATGGATTGTTTTGGCAAAACCTTTGCAGGCAGAAAATCAGATTGAAAAAAATATTAATATAGTAATGACAAGCTATGTAATCTATTTATTGTTAGCTATGTATACTATTTAGTGTAAGTGATTTTGCAGGGTGAGTTGTTTGTTTATTTTCTGCTGTTTTTTGTTTATGTGTAACTTATGCTTGTATTATGGAGGCAGACACTATGTTGATTTAATCATCCATGGAGGCTGAATTAGAGCTCTTTTATCAAAACAAAATGAAACAAAAACTAAAAGAGCTTCTCATAATGGTTCAGATGTTTTAAGAGCTGTATGCAGTCCTGTATTTAGAAGACTGCATACAGTTCACAATGCATCAGGTGCCACTGTTGTCTCACTGTGATTAGCATAGTAGGATTTTCCCTGTTAAATTTTCAATATGTTCATCTGCAGTAATAAACTGAAGAGTTGCCCACTGTTCATGCTGTTCCCTGTGTTCATAAAGAGTTCTGTCCTCTGAGACAGAAAGCAGTTATGTGATTGAAGTGCATTGCACACAATCAGTGCTTGAAAAGGGCTCATCTGCATAAGGGAGGTTTATGAAGATGCTGAATGGAGAGTTATTGAAAGATTAGACATTCTTTTGAAATTGTGTATTCTCCCTGAAGCAGAAGAAAAGCATTATCTCTTCTAGCAGAGGAAAAAACCCTATCAGATAAAGAATTCAAACAGAAAAACAACTGAAAATTTGGGGAAAGGTTAACTACAACAGCAATATGGATATTTGGAACCATTTTAAGCCTTAGAGTTTTTACCAATTTATTAAAAATACATATCATTATGTTATAAACAGGTCAGTATGTGAGAGAATAGTGCAGTGATTCAGAAACACTCCCTTCACATATTTCCCCTTTCAGACAAGTGCCTCTCTGAGTGAGTTTGTGGTTCTGGAGTCCAGATCCTACTTATCAAAACAACTCCAAGATCAGGCTGAAATAATCCAGTAATCTGAGAAAATCAGTGTGGACACTTGACAGAGAAAACTAATGAAAGCCCGGGTGAATGTAATGAACAGCTTGCACTGCTGACTGTTTCTAGCATAACTGCATTGGTGAGGAGGGCGAGACACTGGTCCATGTACCGGTGCCAGCAAGAAGCCATTGAACTGAGGTGGTTGTACCAATAAAATGTCCTTTGTATTGATCTTTTACTTATGAACTTGGTTTTATTGTTTCAGCTTCACTGATGTAGCTGTGCCCAAGCTCGTAGTGCTTTGCTGTGGTAGGACATGCTGTACCCTTGTTTTTCAAGCACAAGACAAAAGTACTGTGGCAGCCTCCTAAAAACCTCTCCTGTTTCACCTGTGCCTTGAGTAATTGTTCTCTTCCATGGATCAGCTTTAAAATCTCAAGAGAGCACTAGAGATGCAGCCCCTGTTTTCCACAGGTGAAAGAGACTGTTTTAGTATCTGCAGTCATCTCACTGACTTCATGGTGTCCCTTACAGATCCTTCTTTTGGCAGTAATTCTAATAACACTGGAGCGTAGTGTGTTCTATCGGTGCTGCCAGAGTGAGAGCTGTAACAAAACCTACAGGGTGAGTCTGTGTTTTATTTCTGTGCAACTCCTTAGCATTTGTTTTGAGTGCATTCCTGCTTTTGTGTTCCCAGCACATCCTGCTGCCTTCTCCATGGCTGTTTCCACTTCCTTTCACAGAGGAGGATTCTAAATTGGGTTGCAAGGTGGTAAAAAGTGTAGTTTCTTCCTCCTGATGCATAAGCAGGATGAAAAAAAATTAGACACACACTCCCTACAAATGCTTGTAAAATAAAATAAGAATGTAATGTGTGTCAATGGAGTGCCCCAACCAAATATTATTTGTATTATTTGTAAGTTATTTTTTCCAGTCATGACTCAATATATGCTCTCAGGGATACAGGCCTATTTAATACATGATTGTGTTCTTACAGTATTTTGGAGAAAATCTTTGCAAAAAATGCAAGTTTAAAATAACCCACAACAGACAATATGTAACTTAGAGTTGTGGCATGTCTTAAACTGTTTTAATCTTTATTTTGTATGTGTAAGCTTACTGTTCTTTACCTGCTATTTTTCTTATTGAATTTTGAAGACTGGGAAAATGAAATGTGAAATTCAACCCCAAGGAAGTAGTTAGGCAGACTGAATGATTGTATTTGCTGTGGGCACTGTCTCCTCACAGTAATATTTCTTTCTCTTTGCTCCAGAGTTTTATTTCGATTGTGTTAGCCCTGCTTGGAGTTGCTTTCTCAGGATACAGTTGCATCATTTTTACCCTGGGTTTGATTCAAGGCCCTTTCTGCAAGTCGTCAGGAGGATGGGATTACATTTTCAAAGACACTGCTGGGGGGTAAGAAACATCAATGTAAAATTTCTGCAAGAAATCGTTCATTGAAAAAACAGTTAGACACATTCTTCTTACTTCCCACTGGTGCTTCTCTGACAGGTACCTCACAGATTACCTTGCCTGGTCTCAGTGCACAGAACCTGCCAACATAGTGGAGTGGAACATCATTTTGCTCTCAATTCTGATAGCTCTCAGTGGCCTGCAGCTGATCATCTGCTTTCTCAAAGTGGTGGCTGAGTTGAAGCGCACACTCTGTGGGACCTATTCTGTTTTTGTTCAGGTAATAAAACATCTGAGGTTAATTTCTTCAGCATCTCCAGGTCAGTTTAGCTTCAGCAGTTTCTCTCAGTGGAGAGCCTACACTTTTGGTTGATGCACTCTCCACGTGTAGTGGTTCGACCGTGGCCAGATGCCAGGTACCCACTGAAGTTTCTCTCTCATCCACTCTGCAACTGGACAGAGGAGAGAAAATAGTTAAGGTGGGGACGGAGAGAGATGCCTCACCGATCACCATCACAGCCTAAACAAATTCCAAGTGGGGATATTAATTAATTACTAACAGAATCAGAGCTTGAGAATGAGAAATAAAATAAATCTTTAAGACACCTTCCTCCCTATCCCCTCCCTCCAAGTTCTACTGCACAAAACCAATGCACCATGTTGCTGCATTTTGTTTTTTTAAAAAGAGGGTATGTACATATAACACATTTGTTACTTTTGATTAATCCATGAATTCTTTGTGGTATAACGAGATTGGTGGCTATTCACTGACTTTTAAGGCTAGGATTGAGAAGGAAAAAAGTGTCTGGGAACTCAACACTGGAGCTGACTCCATTGCTCTTATGTCAGCAGAGCACCTTTGCTTAGCACCTTTCTTCTAATATTCAGTTTACAGACATCCTTACCACTGTGTGTCTTTCACATCAATAATGACATTTGCACTTCCTTTTTTACTTGCAGGCTGGAATTCTCTGAAAACAGCAAGGAAATTGCTGCTGCTTCTCTCCCACTACCAGAAAAAGTGACACAACCTGTACAACATCCATGGTGGTAGATTTGAGCACTACAAAAACAAATGAAACTCTTCTTTTAAATCTCTCAATCCTCTCTGTTTTGGATGAAGTTATTTGAACTGTTTGACATCTACATTTTTCTTTGCCTGTCCTGTTGTTCCTGGCAGGGACTTTTCAGTTTTTTAACCTCCAACTTGTTGTGACATTAGGGATGTTAGAATACCATGGAACTGCTTTTGTATTGACATCACCTGTCTTTTTTTAAAATAAACTGCTGCAGAACTGCTTTTATACTTCCCTCTCATTGCTTAGACCATATGAATATTTGTTGTTTCATAAGGGCCTGGTTCGAAGCCCAGTACATCAAGTGGGATTGTGAGTGCTTTGCCTGAAGCCACGATTCCTGAATGACTGAATTTTAGTTATAGGCAGACCGTGATGGCTGTGGAGGGCAGAGCCCACCCTGCTACTTCCATCTTGGAAGTTCTTAGCTGCAGAAAGCAATTACTGAAAAAGCCAGGAAGGGTTTTGTTCTTTTCTTTCGCAGAAAAGATCTTTTAAGATCTTTAATTTTTGAAGTAAAAGATCAACTTTACATTTTCAATCCAATTTGGGGGATTTTGAAAACATTCAGAGCATTTTGACATCCTCAATACAAGAAACAAAGTACAGTAGCTTAAAACATTAATGACAGCAAACTGCAGACTCATAATTTAACCAATTAAGTCAGATCTTTTTAGGCCCTCTGTATGAGAGAAGAGAGGTTTCTACTTGGGAAGCTCAGACACTTTGGTAATATTTTTGCATTCCTTAAGAGAAAATAATAGGAGTATGTTCAGGGACACAGATACCTGAAAGTTTGGGGGAGGCACGATTAAAAGCAGGAATGGAAAAATCTTGCCTTTCAGAAGTTTAGGTTATATTTTAAATAGGAAAAACCTGCAGTTCTTTGCAAATCAAGCAAGAGTAATTTAGAAGATTCAAGGGTCAGAGGCAAAGAAAGGCTCAAGGGTATTTCTTGTTAGCTTTTTTCTCTTCCTCAATCCAATTGAAATCTTAAAAAAAATATATCCATAAACAATTCTGTTAGCTGAGAATAAAGGAATTACTTTAAGTAGTGTAACAGGAGGTAAATGTTTTCTCGTTTTTACCTCAGTTGATTTACAAATGGGGTATACATAACCTGGATAAGCTGGTGTTTCCACTCTATCATTGACCTTCACCCATGGCAAAGCAAAATAATCCCTACAGAAATAATTTTCATCCTGTAACACCAACCTGTGAAACTCCAGGATTTCATCATAAGTTTGTTCAGATTTCAAAATCTTGGCTTTGACCACAGCAATTTAGACAGAAGCAGAGACCCCCATTTAATGCAGGTATGTAGAAGGTTCCAAAAGGTGAGAGTGTGAAATTCGATATTCTGACAGTGCCTAATGTTTTTTATATCAATGGTGATTAAAATTGGTAATTTATCTTTATACCACAGTCCTGGTAAATAAGGCTTAGATTTGTATGTTATGAATGGAAAACTGCTGTACTTTAGTTATGTTCTGAACCTTAATCTTCTATCCAAAAAATCATAATTTTTCTGACCAGTATTAAAATAGCTCCCAAGAAGATTGGGTTATTAGATATTAAGTTGCCATACAATGGAAAATGTAATTTAGAATGAGTGTGACTGTGTCAGTGCTCAGTGCACAGACAAGATTTTTAAAGAATTCTCAAGTGACATTTTTTAATAGAAGTTTACATCTGGCTTTGTATGACTCAAGCTTCAGACACAAGTATGCTGTAATGTGTACATGCTCAGAAAAAGTGCCATCGCAAACTTCAGTTACGTGGTTTTTAAACATTGCACATTTAAGGTCCTATTTTGTTCTTCTTTTTCAATGAAACTAACAGATAAAAATGTTTACGGGACTTGAATAAAGCAAAAGAAGCCTTTGCCACTGAGTAGTGCATTTTCGTAATGGTAATACGTAGTTAAGATTATCTGGATCTGATATTTTTAATCTTTGAAGAATGTGGTTTTTCCTCTCTACAACAGACCAGAAGGAAGATAACATGGGGTGGTAATTTTGTGGAATTTCTGAGCCTCATTTGAGCAATACTAGAACTGCTTGGAAAGGGGATGCAAACACCCCCCATCTCCATCCCTGAGTAGCTGGTCCCTTTCATCTCTAGCTACGTGTCATACTTCCTGCTAACATGACATTTCCAGGGAACTGTGGTGGGTAGCAGCGCTGACCCAGGCATTCCCTGGTGTGCATACTGGTCCCAGTGACCCCAGTCAGTTTGGTGGTGGCTGTGCAGAAGGGAACAGGCAAATCTGGGGAGGCAGAACAAACAAGAGGAACACCTGGCACATTTTGTCAAGGCACACCTTGGGCTCATTGTGTCAATGCAGTGCAGGTACATAGGGGCAAGGTGTCACTTAGAGATTTTCATAGCATGCTTGAGAAATTGGTTTTTTGTGCCACTTGTCACAGGAACTATTTTCTCTCTGAGCTATGGAGAGAGTAATGAAGAGTGAAGAATATAATTAAGCTTAAGTCTGTAAATCCACTTAAATCTACTTTCAGTTCAGTGACAAGATTTACAATCCATGACAGTGTAAATGGTCATTTGTGTGACTGTAGGTTGGCAGAAGCTGAAAAAATTTCCTTGAAGATTATTGGAACTGGAGAGGTTACGAGAATATTTTGTTTGCTCTTGACACACAGAGACATTGTGCAATTGTTTTTATTGTGCTCACCAAAACAAACAGCAGCACGGAGGGGGAGGTAAGGAAGTGGGGAGTGGGTGAAACAGGGACATATAAAGGGAAATTGCATGTGCCTGCCCTGTGTTTTTATTTGATGTTTTCCACAAGGCTCAGGAATACAAAATGAAGCTATTTCTCCTGCTCTGCCTGCTGGTTTCTTCCTGTTGTCACGCTGAGGCAAAGAACCGGGAGTACTACATTGGCATTACAGAGACTGTCTGGAACTATGCCCCTGGTGAGGCCAACGCCATCTCTGGACAGCTTTTTGCAGAAGAAGAGTAAGTAAAGCAGTTCACACCGGGTGGGTTGGATTGGTTTTCGGCGGTTGTATGCCTGCAATGGAGCTGGTCCCTTTTATTGTCCTCTTCCTTTTCAGCTTCTCTGATTCCTCTTCTCCTGAGCCCTTTAACTGTGAGGCTGTGCTTGTGCAGAGGTTGATATTTACAGGGGCAGGGAAAAGGAAAGTGCAGAAGGAATACTCTACAACTAAATGGCAGCTATTTAAACAGTCCATGAAGAGCCATAACATATTTGATGTAGTTGCAGCTCAAAAGCTTCATGCACTCAGATTTTTGGTAACTGAGCCTTTGCAACTGAGTTTACGCTCCCCAAGTTTCATGGAATTCTGAATTGGCATTTTAATTACATTTCAGATCTGTGCTTGCCGAGGTACATCCCATTCCTTCCCCGTATACTCAAAAAGTACTCAGTGTCGTAGAAAACACTTTGCATTTCTGTAACTTGCTTCACATGGCTTGCTTGTTGTTGTACACAGCATTATGGAGGCCAGGCCTTTACCTGACACTATCAGTTTAGACCATTAACAAATGAAATGAGTACCTGGCACTACAGATGCATTTATGTATTTTCTTTACAGGCAGGCTGAAGTCTTCCTCAAAAGAGGACCACAGAGGATAGGAAGCACTTACAAGAAGGCGGTCTACACTCAGTACACCAGTCACTTATTTGACGTGGTAGTGGACAAACCTTCCTGGCTGGGATTTTTAGGCCCTATAATTAAGGGAGACGTTGGTGATTCCATTACTATCCACTTGAAAAACTTCGCTTCCAGAAGCTACACGCTGCATCCACATGGTCTAAGATACACAAAAGAAAATGAAGGTAAGCTTGATTCCATCCTATGCCAGAATTTATCAAAAGTTAATTATCCCTCTGAATATTGATATTTTAGAATACTGGTCAAGTAAATAAAGATAGTATATGATCAATTTAAAACTGGAGCTAAGAAGTTCAGTAATTTTTTCAAGAGTGAAATACAAAGTCAAAATTGGCCTTTTTTTGATCAACATTTTACCTGGAGTAAGAGTACATATTTGTGTTTCAACTGAAATAAGGGTATAAAGGTGTGTATATAGGAGAATCAGGAAAATATAAAAGAATAGAAAAGAAATATAAAAGAAAAATAAATATAAATATAAAATATAAAAGAAAATAAATATAAAATAAAAAATGATGCTGTTGTGAAGAAGTAAATTTGTGTATATGGTATGTAAGAGACACCAGTGTTTCTTAAAATGGAGAAACAAATACTTCTTGGTTATTAATTAATGAGATGAAAGTCTGACACACTTTAAGATGGGGGTGCCTTGTGATGGCTCCTTGCAATGGCCAGTCTTGCCACTCTCGGGCGATGGGGGATTTTTTGCACTGGATGGCACTAGAGTGTCAAAATCAGTCTTTAACAATCTTAAGTTAGAAGAGTTTATGAAGTATCAGGCTAACTTTTAGTATTTTGTGAACTTTTTCATTACAAGTAGTATGTGTCTTGATATAGACAGACTCTGTGTGACCAGCACAGTGTGCCATGTAGCCATATATGCACTTTTTTAAGCCTTTTTCTGTTGCTATCATTCCAGCAACACCTATATTCCTTCAGGACATATGCAATACTTTAAAACAGTTTCCAAGATTAATATTTAACAAATGTTTCGCAAATATTTGAACTGTTAATTTTTATCAGAAAAATGAAGCAGTCCTATGGACTTGAAAGGCAAATGAAGAGATTCCCAGAGAGAAAGAAAATATCTAGTCATCTGGTCCAAAAGTTGTGGGTTTTTAACCTGTATTCAGATGTTCAGTCCATTTCACTGCAACATGTCGTGCACTTGAAGTATTGGCAGGTGCTCTCCTGACACTCTGTTATGGACATGTGCTAATGGGGCTTCATGGTGTCTTCAGGTGCTTTTTATCCTGACAAGACCAAAGACTTGCTAAAGAGAGATGATGCTGTGGAGCCTGGAGGCCAGTACACTTACAGATGGGATGTGACAGAAGATCAAGGTCCAGCTACAGGAGACGCAGACTGCATAACCAGAGCTTACCACTCCCACATAGATGCTCCAAGAGATGTTGCCTCAGGGCTGGTTGGGCCTTTAATAATTTGCAGGAAAGGTAAACCATAAATAAATGTAAAGGTGATAGATAATGGTCACTGATAAATATCAGTGAAATAATTCACTGGAAGAGGAGATTACAGTTGATTTTGAAATTGCAGGTTTTTGTCTTCTCAATTAGCTGCCTTCAGTAGTGTGAGAAGTAGTTAGATTTTGTGTGTGACAGTGACTATAATCTACAGAATGCTTTGTCTACAAATCCATATAAGTGAGATGCGTTCATGCTAACAATGCACAAGGAAATGTGAATACGGATATAATAAACAGATTTACATGCAATAATTATTCTTACTGAAGTTATTTGATAGTATCTATCAAGAGGTATTTTTGTTTCCTGAGTGTCTGTAAGTTTATGTGTACAGTCACACTCAAGAAAAGTGGCAAAACGTGAAGTAAACAGGGTCCAGCCCTACTGAGACCACAGTTAAAACTGACAAAAATAATGTCAGTTTCCAAGGGCTTTGAACATAACTTCGAATAAACTGCTTTCTTTTTCAGGTACAATGAATACTAACAGTGATCAACACTTTGATGCTGAGTTTGTTCTTATGTTTTCTGTGATGGATGAAAATCTCAGTTGGTATCTGGATGATAATATCAAAACATACTGTTCTGAGCCTTCCAAAGTGGACAAAGACGATGAGGACTTCCAGGAAAGCAATAAAATGCACTGTGAGAGAACATTATATTAATGTTGCTGGTCACTGATATGGTGAAGTAAAACTTTCACGTCTTGTCTCCTTTAAAGATGCATTATAAATATTTTTTTTTTCCAATCAAGGTGTTTTCTTTAAAGATTAAGAAAAGTCCTTTTAAATAAGAAAAAAAAAAAAGGTGATGGCAAGTACTGTACAATGAACCCTTTGGGGTTGTGATATAAAATTCTTAGGGACCAAAAAGCACTTTGCCAGTGTAATTTCCCAGGCACTCTAAACAGAGTTGTGTTACTTTGTTCTGTATCTTAGTCCTGAACTCTGTGCTGTAATACCATAGTTTAGAAAAACTGTTGATATAAACAAGTAAGATGCCTTTGGTTCCGAGCAATGCAATTCCAGAATCACAGAGGGCAGCTGTGCAGATGAGGTGTGTGTCTGATACTGGCTCACTTTCGAAGATGTGAGGCTTTCTCCTGAGTTTCTTTCTATTTTGAAGAATCGAGCAATAGTTGTTTGATACCTGCTTTTGAAGAAAAAATCCTAAGGCCTGTGAAATTAACTGTAAGAAAAAACATTTATTTTAGCCATCAACGGGTACATGTATGGGTACCTCCCAAATCTCACAATGTGTGTGGAAGATAAAGTAAAGTGGCATCTTTTTGGCATGGGCAATGAAGCTGATGTCCATTCAGCCTACTTTCATGGACATACCTTAGTAGAAAGGCATCATCGAGTTGACACCATCAGCCTCTTCCCAGCCACATTTGTGGATGCTGTGATGACACCACGGAGCCCAGGGGAATGGCTGCTCAGCTGCCAAGTGAATGACCACATTGAAGGTACAGTAAAAATTTCAGTGATCAGAATTTATTTAGCTTTACCTAAGAGCTTACTGAGTCACCTTGGCAGGACTCCCAGTCTGGTTATATACCAGGCAATATTCTCCTCTGGGTCACAAAACTCTCTTAGTAATTGAAATGCCTACAGGTGCATCAGATGTGCTTGAGCACGTAGCCATGAAAATCAAGGGAGATTACTTCCAGCTGGTGGCAATTAGCACAGCTGCACCTTTGCAAGCCTCGACTTTGGGAAATAGACCAGCACAATGTTTGCCTCTTACTGGAAATAACTAACCGTGATTTTCTGTTTGCCAACAAAAAAGTTGGGGCTGTTCCTTGTTTGGCAAGGGGCACAGGACAGCAGGCTAACTTGCCTGTTGACAAAGACACGTTCCGGAATGTGCATTGGCAAATAAGCAGAGATGTTCTTATCCCTGTGTCTTCCTATATTTTCAGTTTTTGATACCCTTATGGAACACTTAGAAGCTAATTCCATGTTTTTGAACAATCTGTATCTCCATGAGAGAAGTAATCTGTTACAAAAATGGGAAAGAACACAGAACTGAAAATCATTCCCCAAGATTTGAAAATTCTGATATAAAAAGGAGTATGTAACCTACAGATTCAATGATCCAGAGAAAACAAAGTGCAGTTCATTCTCCTTAGGTTTCTCTACCTCCTCTTTTTTCCCCAGGTGGTATGCAGGCCCTTTTTAAAGTAAAAGATTGTAAGAAACTGACATCAGATCACAATGAGAGTACAAAGATAAGACAGTACTTTATTGCTGCAGAGGAGGTCATCTGGAATTATGGCCCATCTGCAATGAACCATTTTACAGGACAAGAATTAATTGTTGACAGGTAAATGCTTTTAATTAAAGAAGTTTTATTTCCCAAGCAGAATTGATTTAAACATGCTCAATAATAGCTTAATTGATTTAAACATGCTCAATAATGAGCTTAAACAAGCTCAATAAAGCTGTATAATAGAAGTGACTTTTAATCAGAATTGCTCATTGTCTTCACTTCTGCTTAAATACTAATTCAAATAAATATCAGACCAAATTAGGTCTATTGTTTTCCTTTTAATCTTACTATAAATTTTGATACGATATTAGTCATTTCACAGGGATTAAGATTAATTATTAAGTCCTATCTATTCAGCGACCTCTGATTCAGGATGGGTGATTATTCTGGGTTAGAGAACCAAGTTAGAAATTCATGGTCAGGGCCTCAGCGGATGGAAACCACACTAACAGCATCTCACTTAGGAAACGGCCTGCACGAGATAGCTTCATCCTTTGCTCTGTGTTTATGTATTTAAAACCTGGATTTTCTTTTACACAGTGAATCTCACATCTTTTTTGAACGAAGTGAGACAAGAATTGGTGGTTCTTATAAAAAAGCAATTTACAAAGAATACACAGATGGTTCTTTCACTGAACATAAAAAAAGACTCACAGAGGAAGCACATCTTGGGCTCTTAGGTAAGATAGTCTAAAATTTTTTCATGTCAAAGATTTATGAGAGTAAACAATCACTTCTATGAGTTAGGTAGCAGTGCCCCCACCTCCAAGGAGGGGCCTTCAGCTCTCCTTGTGTCCTACAGATGCTGGTGCCTGTGGCTTCCTCCAAGAGACATCCCAGGGTGTAAGGAAGTTCTTGAAAGTGATGCCATGGTGGTGCCTAGCTTCCCTCTGGGAGCCTGGTATGCAAAGGTCAGGCTCTGAACTACAAGGGCTGGCTAGGCATGTCTAGTCCTATTGATAACCTGGCTGCTTCTGGAATGGATTGGTGCTAGTGTCTGTAAATACCTTCCCAAAGGGAGGAACCGTCCTGAAAATCACAAGGCCTCCACATCGATTGGGAATGGTTGCTGTTGGGCTGCCATGTGGTTCAGGCCGAGTGCCAGGAACCTTGTCTGTGGCCACAGAGGCCCAGAGGCATTCTCTTGCAAGGGGAAAAGCCGCCAGCCACTGATCGCCGTGAGTTCCTGGTGACTACTACACCTCTTGATAGAAGTGCCCTGTAATTAGACCATGTGCTCTCTTCCAGGACCTGTTATCAAGGCTGAAGCGGGTGAGCGCATCCGGGTGACATTCTGGAACAACGCCAGCCGCCCGTTCAGCATCCAGGCCCACGGCGTGAGTTACAGCCGCAGCGCTGCAGGGGCACGGTATGGCCCCACACCCCGAGGTGGGCCATGGGCTGGGGGTGGCTGCAGCGCCTGAGCACAGTCATGTGTTAACGGGGGTAAAATAATGTTCACTGTGCATAATTCCCAATGCTGATTTCTATAACAGGTACTGAATCTCCAGCCTCGCATGTGAGTCCCGGTGCTACGTTTACATACGAGTGGAATGTGCCAGAAGATGTGGGTCCCACAGACCTAGACCCAGACTGTTTAACCTGGCTTTATTACTCAGCTGTGGATGCAGTCAGAGACACCAGTTCTGGCCTCGTGGGTCCTCTCCTGGTGTGCAGGAAAGGAGCTCTTCTTTCCTCTGGGAAACAGGTCTGTCAAAGAAGAAAAATGGAAGTACTGTATCTGCATTATCACAGCTGCATCTTCTCTCTCCTGAATTGCAGCACCTCTTCTTCACATCACAGTCTCATCCATGTGCTAAGGGGATTACACAATGTGAAGGAAGTGGGTTTGGTTTTCAGTTTGGCTCCAGACAGAAAGTCACTGCATTGTGGGAATACAATTGTCATGAGCAGCCACTGGCATTTGAATCTCAGCTAGGATAAGAATATCTAGGAAAATGCAGAGATTTTAAAGACCAAAATACAAATTCATTCTATTTGTTGTTCCTCCTGGTAGAAAGAGACTTAGCAGCAGATAGTCACCAGATACAGTAATTACAGAACTTTGAAATTATTAGAATGAGGTATTAATGTATGCACCTGACTTAGACACATAAATTACTATGAGCATAGAATTTTTTTTCCTGACATTTTCTGTTCACTCATTTCTATTTTCCTTTGCACTATTTCTTCTCAACAGAAAAATGTGAACATGGAATTTTTTCTTCTTGCCACAGTGTTTGATGAGAATTTGAGCTGGTACTTGGATGACAATATTTTCATATTTGCATTAAATCCTGATAAAATTGACAAAGATGATGAAGACTTCCAAGAGTCTAACAAAATGCACTGTAAGAAAATTATTAGTTAGCCAACCATTAATTTCTACAATAAGGTTTTTACTTTTATGATTTCATGTTGGGCACCACTGATTAGAACCTGGCTCTGTCCTCTTAGACATTGAAAAGGAGGACAGTTAGAAATTATTTTTCAATACAGGAGTTTAAAAGTTATTTTGCTTGATTTCATTTTCCAGTTTTGTTGATGTAATAAAGTATTTTATTATTGATATTTCTGTCAGTCTAAGGCATCACATTACATCTGAAGTCTTTATTCATTAATCTGTATTGCAGAATTAAATAATATATTAAGCAAGTTGGGTTTTGCTTTCTCAAATCTTCTACAGCTATTAACGGTTATATGTACGGAAATCAGCCTGGTCTTGAGATGTGTAAAGGAAGTGTGATTTCCTGGCATTTGATGGGCTTGGGTTCAGAAGTTGATATCCATGGGATACACTTTTCAGAAAACACATTTGTAACTAAAGGAACAAGAAGGGATACAGCAAATCTGTTTCCACATACAGCTATTACAGCTATTATGAAGCCTGATTCTGAAGGTAAATGTCTTGTTTAAAAACCCTCTTACTAATGCAGAAGCTGTTACCAATGGATGTCTTGTGCTTTAAATAGCTAGTATTTTGAACCTGTTGCTAAAACTGTGTACAGCTGTGTTTGGAGAACAGCAAACTGTAAGGATGTATGTTCTTAAAGCTAAAGACTTGATTTTTCTAACTTTTCTGTATGCTGGATTTTATTACTACAAGTAACCACACTGCTCAAAGAGGTTGGGCCTGTGTCTCAGTCTCTAAACACTAAATCAACATTGGTAATACATACAATCTTAAGATCTACTAGTAACAGACTTTTATCCTCAAGTCTTTGTTTCTTGTAGGAGTTTTTGAAGTGTCTTGCCTGACAACAGACCACTACACTGGAGGCATGAAACAAACCTACAAAGTGAAACAATGCCACCGGTGGAATGTAGATCTCTCTATGTATCTGCATGAAAAGACTTACTACATTGCTGCAGTGGAAGTTGAATGGGACTATTCTCCTAACAGGACATGGGAATTTGAACGGCATCAACACCATGAGGAAAGGTACTTTGGAATATACCCGGGGAAAAAATGCTCCAAGCAAAGGAGCAACTCACTTCTCCTGCAGACATTTCTAGACACTTTCTTTTCAGATTTACTTTTAGGGCTCACTTGAATTTGTGGTCCTTCCTCAGTACTGTTACTGTGTAACTATGAGCCAGACAACATGATGTTCAAGAAATAGTCCAGCATAGAACTTTTGTGGGATAAGTGTAGATTTTCCTAGATACTACATAGTGTATGTGCATTTATTATTTACTGATGTTGCTACTCCTCAACATGGAAAGCTTGTAACCTTGTCAGCGCATCTACAATGACTTTTTTTTTGTCCTTATAATTGATTACTTACAATCTGTAACAAATCTCTATCTTGTATTTATTTGTAGTCTGAGTAAGGTTTTTTCGCTCTTCTCAGTTTCATGAGCTTAAACAAGATATGTACATGACCAAATCCACTCACTGTGAAGCTTGTTGCTGTGCCGTTTTATTTCCAGTATTTGAATCTCAGTGAGAGAAAACTGATTGGCTCAAAAAGATATCAGTGGTTCATGAAATTACTTTTTCACTGAGCTGGACTCTTGTTTGATAGTTAATAGGCATACCTGCAAAAGATATTTTAAAATACATGAAGAATTTTTTTGTTTGTTTTTCTTTTGGCAGCCCTGGCGATCCATTTTTAAATAAAAATGACAAATTCATTGGCTCAAAGTACAAAAAGGTAGTATATCGTGAGTACACTGATCAGACATTCAGTACACCAAAACCCAGAACACAGGAGCAGCATCACCTGGGAATTCAAGGTAGAGTCATCATAAAGGTCTGTTTTGAAAACGTGAAAAATGCAGTAACACAAACCAAAAGATACTATCTGAATAATATTGAGTATAGTTCTACCCACAAAAAGTAAACTAATGTGCAAAACCTACATGGAATCAATACTTTAATATGGTGCTCTCTCTGCCTGCAAGAAGTCAGCATAAAACTGGGTAGCAACATCCAAATGGACCTCAGGTACAGAGGATGTGCTCAGAACCTTTGAGACTTACAGGCTTAACTTCAGCATCTCAAGCTGGCAGGTCACAGTGAACAACACTACCTGCGTATAGTTTCCAGTGGCATTGTAAGCCAATATTGTGAATTTGAACACAATAGTCTGTCTGTCTGCTCTGATCTTTTCTAAAACCAAGCTAATCTTTCTTTACAATCCAACAGGGCCACTGCTTATGTCAAATACTGGAGACAAAATTATAATAGTTTTTAAGAACTTGGCATCGAGACCTTATTCTATCCATGCCCATGGAGTGAAAACAGACAGTTCTGTTGTTGCTGTAACTAACCCAGGTATCAAACCATCCTTCTTCATCTCTAGTAGGTAATATCAAGACTTATAATAAGGTTTAGCAAGCTTGTTTTCCTATAGCAGGAAAGACATAATTTTTGTATTTTACCTCAGGTTCTTAAATTTTTGATATTATGACGTGTATTTCTACACTTCCAAGTGGCTCTGCTAACTATTGCTACGTCTCCTAGTCCTTGACTGATCACTAATCTTTTGACATAATGTGGTTGCACCTTTCATGAAAGCCCAGAGATCTTTGGGAAAACATAGCTTATGCTATTATTTGTGAAGTTCCTCTCTGATCTTTACAAAAGGTACGGTTGTCTTTACTAAGTATGGTAAAATGGACAGTGCAGACACACACACACACACAAAAACATTGTCAAGAAGCATCAGAGACTGCAGAAGGAGCCATAATTAGGCCAGTGCAATGACTGGGAAGAGGAACTTCAAGACAAATATAAGCTGGAAATAAAAAGATAACATCTTTTTCAGGATGACCCCCCCCCCCCGCATAGGTCAGCACACTGAAAACTTCTAAAATTCATTGATATGTACTTATTTAATTCAGGTGAAACAAACACATATGTCTGGAAAATCCCAGAGAGATCTAGTCCTGAGAGAGGAGATCCACGTTGTATTGCATGGGCATACCACTCAACGGTGGACATGGTGAAGGTATATAATCAGTGTCAGTCTAAAGGGCTTTGTTCAGAAATCCAGCATGGATATATGTTCTTACAGAAACAGAGAGATGAGTTTGAAATTCTTTCTGCTTTCTCTGTCAAGTTATTAATATGGAATTGATATCAATTTCTAGCAAGAGATGCAAATGAGGCATCCATGTGTACCATGTCACAGTGGAGAAATACCCTTGTTTGTCTGACACTGACTGCCTTTATTCCTACAGCTGTAAAGATAGAAAGAGGATTTGTGTCTGTCATTAAATGTGCTTCTGCTTAGTTACATCTTGCAGTTACGTGGTTTTTCATTTGTCATTTCAGGACATGTACAGTGGATTGATAGGCACACTCGTTGTGTGTCACAGACATTATGTGCCATCATTTCATACTAGAAAGAAAGTTCAATTTGCTCTTCTTTTTATGGTTTTTGATGAAAATGAGTCATGGTACTTGGATGAAAACATTCAAACCTATTCTACCACCCCACACCTTGTTGACAAAGAAGATGAGGAATTCCTTGAAAGCAACAAAATGCATGGTAGGTTTCCCAATGTGGTTAATATAGATCTGGGAACTCTATAAATTATATCCTTGGAAGTACTGCAGGTAAATCTGACTGTCTCACCAGCCTCCCTCGTGAATTTCCAGTTCCAGTGCAGAAGGCCTGAAACTCAAACTGTTTGAAAACACAGTTAATGCCACTGAGTGACTTTTTTTTTCACAGACTAAAGAAAAAAAACTCTAAACAGATACTCCCCTTCCCCCCCCTCCTCTCCCCCCTAAATAGTCCCATGTTGAATTTTTTTGGATGTCAGCAAACTGTTCTGGATAATCGGGAAAGGCCATGTGCATCCTGAAAACTTGTCCTGCTAAAGCTTACCCTTTACAATGATCTGGGGGAAATGCAGATCTTTAAGAACTACAAAATTAGCGATAGTGTACACCAAATAAATTTTATTTACTATGTCATTCTTTCTAGTAAAATATGGAATATAAACACTGACATTTATAATGTGCTGTCCAAAGTAACTATTTTTGTCTGTCATTTCCTTTCAAATAATTGTATTAAAATTTAGAGATCAGCATACACAGAATTCGTTTTCTCTCTGTCTTGCCCTTTCCTTCTTTTTAGCCATTAATGGAAAGGTGTTTGGAAATTTGCATGGCCTGACTATGCATGTGGGAGATGAAGTCAGCTGGTACCTGATGGGAATGGGCAATGAGGTAGACATTCACACCGCACACTTCCATGGCCACAGTTTTGACTACAAGGTATCGAGTCCTTTTCACTTATTTCTTCCTGTGTTAAGAATGAGAGGTCGTCAATTACCAAGGACTGTAATCTATGTGACAAGTCACCTTACATTTTTAAGCAGGGTTTGTAATTTGATAGTAAATTTTGTATGCCACAAACCTATATTTGACTAACACAGATGAGCCAGAGAATATCTGCCAGTAGCATTTGTTGACTGGCAACCTCACGGGTTGCTTCAACAAGATAGCTGCGAACTTCTCAGGCCTATTGCAAGATAAAGGCTGTACCTGTCCCTCATTTCCATTTAGCTGAAAGCTCATTGAAATTTGGAGCATGAAGTGGATATACAAAGTGAGGCTTCATTAGAAATTACACACAGGCATCTTTTCATTCAATTGTGATTGAAACATTTGGTGGATAAATGGATAAAGCTTAAATTACTGCCATCTGGTAATGCCACAGTGTAACCATTGCTTCTTTTTGCCCTGAAGCAAACAGGGGTTTACAAGGCAGATGTCCTTGACCTGTTCCCTGGGACATTTCAAACTGTGGAAATGACTCCACGGAACCCTGGCACGTGGCTCTTACACTGTCACGTTACTGATCACATCCACGCAGGCATGGAAGCAACCTACACTGTGCTCCCAAAGGAAGGTAAGAGCTCTCCAGCTCAGTAATGATCATTATGTTTAAAGATGTTTAAAGATGAAATGCGTGTAAGAAAAGCTATTTTCCCCCTGACAGATAAACCGTCTTTGTTCCCACGATTATTCAATCAGTTGAAGTGTAAAGGCACGTCAGGCACACAGGAATGAGCACATTTCAGCACAGTGATTCTCCAAGGTCGAACTCCAGTGAAGCATTTCTTGGAAAATACTGTCATCTGGGCAACTCATCTCTATGTTTTGGAAGATTTCATGTAGTGGCCACAGCTACTAAAAGGGCCATAGACTAAGACAGCTGAATGGATATAAAAACTTATTATTTTTCTCTAAATAAAAATCGTATCTTGCAAGCTGAACATATTACAGGTGATGCTTAATACATGGTATTTAACAGCTGATGAACATGAAAGAGCCCAGTTTTTTTGTTAAGTTTGCAAATAACCCTGTGTCACAGCAAGATTTGTTCTGGTTATCTACCATCACAGTCACATTTCACTAGATAGATACGGTAGTAGTTACTGCTTAGAAAATAGGAATTTTGTTATCACTTTATCCATAAGTTCACACTGAAAATACAGTATTGTATAATTGAGCAGTTAACAAAATAATAGTTGTTATTCCTGTTGAATTGTAATTTTATCCAGTAACATTTTTCAGGATGGTGCATTTAAAAGATGTGATGACTGAGGGGTCATGGTTGCACACGATGGTTTTGTTTTTCTGATATGAAAACAATTCTAAGGCAGACAAAGCTATGCTGAAGTAAGCCTGATGAAAGGCAGAATTTGCTGACAACGGTACCGAAGAGCTTTGCTCTGACAACTCTTAAGTAAACCTGCAGTGGAACCATTCTGCTGTTATGTAGTGCAGCCCTTGGCAAAGGAAAAAGGAACTGTTTCCTGACAGACAGAAGCACAGAATCAGTGCACAGCTGATGCTGGACAAAAATAAAAGCAGTAAGAGCAGAGATGGCCGTGCCATCAAGCTGTTTCAACAGCCCAACTTCACATGTTACACCTGTGTCAAGTGAAAGGGAAGGACGTATGGGACAGGGAGGCAAAGCAAAATATGTGTCTGGGCTTTACATCTATCAGAAGAAAGGAAATTGCTTCTCTGTAACAGACCTAAATTGTTTTGGCCTTTTCTGAGGTAGAAAGATTATACTGACACCTACATAATACCTACCAGTAAATTAGGTCATGCTTTTTTAGCTGCAGCAGGAATGCTACATGGGTAGCTTAAACTACTTTCAATTTACCTTTTTTCTGCTGATGTGTTTTAGCTGAAATATAGAGGATCACTTCTGACTGACTTCTACAGGTTTAAATAATGTCAAAATGTAAGTGAAAACAGATTTGACAGTGCCAAGGTCAGGTAACTAGGCTTTTAGATGGCTTAGACAGTTATGGAATCATAGGATTAATTATATTTTGGGTGGATTATAAAAAACCCGAACTACATTTGTAAGAAAGTCATAAATACCCTGACAGTTTATTATGAGAGAATTCCAGCTCTGAAGAGAAAGAAGATGCTTTGTCCTCTCAAGAGACACAAACTTCAGTACATACATGCACAAGTACCTGAGATGCTTGCCAAAAAAATCTAAGAAATGAGTTTTCAGACGAATTTATGTCGTAGTGGTATTTCAAATACTTGTCTACTGACTGAGTCCAACAGCAGAACAAAGAAAACAAAAACAAGTAAGTATCTTGTTTTTGTTTTCTTCCACTTCTTCCAACAATCTGTATCTTCCACTTCTGTTTGATTGATGGCCTTTTTTTTGTGAATTGCTAAATGAAAACATTTTCAGTGTAGCACTTACATGGGTATGTACTAAGGATGACAGGGCAGCTGACTGATTTTGCCAGCTGGATTTCAAGGGAATGTCTGTGTGGAAAAATGAAGGCAGTAGGACCCAATTCCACTTGGAAGAGTAAAGTACCTACTTTTACTCATACAGTTAGACACAACTGAGGCCTGAGCCTCAACTCCCTACGTCAGCGATTCAAGCCTGACTTCCTGCTTTACTTCCAGTGAACACTATAGGTTCAAGTGCATAGGACAGTCTGTATTTTCTAGCTGCCTTGGCACCACAATTAGCTTTAAAACAGATGCTTTGCCTCAGACAACAGTTATCCTTCAGTAGCTGACATAAGATTTCAATGGAGAAATAAGATGATTTTTGTGAGGGGAGGCCCATGGTCGATGCAGCTCTTCTGTTTGTTTCATTTGCTTTTTTATTCCGGCACACTCTTTGTATCTGAGTGGACAGCAGACTTCCTTGTTTTAGGTCAGCCGCTTCCTCTGGCTGCAGTGAAGAAGATGTGGCAGGAAAAATGCTGCAGTTCCATCCTCTGGTAGAAGACTGAGGAAATCCCTTAGCTCCAGTTCCATTGCAACAACTGATAAAGTTTCTGCTCAGAGCAGGGGAGAAAATCTTGTTTAGGTACTTTGATTTTAGAGCAAAGAAACAAAAGCCATTAACAATGCAATTACCAATTATCTAAATATTTCAGCTGGACTAAAATCTGAGACACACCCACTTGGATGCAAATACAATTACAGGAAATCTCAAAAGTAAACTGAAATTATGACTTAGATTAAAACCATACCTCTATCTTGACTCAACAGGTGTAGCTATGGCACTAAAACTAATGTAAGTCCGGCCTAGTACTTCACACATTTTGTATGAAATCCAAAGGAAGCCTTGGATATCTCATTAGTACACTAACTCAGCACTATCTGTAAAATTGGATGTTTTGCAAGCAGCTTCTCAGACCAAGCTGTTTAACATTATAAAGCGATTACAGGACAGTTACTGCCTGAAAAAAAATCCAAAGAAAAACCACCACAAACTAGAACTTTGTGATAGAGCACAGCACCCTGTGCAGCACAGTGTAACCCTGTGATGCTGTTTTTCTCAGGCATTCCATGTTCATGGATGTGCTTTATTCAATATTCTCCATTTGTCAAAACAAACACACTGACCCCTCAGCTATCCACAGTATTATTTACATGAGGCTACATTGCATACATTGCAGAATCCTGTGCTAATGACCAGAACTTTAACTAGCTTTATCTGGACAAAAAAGATCCCCTTTCCTTCCATGTTACCACATCACTTGTCCTTAGTCTAAAGAGTTATTAAGAATGTTAGCTGATGTGCAAAGGCTTCTGGAGTTGGTTGCATCCAATTGATTTACCTTTGAGTGATGAAATAAGAACAGGGCTCTCCTTTCCAGTAAGTCTGGTTCTCTTGCAAAGTTCAGGAAGCAACTTGTTCCACCACAGAGCCTACATCCACAAAAACCCACAGCAAAAGTGTAAATCAACAAGAACTGCAATTAGGAGTATGAAAGAGCTGCTAAAAATACACTGAACGAAGCTCACGTTTACAAATACAGGTCAATTACGTAGTTTTGCATTTACAGTGGAAAAAGCACTTCTTACTCTCTCTTGAGGCACTCTGCCTTCTGAAAAAACTATGCTTGAAATTTACTATAATGAATACGGTAAGTGACAAAATAGAGGAAAAAATATCCCATTAAAATCAGTGGGGACGGGGTCAAAATACCAAGCAAGAGGTTCAACCCAAGTTACGCAATTTACTTTGTCTGAAACCTGGGCTGTATGATCCATCCGGAGTCCAGCTGTGCACAACAGCATTTTCGTGAGGAAACCCCCCAACAGATCACGACCAGCTTGACAGAAAGCAGCCCACCTGCCTGTCACCGCTCAGCTCGTGCTGCGCGTAGAGCACGGCGGCATCGGGACACCTGGGCAGCAGCTGCTCCAGGGCCTCCTCGTGCTTGCCCAGGCGGGTATCGCAGAGAACACGGACGGCCAGGCCAACGCTGTCAGCCTCTGGCAGAGCCTCCAACGCAGGCAGAGCTGCAGCCACATTGACTGACTGACCACATAAAAGAGACTGAAGACAAGAACAAAAAGTATTGTTTGGATTTAAGACAAACTTGGCAAAAAATGCTCACTATAACCTGAGAAGAGAAGCCCTTACTTGTCAGAATAATTCTGAAATAATGCTCCCCTTAATCAATGTTGCTGAAAATCGAGAAAGCAAGTTTAGAGGGGATGCAAATGTAAATACAATTTTTTTCTTCCATCATTTCAATTGGCCTTTTACTTCAACTTGGATAATTTAGGAGGGAAAGAGCAGAAAAGTCTGCTGGAGAAAGTTCTTCAGACACACATTAACGTCTGCAGAATGACTCTAAACTGTAAGCAGTAAGATCAAACTGTTTCATACCTGTAGTCTTGAGATGTCCTCATGGTGCTCTCTATGAGATAAACATCCCACTGACATTATGGCAGTTACCCATGGGAAAATCAACCCAAAATGATTACAGGAGTTTATCTACACAAGAAAGAATCAAGTTGCAATAAAAGAAACATTTCCGTTAGTGACAGTTCCATGTAAAACTCACTGCAAGTGAAGAAAATTTTAATCTCAAATAGCATAATTTAGAAGAGCAGCTACTCTTTCTTTTGGTTCATCCACTTTAGTAAAAAATACACTGGAAACTTTTATTTAGTTCTGTATTTCAGCTTTCCCATTCACAATGCTTTAAAATTCATCATTCACACAATTTTCTCATTTAGTCAGCTTTGTAAAATTGCACACACTGCACCTGACACACTCTCATAGTTTCATTTTAGTCCTTATTTCTACCCAGAGCTGAGATTCCTGTTGGAAGTGTATTTGCAAACGTCCCCAAGGAGTAGGACTGCCCAGAGACAGCAACACCAGTTTGTAACTGCACGCCACCTTACTTGCTGTCCAGAATTAAAATACTAAGGATGGTATTTTGATGGATTTTGAAGGAACAATAAAGTCCTAAAACTTTCTCTGTGGGATTTTCTACCTACCAGATCCTGTGTTGTTTTCAATGGTTTAGTCTCAGCAAGTTGCTTCTTTGATATCCTCCAAACATACTGGGCAGTAAGTCTCAACAGGAGCTCCTGAAGTATTTTTTCCTCAGAACACACTACAAGAAGAGCTTCCCAGAAATCCACCAAGAGCTGAGGAACAGTGTTGTCACTGCTACTACACAACACCTAAGAACAAAAATGACAAAAGCCAGCAGGTTATCTCAGACTATGGTGACCATAAGTCAGAATGATCTGGTGAGCAGAAGTCGGAACAGACAGAAGGAACAGTTTTCCAGTTTTACCAGAAGCAGAATTTTGATCCCTTTTCCATCCTGTGATTCTATATAATATACTGCTAGGCAAAGTAAAAAGTCCCTGTGATCAGGGTATTCTCTATTCAAGTGACAGGGTGGGTAAAAACAAAGAAGTTAATGGATTTGGGGTTTTTTTTCCACTTCACTTAACCAGTATTTCTTTCTGGAAAGTCCAGTTTCTGACTGTGCAATCAGTTATCATGACTGGAGTATCTCCAACCCTCTGCCTGAAGAAATGCTGAAATGTGAGTGAGGAGCAAGAGAGGCTGCTTTTCTTACCCAAAACAACATCACTGTGAGAAGAACAGAGGCAAAAAAATTATCACAGGCTAACCTTGAAAAAGGTATCTGCTTCTTCCAGGTCAATTCTACTGTTCTCATGTAAAGCCACAATGGCAGCCACCAGTAAACCAGGCTGATTCTCCTTCAGGTGAACAGCAAACTCAGTTGGCATAAAAATTCCTCCCTTACGCTGCCTCAAGAGTTGTGGTTCCTCAACGAAGCCACAAGCCAGTGTTGTCTACAAACGTAATCAGATATAAATCAGGTAAAGGATTCAACACATACATGATTCAACTCAGTAAACTCAGTATTTCCTCAGGCAATGAAGGTTACTACACAACCCAGCTGAAGACCACGGGCTCTGCAGAGCTTGTTACATCTCATTATACAGGATTTAATTTATCAAGAATTACGAGCTTCAGAACTTTTGCTTATTTGGTAAGGCTTTCCAAGACCTGGTAAACTGTATAGTCCCAATGTATGCCAGCCCTCCACTCCACTGTTATTGCAGATACTCAGTGGCATCTACACAGCACATCAGGAGGAAGAGGAGCGACTGAAAGTTTCTTTTACTGCAAAATGCAACTACATTTTAAACGTGTGAATAGATCCTGCTCTCAGCATACTTTACCTCCTTATAGGAGTCCATCTCATGTTCATACATTATCAGGTCTCCCATTTTCAGAGCCAAGAAAGCTTTAGTAAGTGTCAGGACCACTGATGGCATCATCTTTCCTACTTTCTGAAGATACTTCACAGCTGTCAAAGGACATACATTTCTCATGCAGGGACTGCAAAGGATATGAGGCAGCTGCACTGGGTCAGCATGACAGAATATCTGGAGAACTTTATTTCCTGATTCCTATTGAAATAAAAGCCATTTGACAGTTTAGACCTTTTCAGATTTATACTCCTCTGTGGTATACGAAAGTAGTGCAGTTTTCTTTTGGGGTCTTTTGTTTTGAAGAGACAAGTACAGCTTAGCCATCAAATCACAGTGCCTTTCCTGCTTCTCTCCTCCCTCCTGGGGAAAGTAAAGGATCACTAACCCACATTCTGGAGTGCTTGGAGAACATCCATCACCACAGTGAATTGTTTTTACTAACCTGTACAATTTGGCAATGCTCAAAGAAAGTCTGTTTTGCTACGGAAATGGCAGATGAAATCAATTTTGAGGCAAACCTTTCATAAACCACAGTCTCTCTGTGCAAGTGGGAACCAGACCAGTAGCAACATGCATCATGATAACCAAATCCATAACATGTTGCCTGCAAGCAGCCCAAAGCATCAGTGCTCCTTGCTATTTTTTCCAAGAAAATGGAAAAATAAAAAAATGTGAAAAAGAGTAACTGTAAAACTACAGAAGCAGCTCAGCATTTTCAAATGGAATTTGATTAAAATTTGAGACACAGTTCTTAAAACTGGAACTAAATCAACAGATTACAAAAAAACAACTTGTTTCTACCTTGCTTAATTCTTCATTCATGTCTTCATTAAGAGAGTGAGTTAAGTAAAACATAAGGCCTCTCTCAAACGTCTGTATTTCGTCACCCTCTGAAACCAGTCTCTTTAAAACTTCAGTCACGGATAAACCTGACATTCTGTAGTATGGCAAAGCAAGGTGGTAATCCTTGGTGTCAAACCTGAAGGCAACGGAGAGGAAGGAAAAAATAACAAAACAACTAAGGGCAATATGTTTGCCATCGCTCTTGGTAAGAACTAAAATAATACATCAAAATACATCGGTTTTCTGCATATACATATTCATATTCAACATACTGTTGCATTCTGTGCTTAATGATAATAAAGACAACCAGATACTGAGAAGATGACCAGATTAAGCTGTTTTTGTAAAACACAGAGACTTATATTATATATGTAACTCAGTAATCACTTGAATATCATGGGGGGTCAGTTCCAGAAAGATGCCGCGATAAGTGAAATCCACAAAGTAGTGGGAAATATGGAAAATACAGTGAAGACGTGGAAAACCCCCTCTGATGTATTCAACCTGTGAATGGTGAACCGTGAAGGAGGGAGGGATTACTGTACTAACATAAAACAGCAAAGGATTATGGATTTTCATTTTAAGGTTACGTTATTGGAAACACAGGTCACCACTTCGACATCTAAAACATACCTGCTGTAGCAGTCTCCTAAGAAGGCACAACTTTCTCTGAATGCTTGTAGAAGTTCTTCTTTCTCATCTGACTTAAGGAAATGAGGGTCCATTATAGCTGCTCTGACCAGTAAGTGAGCCTCACTTAGAAGATGGATGCAGCTCTCAGTTTTAACATTTTTGTAAGTTCTACTATAATCCACCTAGAACAGGCACAGGATTGTTGTTGTTAGGGTTGCTGTCAAAAAATAAGAATACACAGGAAGAATTCAAAGGACGAAAGCAGCCATTTGAAATAGGACTAAAAGCCATTTGTGAGAAATTCATTACATTATATTCAGCAGTGACACGCATCAGAAATTAATTAACAGTACTTCTTTTTAGTTAGCAAACAACAAAAGCAGGAGTTGGGCAGTACCATTTCTCTGTAAAGCTGAATGGTTGAAACAGTGTTTATGATATATAAATTCCAACCAGGCTCTGACTCAGAATTTGTTCTGGATTTGATGTGGTCAGCCTTTCTGGAACTGGAGAGGAGGAAAAGAGTTGAGTTGTCAGTGTTGAAATAAACACTATGCAGCCAAAAAAACCTGTCACTCAATTGATAATTCAAACACATAAATAGGTATGTTTTCTGCTAGTAAATGCTGGAAAGTTAAGCTGTGAATTTAAGTTATAACAGCTCACACTCTGGCTAGGTCTGTAAAGCCCCAAGGTTAAAAACACTGCCAGAAAACACACACTTTTTGTTCTGTTTTTTGGTTTTGTTTAAACTACTTTTGGATATTTGCATCTTTATTTTCAAATTATGGTGCTAAGTAGCCTAGTATTTGTTCAACTTATGTTACTTAGAGAAGGCAAAAAGAGTATCTTCCTCAAATGCCAATTAGAATATTTTAAAAACAAAACTGGCAGAAGAAAATGTACTTTATACAAGAAAACTACAGTATTTTGCATAGGCATTATTCCTGATGGGCTTATCCTTATCTTCTCCTGAATAATGTCTGCTCTAGGCTTTAAGAAATACTGGTTCGAATAACTGCTTCAACTACAGCTGTCCCACTCCCATGAATTAACGTGAACTGACTTTTATAAATGTGGTTTCTGATTAGCTGTTTAGAATAGCTGCTTAGCTATTCTATGAAAACCCTTCTAAATAGAAGAGGAATAGCAGCTCCCATGGAAATCGATAAAAAGTCACACAGGCCCCTGGCTGTGTACATGCTAAAAGAGCAACTTGGGCAAAGTCTGATCTAACTTTTGTCATGGGTAACTATTGTGATGTTTTTAACTTTCCTTGGAAAGAACCCCAGGAAAAGACATTTTCATTTTGTGCTAAAGCACGTTTTGTAACCTGTAGCTTTGGTACTCCGTATTTTTCTTTGTCAAGATAAGCACTTTTTTCTTCTCAGGATAAGTTCTCAGTAATGTTACTTTAACATTTTGTTGATTTCAAGCATTTGTGACCCTACTCTCATTTCTTCTCCGTCAGTCAATACAATAAAATAAAAAAATACAACCCAAAATTGATTTCTGTTCTCATTCACTAAGAATGAAATTATTTCCAAACAGTTTTTCCACGGAAGAACCACTCCAACAGCAACACCCACAAATTAAGCATTGTACAGAGCTGTAAGTACCACCTCCCTAAAAGACACAAATCCTTACAGCATCCTTTTTGTAGGCCTTCTTCTTTCAGTAATATCTTCTGTATCTGCCTTAGTCAAAAGGATTATATGGTTTTTGAAATGACAGATAGCTCTTGGTCCTATAAAAAGCTGCATTCTTAGTGTACAGACATCCAGTGTCACAGGTGGACAAGCCTATAAAGGAAAGGGATTATTTTGTAATTTCAGTTAGTATGTACTTTGAGCCTTTAAATAAACCAGAGGACAAATGTAACCTTTGTATGATGACCTGACATTAAAAACATTTAACTGGCTTTCCTAACTTTGAGTGCTTCACTCAAGCACGAACAAAAACACTTACAAAAGCATGACAAGAAACATTTAAAAAAGAGTAAAAAATAAAAAATTCATTTCCCTCTTCAAAGCAACTACACAGTTTTAGCTGCGTGTCTCAAAATAATGGAGCCTAAGGCACATGCCTAACACAGAAAACTTAATCCCAAATAGTTTTGATTTGGCCAAGTTGTTAAAGACTACTTCATCCTGAAAGTCTTGATTTCAGTCGCTTATAAAAAGCAATTACAGATGGAAGCATTATATTTGCTTGCCTACTGTTACATTACATACCCAGTATTACATCCTCAACTTGTTCAACATGCATCTTTCAGGTAAAACTTACCCTATTGTCTACACTGGACTAAAAATTGAAAAATGAGACCTCATTTGCATAGAAATATTCTACATTTCCACTTTTTAAAAGACAAAATACTACATTTACAAATTAACATATGGCTTGAAGCAAGGCAACGTGGCATTAGGTGTATGTGTAACCTGCTTTCTGAGGACACTTCAACATTCCTTGTAAGAGGTGCAGGCCTGCAGGGGTGACCTGGAAACTCTAAACTGCCCTGGGCTAGTCAGAACCAGAACCAGGCAGCTCTAAAACTGGTGTGAAAAACCAGCAGGAAAAATAGTAATAGCAAATAATAAAAATAACCATCACCATCCTCATACTTCAAACTCCACACTGGGGCAGGGACACCCTGAGGGAGGGACTGGAGCCCGTGGAGGATCTGCAAACTGCAGCACAGACATCCATGTGGGACTGCAGCCTGCACAACCTGCCAGACCTCCTCCAGAGACAGGAGGCAGCCTCTGCCTGACTGCAGAAACTGTAATGGACTTGAATGTAACCCACAGTGAAAAAACTGACAGGACAGGTTGTGTCATGTCCTCGTATTAGTTATCTAGTACCTCTCTGGTGAGCAAAGAATATGTGTTTGGCTCTTGAAAATTCTATAAAACTTCTACTGTCTCATGGTTTCTTTTTGTCTGCTCAAAAGAAATCCTTACATGTTGACTTAAAATATACTTCAGTGTACCCTTCCTACTACTTTTATGAATGGATATCACAACCTATACAAAAATCTTTACAATTCAATAGACTTTTACTGATAATTGAATTACAGGGAAAAGTTTAGAGGTCCAAGGATCAAAAGCCTCTCTCCAGAAAAACATACTCTAAGTATCTGGCAGCAGGCTTGTTCAATTGACTACACTCCTCCCACAATATCCTTTTCAAGGACCCCTGAGAGAGAGAAACAGCATAAGCTCCAATAATGGAAAACTCTGCACCCTTCATTTAGTTTTATACAGAAAAGTAATGTTATTTTATTGGTTCAGCCAACGGAGACTAACAGGACTTGAAAAGGAAACATAAGTCAACTAAATGCCACACCACTACCCTCACAGGCTTAGTGAGATAACTAGAGGTGCACCTTGACAGTCATATCAACACAGGGATCCTCATCACGAGCTGCTGCTGCACTGCATCGCACTGTGAAGCACTGCAAGTTCTCACTGAAGGGAAAGACAAAAACACAACAATGAAGGAAATAAATTAAGACTTGCACAAATCAAGTAGCCAAGACTACAGAGAATCAGCCCTTTTTGCTTTGAACAAATGGGTTTTAAAGCCTAAGCAGGAGGGCATGCTGGACTAATACATGAGCCTGTCCAGAGATTCCCAGCAGGCTATGAAGGACGTACCAGAGGAGGGGGGGGAAAAGAAGAGGCAGCAGAATAGTAATACAGAAATACAGTAACAGCATCCGCAAAATCATAAATGTAGTACCTTGTAATGACATGCAGGAACTGTGGAGTGAGGACTGCCTGCTCTGACTTCTCTGAATATTGGTAAGTAGAAATTAGTTCTACCAGCTTCCCAACGGAGTAGAGATATCCAACATGAGGTAAAGAGAAAAAGCAAAAGAGACTCAGTAGTTCTCTCTTGTTCTCAGTTTCCTCATAGGCTGTCACAGGATTTCCTAGATGAAACAATAAGAAAAGCATTTTATATACGTACTTCATAAATCCAAACCTGGAAATTCAATTGCAAGCCTGATACCTAAAAGATACTATCAAAGCTGCCCAAGTTGCAGGCTGGTTTTCTTAGTAGCTAGTAAAGAGACAAAGAACTATATGAAGCTCAGTGCACAGGTCAAAAATGCCTCATTTGGAAGCATTTTCACTGAAGTAAGGACGTATCACTGAGGGAAGAAATTCTATAAATGTAACAGCATCACAGAGTCGTGCCAAATTCAGCAGAACTAAGTATCCATGGATTGAAAGATCAGCCTGATCTTAGATGATGAGGTTGGAACAAATGCTCATCTTGAGCTGCAGCTCCCCAAAACACCAACCTGATTTCCTCTGCTGGCTAATGAGGGCATCTAGTAACATGAAGGATAATTTTATTAATGCAATGTAATGACTGTTTTGCAACACAAAATTATTCCGAAGAGAACTGATAAAAGTGATTTAGTCTCTCTCTTTTGGTGTGATGAATTGGTGCTTTAGTTCATGGTTTATGCAGAACTAGAAGACATTTAAAGGCTTTTTGTTAACAAAAGTTTAGCCTAAATCATTGAAAAGGGAGGAAAGACCTCAATTAGAAAAGCAAATCATACATAGCGTACCAAAACAGGACATACAAAGAAGCTCCTTCCTTTCAGTCTCCTATGACACAGCTCATAGTGCCCTCACCTTTATGTATTTATACACATATACCTATGTATATGTATACCTGTCTGGTACACAGGCAGCAGCTGAACAGAGTGTAACTTGGTCTCTTCACAAAACCCGAAAGGCGACTGGTCAGGTGTAAAACGCCTGGAGGAAGAAATCCAAAACAACATGGGACCACAGTGAGAGACTATGATGACCTACTGTGGACAAGTAAACAGCACTGTCTGTAACAGGCATAGCTCATGTTTAACAGTCAACAATTCACACTCCTACTACCAATGCCATTAGCAAAGCATGCCAAGAAGCACATGGCAGAGCAAGGTACAACTATCTTGAGTTCCTGCAAACAAAATCCTCTTTATTTTCTCCTCTACAATATGCACGTCAAAGTCTGAGACCACTGAAAGACATGTTGCAATTGATTTGGACCTCAATTTAATCTTTCCCCCCCCTCTTTCTTTTATTCCACTCAGCTCTATGTAACATCATACAATCTGCAATGCTACTTTTGTTTCTCATTGTGGATTTTCTTACTGAGAGAGTGGTGAAACACTGGAACAGGTTTCCCAGAGAGATGGTCAGTGCACCAGGCCTGTGACTGCTTAAGAGGCATTTGGACTATGCCCTTAATACTATGATTTAACAGTAGCTCAGCCCAGAAGTGGTCAGGCAGTCGGGCTAGATGATTGTTGCAGACTCTTTCCAAGTGAAATATTCCAACATGTTAAAAAGGGCTTTCTTTGGTATGCCACTATTCCCTCAGTTCAAAAGAAACACCCTTGTAAAATCCTCAGAAGTCAAAATATCAGTTTTCTTTCAAAAACGCATAATTCACAACTCATTTTGGTTTCTTGTAGTAAATTAACTCTAATAGGAAAAATACACTTGGAATACCTGAAAAGCAGATACTGCACTTGGAAGTGCTTTGTGTCTTCTGTAGGTAACTCTGTGGATTCCAGTGCGATGGGTATCTCACACAGCTTACTTTCTTCCCCAAGCAGTTCCACTGGCTTCTGACATATGATGAACTCATCTAATTCAAGCTGCAAAGTACGTGTTGAAGGGCTCTCACCTTTCACACCTGAACAAAGAAAATGTTATCTTAATTGCTCAAACCATTCCATTCAACAGTAAGAAAATTATATGATACAGTATCAATGAAATACTTCAATTACAGCCACCGAGCTTTCATTTCTAAAAGACCTTTTAAGTCTCTTGAATTATAAAAGGAAGACTTTCTTAAGATTTATCGGTGTTCATCTGATACATGTACTTTCAGCTAGGTGGGAATTGATAATTAATTACATAAAGATTGATTGCTTGCAATACACAGGAGTGAAACCTACTGAGTACATCTACTGCCTTAGAATCCTAGAGATCCCGGAAAACTTCTGAGTAAGATAAAGAACTTAAAAAGGAGAATTTGCTTGATTATGCAGGTTCTGACCCTACTAACAGTTACAAAAAATACACAGGCATTGCCTCAGAAACATTTTTTAATGTATAAGCCAGTTATTCAGGCAGTGACACTGATAATCCATTTTGCCCATGGTGGCACCCCAAAACAGGGACCCAATTCTGCGTCCATAGAGACTGCACTATCCTGGAAGTGTGCAAAATGATGGCATATTTGTTTTAAGTGCTACTTCAACTGCAAATTGGTACAACCTCTTATGCTTTAGAATATTCAGCTGACAGTCACAGGACGATCTGGAACTATTTTCTGCAGGACAAAAACATTGTTTGAGCCTACTTTCAGAATAACAGGAATCACTTATCAGATTCTTAGATTAAAAAAAAACCCAAAACATTTATTAGTGCACTTACCTCCATCCACAGTCTTTTCTGGTGCACTGACTTCCTGAGCGCATGGCTCTGTCCTGTCTGCACTTTGCTGGACCAGTTCCAGTTTCAGGATTAGAACATCCAGCTCTGTTGTTATGGCTATATGTCCGGCACAAAATGCAACTTCAGCAGGAATGAAGTTATCAATGTGTAAAATTAAGGAGCGTTCAAAATCTAGCACAGTCAAATTCTGGTTTATGACCAGGTATTTCAAACAGAACATGACTAGTTTATTCTTGCAGCCCACAAGAAGATCTCCATTTACGGGACAACATGACATGCACAGTGGAGGATCTGAAAGTGGCATTTCAACTACAGACATCTGGTCTTTCAAAGTTTCACTGTATGACTCTTCCATCTTGTGACCAACCATCCGAACACACACACGGGAACTCCCTGCAGACATGCATCTCCAGTTCATATATGCTCTTAGGAAAGTTGCTTTGCTTTTTTCTTCAATTGTCACCAGGTAGTCTCCTTAAAAGAAAGCAGTGGTACTGATATAAGTATCATTACAGAACAGATGACAATTTTTGAGCTCTTTACCGGCTGTAGTAAATTACAAACAACATCTTAAAATCTCGACTCTTACATAAAACTCAAAAATCAGTTGTCACCAATTTTTCTCTAATAAAATACAAAGTGCAAGTTTCTTTGCTGGGTGGGACACGCTTAACATACCGTTACAAAAAGGACTTATACATCCAGGCCCAGAGTAACTCCTAAGTGAATCCACTTTATGAGTCCTGACTGCGGACCAGCCGGCGGGACCGAGCGCAGCCCGGTCTCTGCGGGATCCGGAGGGAGCCCCAGGGAGCGCCGGTCCCTCGTCGGGCAGCGAGGCCCGAGCGGCTCCGCTGGCCGCCCCTCAGCCCCGGCCGGGCCCCCGCACCGGCCCCAGCAGA
>WEKX01004033.1:42936-57214 GCA_013390025.1 Pitta sordida | reverse complement strand
TAGGGAACAGCTATTTTTGTATTTCAGTGTCTGTGGATACAGACCTAAAGTTAATCAATTACAAACAGGGGTTGTTTAAACCTTTTTCTTAGATGAGAAAAAGTTGTGTTAGGAAAATACAAGGATATTTTGCTGTGGCAGGTATTATTAGAGATATAACTATGCGGAGAATTCAACAAAGGTAATCATTTGAGGAAAAGTAGAATGGAATACACAAATACTGCAGTTGAATCAGTTGTCAGCTCTTTATTGTAATTGGCTTAAATTAATGTATTTGAGATTTTTTAAAATGGCAGCGTTTTCTTCTAGTATAAAACTTATTTGATCGTTTCTAGGTAAATGTTATCCAAGCAAAGTCATGAAACGAGATTACAGATAGCCTTACATGAAGGAAATAGCAATAATTACTGTCCAGTATGTCCCATTTGTCTTTGCAGACGCTCTGCAAGAGGATGCTCTCAAGATAACACATGCAGAGGAGAGACAAACTATTCTTGCTTTCCCTTTTCTTTTTTTGCAGTCTTGGATTGAAAGTCTTTGACTCTGTAGCAGAGACTTCTGGAACAGAGGAGGACACAAACTCAGCTGTCTTATATGGAACCCTGCGAGGAAGTGTTGTTGGATTACGATACTACACAGGGATTGTATGTGGCTGATAGACTAAAAAGCAGAAGATAAAGTCAGCTTCAGAAAAAAAAAATCATAGAACTGCTGACTAAGTATAATCCTAGGGGTTTTTTTGCTTTTTTTTCCCATGTTTGCTGTATTCTGCATTCTTAATGGGAAGTTCTTAATCTAAGACTTTAATTCAAAATTTGATTGAGGGAGCAGGCTGGTTTAGTTCTTTGGTAGCTCTGCTCACCCACAGAAGGCATATGAAAGTGGCCGAAAACAAGGAATTAGATATGTTTTTAAACTGTTTACATGGGCAAAGCAGGATGTTTATTATCTTACACATAAAACATGTTAGCAGTTGAAGGTAGTTCTTGTTCTCAGGAATATTTTTGAAATCACTGATCTACATGTCAGTAGTCTGTCAGGGAGCTCTTCTCTCTTTGGTATTTTGAGGAGGTGGTAGATTATTAGAGTGCTATGCCAAATTAATATTTAAGTTTCATGGTGTTTAAATTTATGATGTTATAAGATATTTCTTAAAATAGTCTTCAACTAAATGAATGCACTTTGGTGTTTGTTTGTTCCGCTTTACTAGGTTAATAACAATGAAATGGTTGCACTTCAGAGGGAACCCAACAATCCTTATGATAAAAATGCAGTGAAAGTAAATAACGTGAATGGAGACCAGGTTGGCCATATAAAAAAAGAACTTGCAGCAGCACTGGCAGGGATTATGGACAGCAAACTAGCAGTAATTGAAGGGTAAGTGAAAATCTTGGTTCCATGAATATACAGAAAAGTTTTTTGATGCTACGCTAGCAAATCCTGAAAACTATTTGTAAGTGTTCTCTTTGATGAAATTGCAGTTCTTGATAATATGATTAAAGCGTCATGTTTTTAGACTTTTTATTCTGTTGAACTGTTTGCATACAGTTCATTTCTTCCCATACATGATAAAATGTAGTGTCACTAGTGAGAGCAAATTCCTTGACGATTTTTGTAGACAACATATTGTGGTTTGTATGAAAGGTTTACACAGTGTGAGTACTATTACCTGTCTGGAACATTCGTGTTTTGATGAAAATAAGCACTATGGAGTACCTCTTGGTGAAGAAAGGTTTATTATTTTTAAAAAAAAAAAGTTAAAAGATAAATGCTGTGGGTTTTTTTCCTGCTCTTTATCAGGGTTGTCCCTTACGGAGCAAAAAATTCCTTCACCATGCCTGTGCAAATGAGCTTTTGGGGAAGTGAAGAAAACAAGGAAGCAGTGCTAGATCAGCTAAAAAGGCACGGATATAAACTGGCTCCTCCTCCAAAAGGTAAGCCTTGAAGTTTTGGACCTTTTTCATGTTAAAAATGTTTTGATTGAACTTGACATGGCTTGGAAGAAATGTTTATAAGGACTTAATTTTCATACTAATCTTGTTATTCAGATAATAATTTTTTAACTTAGTTGGGGAATAATGCAGAACTCAAAGCTGTAGTTTTAAACTTCATAAGAAGTATACTTTTGTGTGCTGTCTTTTTTGTTAACTGCTAGCAATTGAGAAGGCATTTGAGCATCCTTGGAAACATGCTGCATTACACAAATTCCTTAAAAATGCATGATAATTCCCTCATCTTTCTAGACTTGAAAAAAAATTTTAAGAAACAGGTTAGACTCTTTCAGAGTGAGGGTTTCAGGGATTGTGCCGCTTTTTATCAGCGTGCGAGGATGTGTATCCTTCTAGTGAGAAATAAGCAAACAAATGAGATGTCTCTGAACTGACCTGATGCTTTGTAGAGTGAACCTGACCAAAAGACACCTGTGGCTCCTGGAACTAGACTTTATTGAAGCAGTGGCATTCAGCAGTAGGGATGCTGCAGAAAGAAGCATTTAGTGAGGGATAGATGTTTTACATATAGCAAGATTTCAGTTTTTATCTTGTTGGTTCTGTTGTGCATAGTTTGCAGAAAAAGAGTTTGGGGTAAAAAAGTATTTTATGTTATCATTCATGATCCCGTCACCAGGCCAGATTTCATGTAACAACAGTTTTTAAGAAACATGGTTGCTGTCTTGAAGGATCCTGACCCATAGCTTGTTGGCTGTGAGTCTTAAGCAGCTTTGTGGAAGCCTTTATTGATGGTTGAAAGTCAAGCATAAATGAAGGCTAACAGACCAATGGTGAAAGATACTGTTTTATGCCCTACAATCTGACTGCTGTTGTTACTGATGCGCCAGAGAATGTTGACATTGGGAAGTCATGTTTTCCTTGTATATTTCAAAATACTGTCTTTTTAATGGCAAGCAGATTCAGAATATGCTTTTGGATCAAAGCGGATTTCTGGGAGAGCTGGTCCAAGCTACAGTGCTCCAGTTCATGCTGCTGTGCAATTGAGTACTGAACAGGTTTGCATTTCATACTGAAACATCTTGAGGTTTTGAACTTTTTTTTCATTTTGTATACTGTAAGCATGTGAGGTTTTGGTTGTTCAATAATTTTTTTACATTGTTGTTGTGGCATGTTTTGGTTTCTCTGTCTTAATACTTTACCAGATAACAAGTATGTTAAGTTCTCAAAATAAAATCAGACTTCCAGATTTCATCTTCTTATTTGGCCCAGGTTGATAGGTGAAGGGTTGGGTGGTGCTTTGGTTTTGCTTTTTGTTTGCTTTTTCAAACTAGAGTCAAACAGTTACTTTACTGAGTGTTGTACAGTTCGTTCCTTCTGAAGCTCTTACTTGTATTGGCTTATGTTTTTCTTGTTAAAACTGAACTTAATTTTTGTTTGGTTGTAGTGTAGATAACAAACATATTCCATCAAATCAGGCCTAAAAGGGTAGACCTATATTAACTGGTTCCCATATGTCAGGTAATTGTAATTTAATAGTCATTGTTTTTGTAGGGAGGTTATTTTTAATTGCAATTATTTTTAATTGGAATTTTTGTGTTCCTTTATGCAGCTTAAAGGTGAATTTGACAGATGGTTTGAGGACCTAATGAAAGACGATAAAACTTGTGAAATGGAAGCAGCAGAGGTATATTTTAAGCTAGAAACTTTGGTTTACAAATGTAATTGCTTAAGCACCTAGATGTGTAGCTGCTTTTGTTTGGATACAGGAGATATTTCAATCAGAAAAAAATCTTGTAGATACAAAGGACTTCATAATAAAATGTAGCGTGCCATATTTAATATGGGAGTAATGCATAACGTGTCTTTTTGCAGGCTGTTGGTACACCTTTGCTTCCACATCAGAAGCTGGCTTTGGGTTGGATGGTTTCACGTGAGAACAGTCATGATTTGCCACCATTTTGGGAAGAGAGAAGTAACTTGTATTACAATACACTGACAAATTTTGCAGAAAAGAACCGACCTAAAAATGTTCTTGGAGGAATCCTGGCTGATGATATGGGACTGGTAATACTTGCCAAGCTTGAATTTTTTTTAACAGAATGTGTGTGCATGCTTCTTGATTGGTTGATCATTTGGTTTGTTTTCATCTGTGGAATAGATGATGTTCTTTTCTATTATGCAGGGTAAAACGCTTACTACTATTGCATTGATTCTCACAAATTTTCAAGATGGCAAGCCCCTTCCTGTTGAAAAGATCACAAGTGATAAATTTTGTGAGGTAAGATGAAAGAAAAACGCTTGATATAGCAGTTAAAAATACTTGTGCCTAGTAACTTTCTGGATGATGATCTTTGTATACGTTTTGTAGAAAATGTTATTCAAGTATGTCAAATAAGAGGAGTTTGGATAGATTAATTGAAGGTAGGTGGGCTGTTACTTCAGTGTATAAGTGAGCTGTAGACTGTGTTATCTTAGAATTGTATGCTTAAGTCCACTCTTAAGAAAGAGTTTATGATGACAAATGTGTTTTAACAGCTGTAAGTTTTTATATATTCAGCAGTTCATTTATATATTCAGAGACTTATAAATGTCTCCTGTAGGCAAGTTGTGGCTGCACAGATGGAGGTGTTTTTTTTCTGGGAATGTGCATGCGTAATTCCTGTGTGGTTTGGAGGAAGTACCTGAAACAACCAAAACAGCCAGCAGAGGGTCTTGATATAAAGTCAATCAATCAATCAATCAATTGCTCAATCTCGGTTTATATTTTTGTCAAGTATTTGAAATGAGGAAACTACTGTTGGTGAACCAACACCAATGTACAAGCTCTTCTTAAGTATTGAGTTTGAGTGCTTTTTGCTTTTATATTACACGATTTTCAAGGTGGTGAAATACACTAAATGCTAGAATTATGTGACCTCTTCTCCAATATTCCCTGACAGTGTTAAGGCTGAGGAGTTTGTTTTGTTTTATTGTACTTGTCTAACCAAATAATGCTTTGTTTGACCTCAGAATGTTAACTGGGAAATGTTACTAGTGTGTTTTCATTCTAGGACAGCTATTTAGACCGAGTTTCTCTCCTCTGCTTCTCTACAGTTTCATTAGGCCTCTGTATGTGCCTACTAATAAAAAAGTTTTTCAGCACCTTTAAGTGAGTGACTGACTTGGCACTAAGCAAGTCTTTTGTGTTTCAGAGCAGCACTCGATGGCCAGATGAGAGTAATAATGTTGGTATTTTTTCTAGTTGCAACACTAAAGAATAAAAGTTTCCATTCCTCAATAGGAATCTGATACTAACAGCATGAACAACGTTGGACACAGACTGTGTAAAGGTGACAGCAAACTAATCTACTAGTCTATTTGCATGATAATTAATGTTATTTCCTGGAGCACTCTTACTGTGTGGTCAGTGCTAGCCTTCACAAACTCGAGAAATTATCTTGGAGAAGTAAATGAAACATACCTTTAAAGGTGCTTCAGTTGACACATGAGAAGATTAAGCTCCCTGTGACAAAGTTGCATACTGCTGGTAAAGTTACAACATTCAGGAAATGGTCCTTTTTTATTTCCTTCTTCGTGCCTTACAAGTAAAACAGGAACACTTAGGCGTCTGTTAGAATCTTTTTTATTTAAACAGTAAACATCTGCAGTTAAATTGTAATTACGTATTAAGTCACTTTTAAAAAAATATTAAAATAATGAATAAACTGCAAATATTTAGAAGGATTTTACCACACGTTTGTACATATTTTTTCAGGTTGTACGTATTAGGAGAGTATATAGATGTATAAAAAAAAAATTACCCATGCTGTTAGTATGGTTGGTAACTCATCATATTCTTGAAAATGACTGAAGAAATGTATCAGGCTTGATGTTTTCTTGCAGTAACTTTCCCTCACCGTCCTCCCTTGCAAGGAGTTTTGATGTGGATGGCCTAATGGGGAGCACATGGGGCAAAAAAAAAAAGGGACCTATAACGAGAGAACGGATTACATAGCCTGGACTGCCTCTGGTGGAAGTTATTGTTGTCAGTAGTACTGTGAAAATGCAGTCTTTCATGAGGACCAATATAAGTGTCACCAGAAAATTCGTAACCTTTACCAAAGCTGAAGTGACTAGCAGCATCCAAGATAAATTTTTTTTTTCCCAGAGCCTTGAGCATTTTAGAGCCTGTCTCTGCTATTATTTAACCTGAAAAAGTGATGGTAATGTCTTTCAAAGCCCGACACCCTCCTGCCCTTGTTTCTCATTCTATTGTACATTAAATTGATACTTATCTGGTGAATCTTTGCAAATTTTACCATCTTCAGGATTGTATTAAACTTCGTTTCAATTATACCAATATATTTATCCATATCTTTACTCAAGTTTAAATCTGGAATTTGAGCCTACATTTACTTACCCAAGATGCTTGCTGTAATATGTATTACTTTCAATTTTGATATTAATTATGTTCTAACGCCTGTTCTTTTGTGTTTGCTTCTGATAACGCTGTTTTTGTATTTATACTTCTGAATAGAAGACCTTAAAAAAACCCCAGCACAATCAAGTAACATCTTCCCTCTAATCTGTAATGTTGCCACATTTTTTCTGTTAACTTTTTTGTTATTAGTTTTAGGCAATGTAGATAACATTACTAGAGTTTACAGGTTTAACCTGTAAAAACCTTATAATGTTATTTAAAACTTTACTCTTGCTGTTAACAGTAAAATGCTTTCTTCTAGACAGTTTATTTTGACTACCTGCAGGCTCAGTACACATTTTCTGACTTTGTTAATATTTAGGACTGTTTTAAGAGTATATTTAATTTGTGATCATAGTGTCAGTAAGTAATACTTGTCCTATGCAGTAATAAGTATTCTTAAACAGCTAAAGATTGTTTTAATGGAAGTTTGTACCTGTTCTTTATCAAGTTTTGCTAAAGTTGGGGTTGCCAAACTCGAGACTGTGTATTTTTCATACATACCAATTTCTTCTTTATGAAGACTCTAGCAATGTGATGGAGCCTGGTGTTTCGAATGTAAAGAAGTTTGGAACTACTCCATTGAAAAACTCAAGATGCCTTCCTAAGAGGTAGATATCAGAATAATCTTTTTGTTGGTTTGCTCCATAGGTTTTGAGTGAAAATAAAGTGTGACTTGGTTATGATTAACGTTAGCCCGAAATGTGTAACTGTTCTCTGTGTCACCTGTCGGTGTGCTGTGCTTCTGCTTACATTTATCACAAGTGTTTTGTATTTCTGTTGCACTTTGGAATATATTAAGAAAACATTAACTTGTTCTGTTTGGCTTGTGTGACTGCATGCTTGGGATGTCTCCTTCAGCAGTAAAGTGCCTGGTAATGTCAGTGTGAAGTAATCTTCCTTCTAGTATCAATTGGGTTTTTAAGTGATTCAGAAATACTTAGCAGGCAAGCTTCTGACAGAGACCACTTTGATTTGATGAAGCTGTGAATCCTATTAGTGTGTCTGAAGCTTCCCATCAAACTAGGATCTTATAATTGAGGTGAACTTTGGTGATAATCTGTAGCAAGTTTTGTGAGCATCGTTGACCCTGCAGGTCTGTGTTCTGTGCTTTCAATTTTTGAGCCCTTTTAAACATAAAGATTTCAAGTCACGATATCTTATTTGTGATATTTCCTTTATGCTCTTGAGATTTAATGTGTAAGTTCAGGCAGTAGGAGACTTATGAGCTTGTTTTGTTTTTGTTTTTTCTTTCTTAATAACGATATCTTAGAAGTAAAGCCAAGAAACCCAGATATTCACGAAGCAGTGACTTTGAAGAGTCTCAGGAAGGGCTACTACAACAAACAGAAAGTAAGTTGCAGGCCTGTTTTGGTTTTTTTTTAGTTAGTTACTGTAATACCTGGTGTCTTCCTTCCAATGCCAAATTGAAAAGGATTTCTAATTAACTGGAGAATGAATTAACCACTGGGGGATTTTTTTGTTGTTTGGTTTTAGGAGTTTTTATTTGTTTGGTGGTTTTTTTAACCAAAACTTCAGGTGAAAATTTTAGAAATTCTTGAATGAGAGAGCGATATTTCAGTCTTAAGTGTTGTAGTTTGTTTTCTTAGCTGAATGAGTGGTGGTGCAACAAGCTATGAGCAGGGTCAAATGAACGATCTAGGTTTTGTATCTGTTCTACCTTTATCTGATTGTTTAAGAAGACAAACAAAGAGAAAAGATAATACATAATGGGAAAAATAGATGTATTAATTTCTGAGTTTTTTAGCTTAAGTATTACACTTACCTAATAAATGAAGCTTATGTCTTTGGAAATTGCTTTGATGCTGTTCAGCTGAAGAATTTCAGGGATTCATGTTTCTTGAACTTCTATTTTGCTTTAAAGGAAACTGTTACACGACGTATTTATTTTCTCAGGTACCACTAATGTTCGGTCAGTTGAGAAGAAATATTCTGATGATGGCCCCAGAGCGACATTGATTGTATGTCCTCTGTCTGTCCTAAGCAACTGGACTGTAAGTGCTAAGTTGTTCTAATGTGTATGTGTAATCTATATTGATCATGATGCTGTAGAAATTGTACTCCCTGTAGTCTTTCATGATAGTAAAAGGTCATGGTTTTCTTTTTTTATGAAACAGAGTTGCTTTCACAAGGAAGATGGATTTGATAGAATACAAAACAATTCCATGAGTATGTGAGCTCACTTTCCATTCCCTGCTTTTGACAGGGAGATTCACTTTGGCACTTCTGGAACTTGTGTGTTTTAATTCCTTAAACAGAGGAGGTGGGAGGAGATAGGTCCTTTTTCTTACATGCTCAGAAGTAGACATTTCTGTACTTTATTGATAATACATGTGCCAGTTCATCTCTAGAGTAGTTTGGTAATTTGGTGGCACTGGTGGTGATTTGTGGGAGTAGGTCTGCTGTGGTGAACAGGCTGAAGAACCCTTCTAGCTCTGTCTCTACATTGGTTAAATTTTTTGTTTTCACAACATTTTGAATACAAATATTAAGGAGATATCTTTAGTGTTCAAGTTATATTTCACTTGGAAGATTTTGCTGTCTTTGGTTAGAACAGCCGTTTAATCTTCATAGATAAAACATGAAAATAATGTAATTGAGAAACATCATATAGTGTCAAATACAGTACTGTTTGTCAATTCAAGATGAATTAAGTATTCTAAAAGAGTCTGGTGCTTCAGGAATCAAATTGTTGATCTTTTTTGTCTTTTTTAGAATAGCTATGTGCTGAGTCTTTCACAGAATCAACATAGGGAATATAAACACTAGTTTACAATTAAAATTTGAATTTTTTTCTAACATAATTTTTATGTTAAAACCCCCCAAGCCCTTAGGTGTTTAACCCAGTAAGGAGAAGAAGCAGTAAAAGAACAGTGAAAGAATAAACAAAGAGATATTGAAGGTAGAAAGTGAAAAAGAACATAAAAGCTCTTCTATTACAGTTTGTGAGGAACGGTGCATTTTGAAGTCTGTAAACCAGGACAGTGCAAGAAGTAAAGCCAGAGTTACCAGAATGTGATACTGTGACTGTTACTAATGATTGAGATAACTTCTGGTCCCTCTTCATGCCTGGGTGGAGAGGTTAAAAGAAACCCAAATTCAAATCGCTTTTATTGCATAAGTAGAATGTCACAGAGTGAGAGGAAGTGAGTTTTAGGCAAGGCAGCTTACAAGACTAATAACTATTACTAATAAAAATAACTTACAAGAGGAATAATTCTCACAGTCATGTAGTAACGCAGTGTGTTTTTGATGACTTCTTTCAGGACCAGTTTGAGCAACATATCCACCAAGATTTTAAAGTGAAGATTTATGTTTATTATGGTTCTGACCGTACCAAAGACCCATCAGTTCTTTCAGAACAAGACATTGTGTTGACAACATACAACATCTTAGCTGCTGACTATGGAGTAAGTAAATGAGAAAGTATTGTTCGAAGATTCCTTACTGTTGAAGACTTGCAGTGTTTGAGCTAATGATGGCAGTATATTCAAGTGCTATTCTGGTAGGCAATCAAAAGATTATAGCTGTAGTTTTGCTTTACATACTTCCTCACATGTTCACTGTTGTAACAGAGTTTCTTATTAACTGCTCCTGTATAGAAAATTATTTGGTTACAATTATGACAACTTAAGGAAAATACTTTTTAAGGATAGGAAAGGATGGTGAGTATGCAAATGTACCCAGACCTTGGGGGCACAGAGCTCCCATTTCTGCCTTCCCCTATCAAATTACAAGAATACGGATCATATAAAGGTATAATTGCATAGTTGTTGTTGCACATGGACTTCAACAAAATAGCTCATTGCATGAGATGTATTTGTCAAGTCATGTTTTCATAGAAAGTACTACCATTTTAGAAGCCTGAAGATAACATCTTTAAATATCATATAAACTTTTATTCAGCCTTATCTCCTTTTTGCTGTTGCTTAAGTATAAGGAGATCAGTAATATTTTCCAGGAATCATTAAACCTAAGAGCAGGATGGCCTTACTCTTAGTTTTCCCTCTCTGTGCCAACAAATAAACAAGATGCAGATAAATCCTATCCATTATTAATTGTGGCATTGTTGTATTGTATCTTGCTTAATCCAAACTGCAAAAAAGGTATTTTATTTTGAGTCAAAGATGAAAAAAAAATACTGTTTTTTCAGATCAAAGGTGGTAGCCCTTTACACAACGTCAAATGGCTGAGAATTGTGTTGGATGAGGCACACACTGTACGGAACCCAAATGCTCAACAAACTAAAGCTGCCTTCAATTTGGAGGGACACAGAAGATGGGTACTTACAGGTAAAATATTTGCCACCAGAGGAAATGCAGTGCAAATCACCTTAGTATCACACCATCTTGTGTTTCCCACTTGGTGTTTCCATTTTGGCTTTTTTGGGCAATGATTAATGTGTCTACTTCAGATTCATTTGCAATGTTGTTAAATTTGGCTTTGAGCAGTGATTTAGTTGTGTCTTCATTTAGTGGCTTTTGATTTTGCTGGGTTTGTTTGTTTGTTTGTTTTTATGGGGGCAGAGGTGTTTAGTTACTGAAGTGAATTGAGAACTGTCTGAATGGCAGATCCCAGTGCGTCATACTCAGTGGCACAGGGTCTAGCTGGAGGCCTGTCACTGGTGTTCTCTCCCAGGGTTCAGTACTGGGCCTAGTGTTGTTTAACTTGTTCATCAATGACTTGGATGAGGGGGTTGATGCCTCCTCAGCAAGTTTGTTAATGACACAAAGCTAGGAGGAGTGGCCAGTTCCACAGAGGGTTGTACAGCCCTCAGAAGGACCTGGACAGCTTGGAGAGATGGGCAGGGAAGAAATGTCTGAAATTTAACAAGAGCAAATGCAGGGTCCTACACCTGGAGAAGAATAACCACATGCATCAGTACAGGCTGGGGGTGATCTGCTGGAGAGCAGCTCTGCAGAGAAGGACCTGGGGGTCATTGTGGACAACCAGCACATCAGCCAGCAGTGTCCTGGAGGCCAGGAAAGCCAATGGCATCCTGTATTGTTTTCGGAAGAACATTGCTAGCAGGTCAAGGATGTGATCCTGCCCCTCTGCTCAGCCTTGGTGAGGCACAGCTGAGTGCTGTGTCCAGCTCTGGACACCTGTTCATACAGATGTTTAGTGGATGCACAAGTAAAAAATCTATTTATGACCTAGCAAGTTACATGTGGTTAGAAGCTCACACTGATACATACCCAAACCTCAGTAGCTTTATGAAATGTAATAGGCATCATAAAAACTGCCACAGACCATGCAAGCATATGATCTTTAAGTGTAATTTAAAGATCATGACCACTGCTCATGAAACTGAAATGGAAAGATTAACAGCCAAGTATTCCCAACACTGAGAGCTGCAGTTTGCTCACTTTAATGTATTTAAGTGTTTTGTAATACTTTACTTTAAAAAAAGTGTATTGAATTTAATGACGTCAACTTAGTTTCGAGATCAGGAGAAATCACACAACTTGCACTTTGGCTAAATACTTGTGAGTTTTATTTTCTTGTAGGTTTTACAGTCTTTGTTTTCTGTTTAGGCACTCCTATTCAGAATTCTGTAAAAGATTTGTGGTCTCTCATTTCCTTCTTAAAACTGAAACCTTTTACTGATCGAGAGTGGTGGCACAGAACAATTCAACGTCCAATCACAATGGGAGTTCCAGGAGGACTTCGGTATGAGTGTTCCCAGATGGTCTGTGTAGGAATATGGCTGGCAGTGCTTGGGCAATGTGACAAATTAGTGTTTCACATTTAAATTTGAAATGCATGTTTCATCAGTTCATACGTTATTTTTTTTAGTTCAAATTAATAAATACTGAATAGTTCAGATGATGTAATATTTCAGATTAATTAATTATATTGTATTACAGGGCTTGGAGTTTGTATAGAACAAGAATTTATGCAATAAATGGAAGAAAAATGCCCCCCAAACCCAAACCAACCCCAGCTGAGTAATGTATTGTCTATATATGTATTTTTAGGCATTTACAGTGTCTGGTTAGCAGTGTTACCCTTAGAAGATGTAAAACAAGTCAAGTTAACGGAAAGCCCATTTTGGAGTTACCAGAACGCAAAGTTCTTATTCAGTACATTACACTTACAGAGGAGGAGAGACATATCTACCAGTCTGTGAAGAACGAGGGCAAAGCTACTATTAGCCGGCAAGTTGGAGGTTTTCTTAACAAACTTCTATTAACTCTAGCATTCTGTTAACTCTAGCAGCCAAGTGTGTCACTGTAAGCTAATAATTGCAAATTAGCAAAGCATCTCTTCAGAGAACTATGTGTTAGAAGTTCTGTCTTGTGAGAAATGGAAGGAGGTATCAGATATGTAAAGAATGGTCTTAACGTTTTTGTCATTATGTGTTACCTGTTCTTCTAATAGAATATCGCACTGGTAGCATTTTGTACCTTGTTTAAGAAGAGGATTTGAGAAAATTCAGTCAGGAAAGTGAAGAATCAGAACATTATTGTAACAGCTAAATTCTGTCATGTAATGTCACCTGTTATTTCAGGCTGTAGTATGTCACACTAACAGTAAAACTCTTACTCAGATTTTTCAGTGAAGGGAGTGCACTAACTCACTATGCTGACATCCTTGGTGTTCTGCTGAGATTGAGACAGATTTGTTGTCATCCTCATCTTTGTATAAATACCTCTTCCAGTTTTTCAGCTGGTGAGTGAATACTTTTGATTCCTGTGTTTTTAAGAACACTTAAGGGCACTTTGTATTCAAGAACAGAAATACATTTTTGTTTTCCAAGCTTTCTAGCTTCAGCCATCCTCTTTCCAGCATGGATTATTGAACTTCCAGCTTCCTTCAATTACCTTTGGTTTTTTTGTACCATACACGTAATAGGTTCAAATATGTTTGAGAAGGGAGTACTTGAGCACATAGCCACATGTGAAAGCAATGAAGTATGAGCAGTTATGAAGGCCAGAGACAGGAGTTAATAAGCTTTGACAGCCCATACAGAAATGACCAAAGAGGACCTCTGCAGAACCAAATGCAGAAGGCTTGTTTAAAAGCAGTGTCTGTTGTTGTAATAATTTACAGAAGTGCTTTTACAGCAGATTTTTTTCTTTGCCTCAGGAGAGAAGATGTAGAGGAGATTTGGGGAATGGCTTGTAGCTTGGTAGCTGTGTCAGCAGAACCGTTGCCTCTTCAGCAGAATAGGACACTGTTGACTTTGTCACAGCTGTAAGGAAGGGTGAACACAGAGGGTTGAAAGGAGAATAAAGTTTTATTTTTGACAAGCTAGAACTGTACAGCTGGATAGTGTTAAAAACATGTGCATTTCTTTCAGAAGAAAGTATAGTCTGTTGGAAATAACTCTAAATTTGAGAATTTGCAGATGTAATACTTATAAAAAGCCTATTGGTATAGGTGTATTTTTTCAGGAAACTGAAAGACGAATGAGATATGGTCAGAACCTTTTTTAGAAGGTTAATGTTTATCTTCCCTAAAGCTACACGATGGAGAAATTATTTGATAATTGTTCAATAATTATTTAAGAACTAATCAGTAACTAGTAAGTATGTCTTGAATTTCTTTCCTTAGAATATAAAGCAGACTTAACTATGGTGTCATGCTCATCAGAATGTTGCTACTTGAACAGCTGCCATATGAAATTTGCTTGTTCCCCTTAGTGTTACGTTGCACATACACTTATCACTGAGCATACAGTTGAGATTCTTTGAATTGTAATTACTATTTTTCCAAGTAAGATTGTTCTTAATGTGTTTCAAAACAGTAGGTCAGAATTTTCTGTAGTATCCTGCAGGTTGAGTTGTATACATTGTAGGCTACATCCTCATCGAGTATTAACTGTTCAGCTTGCATTTTGATC
>WEKX01004033.1:0-29160 GCA_013390025.1 Pitta sordida | reverse complement strand
TTCTACTCCAAAGTCAGCAAGCTGAAGTTAGGCATTACAAGCATTATGTAGAGAAGGATCAGTGTAGGAGTTACCCTTTCAGTGTACAACCCTGTAGAGAAGGCCCTGCTGCAGGAAGACTGTCCCTGCAATGGCTTTGTATAATCCAGAAATTTCAAAAGACTCCTGATCTTAGTGTAGCAAGGTCTTGCTAGACAATTATTTAGTTTTCTTAGCTGTCACAGTGCTAAACAACCTGAGTTTTCTTCTTCATCTTAGGCTGCTGCTGTTCTGAAGAAACTTGTCATTGTTCAAAAATCAAGGCTATTTTAGCAAAGGAATGTCTAAGAAGTGTTATGTTACACTTGCTGCAGATGGAGGAGTGTCCTCTTGGTGTTCTGTCCCCTTATGGCCAGAACAACAGTTGACAGATGACAAGCTTCTACAATGTTTTCAGTATCTGCTTTCTGGATCTTCAATACTTTATTTTAAGTTCAACTGTTAGGAAGCTTTATGCTCACACTGGCCTCAGCAACTAATCTGTCTTTGCCCATCTCCCAGAAAAGTCCTTCATGAATGTTTTGAAGTTAGAGAGCATTTGTCATGAATTGGCATTTTCCTTTGGAAAAAGGATTACTGAGACTGCTGTGAAATCTAGTCTCGCTGTACAAAGCTGCAAAAAACTTAGCTCTTGATGTCAGTAGGTTTAAATTTCAGTATATTCCAACTGCTGATTATCAGGAGTGTAGCTGCTGATCTAACCAAGGAAAATTGTTCCTCTTGAGCAAAGAATCTTACGTACAAGGGCTGTGCTTCCAGCATTCTACTTTTGAAGGTCTAATGAATTCTGTTGGGCAGCTGAATCAATCAGTGAAACAGAATTTTTGTCAGGAGCCCCCAGATCCAATTAGTGTTTTGTGGCAACAAGGTAATTTGTAAAATTAAGGTAATGTGACGAACAGCGAGTCATGGAAAGAAGACATACTTTACAATAGATGTTAGCTTATCAAATGCTATCCGGCTACTTAGTCATTCTGAGGCTTGCATGTATTTCTTTAAATAAGTGTTCCACTTTTAGCATGACAAGATTCCAAATGGTATTCTGATCACAAGACATAATTTGATCTTGAGCCAGCAAGAGTCCTGCTTGTGCTAGCTGCTGCTTTAGACACTAGTAACCTGATGTCATTCAGAGATCAGATTGTTTTTATGCAATTAGTACTTTCCCTCCCCTTTCCCCCAGCTTCTGCAGCTCTTAATGGAAAAGTTTCTCTATGGAGAAACTATTTCAGCTTCCTTTGCTTCCTCCACCCTCTCTCCTGTGTTACTAGAACACTTTGACCCTACCTCTGACATACAGTTTACGCACATGCCAAATCTAATGGTGCTGGGTAGGGAGGATACAGTTTTCCTCACAGAGGAAACATGCAGGGGTATGTGGTTGGCTGTAGTCTTTGTTCCATGGTGCTGTTACTTAAATAACTGACTGAGGTCTAGAAAGACTGTTAGGAAAGAATTCTAGCTTTATGCAAGCCTTTGTTCACCACATTTATTTGAATGGCATAGATTAGATGAATTTTAACTACTGGTTATTAAATACCTTAACCAATTTGAGTGAGAAAAGGGCAAGTTACCTACATGGGAATGTTGATTCAAGTGCCTACTGCCATTGTTAGAACTGTACTGATAGTAAATACTAAACCGTATCCCATACTGGAGGAGTGGTTCTTCCTTTTTCAAATGACCCGTCAAGTGTTATTTTAAACTTCAGTGTTACCATGAGGGATGAGTGGTTTAAGCTACAGATAAAATTGTCTCTGCATTTGACTTAGATTAATTCAACTGGTTTTTTTTTTTTTAATGAGAAGGAACTGCTACATATGTATTCAGTGACAGTAAGAGTCTCTTTCTAGAAAACCTGTGTAGGCTCACATCATGCCTGTTCATTCTGTTACAAGAAATTAGTTTATGTAAGCTCTGCAAGTCTTCTTAAAATTTTGAACTTACGCTTTAAATGCCGGAAGGTAGGAATATACAGAAGTGCTGCTCAAATTATAAATAAATGGTAGATGTTTGCTGATGTCTGTTGTTGCCCAGCTGCTGAAGAAGGTGTTTAATAGCCCCTGATCTGCACCTAAAAGAGAAAGCATTACATAATAGGCTACAAGCATCAGATAGCTGTTTGAGGATCAGTCACTTCAGGAAGTAAGAGTTGGTAATACAGCTGTCATGTCCAGTAGAAGCTTAGCACAGAGCACTAAATTTCTGTTTGAGAACAAACCTTGCAGCCTTTGAAAATCCAAAAAATGCAGAGAATGAAATAGAGAGTATGTGTGGGGTTACTTTTGCCAAAAGATAGCAAGCTGATCACAAATTCTGCCATTGTTTCTTTTACAGCTTAAGTTCAAGCTGCACAGGGCAACCAAAAAACAAAAGAAAGCAAAAAAAATTGACCAGGACAACTGAGTACCATTCAGCTTCAAGAAAGCTTAGCTCAGAAGATCAAGTGGCAACAATTAATTTTATTACTTCTGCTTACAGATGCATAACCAGTATCTCACTGCCAGAGTTAGGGTATCGACGGCCTGTTAGACCTGCAGTCCCAGATACATCTACCTCCACAGTGAGTTCAGTCTTGATGACAACTCTAGTGAAACTTCAAATCCCTTAGCAGACAAGAGGCGTTTCCAGTTCTGTACTAAAAAGCTGCTGACTAACCGCTAAGCGAGGATAATAATCTGTGTTGGGAGAGACCACGTCTTAGTTTGCAAGTAGAGGTTGAGGTTAAATGAATCAGATGTTTGATATCACAGTGGTAGAGTAGCTAAAAAAATAAATATAGCCTCCGGGCCAAAGCAGACTAGGTTATAAGCAGCTACTGAGAAGTAAAACCCGATTTATTTATATACATTCATTCTTTAGTTCCCCTTATCAAGGAAATTGAAGGGAGCCTCTCAACTTTCATTTGCTGTATTCCTTTCGCCTCTAACTGCATTCACAAGAAGCATTACTAAAGAGTAGGCAAATGGATAGCTTAGTTAGTAGACACAATGTTTTATTTTAATCTTTAGTCTTCTCAAGCACTCAGTCTCTGCTGACTCAGAAAAGGGTTTTTGTTGGCCCGTAATTAGTTAGGGCAATAATAAGGTTTACACCATGGGTGCTGTTTGAGCAGAAATTGCTTTTTGCAACTGAAATATTTAGACGCAGGGCATAAACTTAGGCGTACAGACAGTACACTGACAAATATAAATTCTAAGTATCCTGTTACAGCTGTCAGCATACATGCAGATTGCAGAGTGAGAAACTGCCTGGAGATTCAGTCCAGTAATTTCAAACCTCTGACTTGCCTCTCAATCCCTAAAGGAAGGAAAGCACTTTTGACAAAGTTGTGTCCATCACAAGAGAACTAAAAGGGGCAGCAACAATGTATTTAACTTACTCTACAGGACTTTCACTCGGATTGTTTTACATACTCTGCTTTTTTTTTTTTTTTCAGATTAAATGCATTTGTGCCAAAGCTGACAATGAAAGCAGCATTTAGCTGTCCTAGTCCAGACTTTAACATTAATCATGTTACATAAGCTGAATCTTAGACACAAGGTGAACGAGCTAGGCACTACTTGTATTAACTACATATTTACAGGTACAGATAAAGATACAATATGGGAAGACTGTGAAAGCAACTATTGTAGATACTGGGCTAAGGAGCCAAAAGATTCTCAAAGCAAAAGCAACGTTTTAAGGTATCGGTACTACGAGATTTTTTTGAAACCAAACTTTTCTTTCCCATCCACTGCTTTTAGATGTAATCTAGAGTTACTTTATGACATACTCCTTTCTATTTAGGAAGGTGAAATTCAAATAGACAAAGTGGTTGTCTACAGAAATAGTCATTATTCTGCCACATCTGGACAACAACCTTACATAGGTTTTGTCTGCTGTTATAAACATGAAGTACTCTGGAAAGTCTTGCATTCCCTAGTTGCTACTAGTACAGATGAGATACTTGCAGCTTGACTTCAACAACACGTAGCGTGTTAATTTTGCACCCTATGTCCTACTGAAAGCAGTGACCCTTCACTGGTTCTTCTCTTATTAAAAGTTTCCTGGAACCTTTTATTACAGTCTAGGTCAATGTCAGTTTTAATCCCCTTGCTCCCCACCAAATTCCTGAGCTCAGCAGTAGCTTACACAGATGGCCTAAGTCTCCATGGTCTCATCACTCAGATCAGTGCTAACATTTAATAAAAACTAAGTACCTTTTAAAGCTGAAGTACAAATTACAGTTCCATGAATTTGGTGTCTGTGAAGAACAGATACCACACGTATCCCCCCAAAACATCAGGAGTGGAAGGATTTAGGAAAATTTATTTTCCAAAGGCAAACATTCTAAGAACATCAATCTAAGGATGTTACAAACACTGGGCCGGTGGAGAATGACACAACACGCCTCTGTTCTTCTCGAGGCTTTTCTTGTTTCCCCTGCCCACCCCACCCCTCCTCCTGCCCCGCTGTCGGGGCGTTATGGAAAGTTTGCAATCTCATCTTCCTCCCATGGTAGAGAAACAATCCCTGTGGAATGCAGGAGAAGGAAATAACCACAAATGCATTCCTGGGAAAGATGGCTCTTTCTCCTGAGGGCGCATGCCCCTGATGAAACGTGCCTTAAACTCCTCGAAAATAAGTCTTACGAATTCATCTACCCCTACAGTACCTAAACCATTAGCTCTCTATTGTTGCTGAAGCGCTGCAACAGTTTCACCATTGCATGGCTTTAGCTTTCAAGTCAGAGAGTATATTGTGGAAGTAGTTCTAGTCTTTTAAAAGTCTGAGGCCTTTAACCTAGAAGATGGGATCTGCTGGCAATCAAGCACAAAGCTTGGAGGAGACAACCACCAAGTCTCAGATTGTTCCCGCAGCTTCTCAGCAGTCCATTCACACAAAGATGTGGGTTTATTTGGGGCTACCAAACTGCTACCTTGTCCATTGCAAGGCACAGACCCTTCCCTACATGGTAGTACTCATTTTCACTAGGGTTTATTCATATGGTAGCATTAAGCATCCATCTGTGACTAATGTTCTTTAGAAGACCACACACAAGAGTCTACACAGTAACAGGAGTTATTCTGCAGACTAGAAGTGTCATCTGGAATTTTTACAAAGTAGTGAAAGGTAAGGCATTAGGCTGGCTAATTACCTAATATTCAGGTGTTCCATTTTATGCTCTTATTTACATAGTTTTCTGTAGATTTTTAAGTTAGACTTTGTTTGGTACCTTAGTAGTTATATAATGACATTTAGTGATAGGAGACAGTGATATTTAGAAGCCTTGAACTATAGCCATCTCCAAGCAATGTGCTTTTACTGCAATGGTAATAGATTTAGTAGACTTACAGGACAGCAGAACTTGGCTTCTCAACCTTAAATCTGGTACAGTGGCCGATCCTAAGTGACCTATAGTGGGAAGCAGCCAAGGCTACATGCACTTGATATTGGGAAAGGGACACCACCCTATAATGACAGGAGGCCATCACATAGCATATGAAGAGAGAGTTGTATCGTCAAATGTTTCATACTCTCAAGCTGTGCTCAAGCTGACCAGTGCTATTTTCTCTACAGCGGTTTGAGTTAGCATAAAACATTCAAGCCTTGAGTGTAAGGAATGCATAAAGCATAGTACTGCAGTTTTATTTGCTAATGCATGCACTGTGCTTGCTACATCTTAAGATTTTTTTGTCATATGACTCTACACTGTTAATGCTTACAGCTGCTAGTTTGGAGGCCAAACTCAGGGGTTTTTATTTCATGAAGTCTGAAAAATGTAGTTTCATTACATACTGTAATGAGAGCCTCTCTTTCTGAGAAGGGTACAATTTTTGTGTAGTTACACTGAACTGAGAATTCTGTCATAGAGTCCTCATGTGTGTAGATACTGATCCATCCCAAATACTGTTACCATTTTGGTCTAACTTACATTGAAACACAAATTCATACATACCATCAAAGCTGCCTTTCTCTGTGGCAAACTGTAACAGCTGATTGTATGTTTCAATGGAAGGTCGGTAAACAAAAACTCCTGAATTAAAACAGTCAGGCCAGCCTGGATCTGGTGCTGCAGACAGCTCTTCTCTCTCAAAAAGCTCATCGATATTTGACAAAACCTAATTGTAAAGTGGTAAAAAAAAAAAAGGGGGTTCGGTTGGGAATTTTGATAGCATGTTTCATGGATTATGACATCAACCTTAAGACATGAAATAAAGTTCTCAAATCAATGTTCTTATGGAAGAAAATACTTTATGGAAATAGTCCCCACAGACTTCATTACAATTAATTTAGATAAAAGGCACACACATTCTTACAGTTACTATCCAACTAGTGAAAGGCCTCTATTACCTCTACTCTTAAAAAAACCCACCCAAAACCAACAAAAACAACTCTGAGAAAAAATTCCAACAACCCCCATACTAGGTCATTTAAGAGGTACCAGGAGACACACCTACTCACCATTGTGTCTGCATCCATGAAAACACATTTTGAGAACTGTGTCAGCTCCCAGCAGTGAAGCTTTGTTAGTGTGACACCCAACTCAGGTCTTTTCATTAACGCCAAGTGTGCTGAATCCCCACTATCCAAGACATTTACCAATATGACTTCATCAAAGACTTTTTCCAGCACTCTCCTGGGGAAGAGTAAAGATTTAATTCTGTTGTTACTTCAGCACCAGACCACATGAAAGATTCCCTCAAGGGAAGTGGAGTAATGGAACCTGGCAGCATTTCTTATTCTATCGGTAAGAGTTGACTGCATATGTTGGAATGCACAAGTGCATTTGTCCGCCTCAAAGTTTCTAGTTTGTAATTGCCATATTTTGGGGAACAAAGAATTTTGGTTTTTTTTTCCTCCACCAACAGAGCATTGCTAGCAAGTCCAGCAAGTCATGGGTACATAGTACAAGCTTTCCACAAAGCCTTTTTAATCCGGACTGATTTTTGGCAACTTAACAGTCTACTTTGAGCAAGCAATTAAGAAATGGGAAGCTGTTAGAGTAGCTTGAGCAGGACAGTAGCTGACACAGAAAATTATGCAATAGTTATGACAACAGTATTCTGGATTTGCGACATTTGACTAGACCCAGCTGCTAAAAATTTCTTTATCCCATAAAGTTTTTTCAGGACTGACGTAGTTACGGCTGTGGGTACAGAAGTGTTTCGAACGAGTATCATGTTCACTAAAGAGTGACAAACTTTCAGGTGGTGTAGTGAAATTTTGTGGCAGATATCCAAGCTTTGCTTTACCATCAATAAAGCACTACCATTAGTTCAAGAGAGATTAAGGCATTCATGATGCCTAAAATTGGAAGGATCTGTAGAGTCTTGCTATTCTACAGTGTATCTAGAACGCTCAGCAGTTACCAGTGCAGTTTCAGCCACAGAGCTTGTAAATGAGTTTTGGGCAGTTGCTTCTGAACTTCAGGCATACCTTGTTAGTGGAGACAGGAGGAGAAATGCAAGTTCCAGTTACACCACCAGGTAGGTAGGTGTCACTGGTCTAAGGGCATAGTACTGGCTGGCTTGCAGTAGTACCCAAGTACATTTAGGATTAATCTTAAAAGAGCACACACACATAATAGGCTGTAGTGGATGTCCCTGTATGTAAGATCCTAATTTTGATATGGTCGTTTACCTGCTAGGACACTGCAGGGAGAGTCACTCCATTTTTTATTGAGCCACCTCTTTACTGTCTCTGTACATGTATTGAGAAGTCTTCCCCATGTAGACAATCTTGACCTATCATCTGTAGTTTCACATAGCTGTTAACTGTTTTGTTTTTTCCCCTCCTTATATGTGGAAAGAGAACACAGTCTATTCCATACTGAGACTGTTCTAGAGAGGCCTTAGGAAGCAAGTTGCCTGTGACCTTAAATGACTGTTTGAGCTACTGTTTTGACATACTTGATGGTACTTTAGTTCTGCTTATTTTCTTCTGATAAAATCTGATTTGAAGTGTGTCTGCCAGATTTCAAGAGCGCTCATGCATTATCTCAATCAGGTATACCTCTGCAAAACAAAAAAATGCCAAACCTCTACTCCTGCCTCCACAGGAAACACTCAGTCCAAATGAACTCAGAGACAATGTTGCACTGTTGGACAATTCTAAGTAGGACTATGAAAGAGCAAAGATCCAGCTGAAATATCCATACCAAGTCAGAGTTTAATTAGAGTATTTGTTTAACTCATCATAGGGGAAGAAAGAAAAACACCAAAGCACAACAAACAATTTCTTATTTGAAGAAGTTACAGAATTCCAGATAGTGTAGGTAAATTGAATACTGAAAATGTAGTTATTTAGCCTCCAGAGTTTTGAAAGGTTACTATGTATTAAGGAATTTAACTTCCCTTTTTCAACCCCTACATCAGCAGGAACTGTAGCAGTTTGAAGTATGTAAGTGACCTTACCTCATAAGATCTGAGACCTGAGGAGTTATGAGTGCAGTCAACTTTCTTGTTGTTCTGTACTGTTGCAAGGATGAACCAAGTACCAGCGCTCCTTTCACATAGGAGTCATTTGTGGCTAGAGTCACAAAAGACTGGTCTGGAAGAAATGAACTTGGTCAAGTTAGAATGATCCACTACTTTATTCTGAGACAGATAGAATAGAAGCCTAGTACTGTCAGGTAGTCATGCTGTGAGACCTCTAAGTTGTGCCTTTTAACTTTGTGTACAAGACCTACCTACATGGCAGAAAGCAGCAGATTATACTTGCATCGCTATTGCTATTAGTAACGACACATGGCAAAATGCAGTAAAACAATGCACAAAATCAAGACTGTTGCAAGAGAAAACCAGTTCAAATTTGCCCACAGGTTAAATAAATCATGCTGAATGTAGAGACAATCCAAAAAATCTGAAGAGCCTAACTTTGGCCATTAATATGCCATTTTAAACTAAAAGTGCTTGGCATCTGTGGGCTTGCATTTGGCCTAAAGTTAGTATGGTTTTGTAGCTCTCAACTCTGAAGCTACGGCCATGTGAAATTTGCATTTCATTTTCAAATGAAAGTAAGCATTGAATTAGATCTTGGACAACTGTTTTAAGTTTCGCTAGCTCAGGATTTTGCAGATGAGTTGTTCTGCAACCCACAGTTGCAGCTCTATCACAAGAATGCAAGATTTAAATGGGAAGTGACTATAGTAATAGAAAGCAATTTAAAACTTGCAACAATAATTTTTACTCTTCAAGCAAAGAAGTAGTAAATTTGGATTGTTACTCTAAAATATAATCTGCTCCAACTGTACCGCAGAAATAGATTAAGACATATTGTTTGCCATATAATGCTTGCTTATTGAAGCCATATGACACAAGCTTTGCATTCTTTCATTTGTTATATTGTTTTAAACTGCCAGGGTGGGACTGACAAAAGCAAACAAGTAACTTATACAAGTTCTTCAGTTCATTCAACTATTTTTACGTAGACCACCTTTCCAAGCTCTAGCATTTTATATAATTATGATCTTTTCCACCGATCGGTTTTCAACACTATCAACCAAATATTTTCTTCCTAAGAATTTCAAGGGCAAATTTTCAGATTCAAATTTATTTTAGCTACTATGATTTCTTTTCTTTACAGAAGTTGTTAATTAGATCAGAGTGAGGGTTCTGGGCCTCTTAAGACTTAGTATCAAGCCTCGTATTAAGATGAAAATACTGACTTCTTTAGGAGAAACTGTTTTTTGGCACAATTCCTATGTTCACAAGGCAGTCATCATTAATATCTTTTTAACTTAATACCACCTTAACAGTTATTGACAGAAAGTCATGTACCATAACTGTATATAAGCTCTGCAAACCTGGCTTGCAAGATCTATAGACCAGCTACAAAACCTTCTATTTTGCTTAGCAGCAAAACCAACTAGTCCCAAGGGATTTAGATTATAGTGGTCAATCACAAAGATTGAAAAAGCTTCTATAGTGCCAGGAATAAAGATATGTTGTTTCAATTCACTTTTAGCTGCCTATTTGTACCAGTTCATATTCAGCAAGTCTACAAAACAACTATGTTTCTTTGAAATGGCAAGTGAGTACCATTTTAAGTGGTATGAACATCCTCCAAATAGGACAGTGTTTTTCACTAGTTAATTTGCATGTTAGTACTCAATACATAGAAGTCTGCCACTCTCTGTTCTTAGCTCACTAAAAATCCAGTGTAGACAAAGTGGGATTGTGCCCAACATTCATCTGAGTGTTTGGGGTTTTTTGCCAGCAGGCAAGACTAATTCTTAAGTGACCTCACCATTGAAAAGTTAGTCTTTCGTTTGACCTGTTAGCAGGTATGCTTCTACCATGTCTTCTCATGTTATTGAAATGGAATATTCACACCCCAAGGTCTCTGAGAAAGAGAAGTCAATTTAATGATGGAGTAAAGACTAAGAAGCCCCCTATTACATCCCAGCTCCAGCAGGAGACTTTACAACTGCTTGACAGGAGGTGAATATTGCCAACTTGTAGACCATCCAAGTCAGCACAGCTTTCCAAAGTTTTGAGTAAGTTATGTTCTGTTTCATATCTTCTCTACATTCCTAAGTACAAGTCCATGCTACAATTTGAGCAAGACCAATTGCTGCTTATTACAGAAGTTACATCTACAAGGGATTACTCCATCAGCCACTGTTGTGCCTGATACATAATGAAGTGCAACAACATGTCTGCAAAAACACAGCAACAGTTGCACAGCTTCATAATTGACTTATCCGGACAAAACCATGCTACTTCAGAGACATCTTTTTCTGCGCAGCTGAGAGACTTGAATACCCCTTTGTAAGGGTCTTTACACCACCCAAGAGCATCCTGGAAGTCAGAGCTAAGAGCAATCTTTCATTTGACGGCATTTAGGAGGCGACCGGAGTGCTTGCCACAGATCTTTTAAAGATTCCCCTGGAAGCTTTTTCGTAAGCATGGCCAGACTTCACAGGTGCTTGCCTAGTCCCCTATTCTGTGAGTTAGGTGCCAGTACTTTTTTTTTTTTTTTGGGGGGGGGGAGTACGGGATTCACAGAGAAACAAGAGCATCTAATCAAGCCATGTATCGGGAGGCAGGCTTCCAGATCTGAAAATGAAACCCGACTCCGCTGACAGCTTCAGGTAAGGCAAGAGTCGGGTGAAAAAAACCCAAACAAACGGAAGAAAGGAGCCAGACGGACTTAAAGAGGCGGTAAGGAACTGTTTCTTACAAAGTATCAGAATCACCGAAGTCACACGCTCTCCTTGGCGTTTCAGAGGAGCGCTGGTTTTTGCCCTGCGAGCCGCCGCGGCCCTACTGCTCCCTCCGGCCCTCCCTGCTCTCCGNACTGCACAGCACCCACAGCACAGCACGGCACCCACAGCACCGCACAGCACAGCACGGCACTGCACCCTCCACCGCACCGCACCGCGGTGCCAGTACAGTACTGCACCGCACCCACAGCACCGCACGAAAGTGCCTCTCGGGTAAAGCGCAGCTGGAAATCGTAATTCACTGCGCGAATAGGGGCCAGGACTGTGGCTCAGGCTCTCCTGCGGCCCCTAAGCCGTGCGGGAATCAGGCCCAGAGCCACTCCCAGCTGCGGGGAGCGGTTCACAGTGTCCGCACGTGTCAGACACCCCCAGCCATCCAGCCGCGTTAGGCCCCTGTGCCAGTGCTTGGTCACCCTCCCAGTGACAGAGTGTTTCCTGATGTTCGGAGGGAACCTCCTGTGTGTCGTGCCGTTCGTGGCTATGGCCTCTGTCCCTGTCCCTGGGCACCCCTGGAAGAACCTGGCTCTGTCCTCTTGGCACCCTCCCTGCAGGTGTTTGTACAGGCGGATGAGATCCCCCGAGCTGCCTCTTCTCCAGGCTTGAACGGTCCCAGCTCTCTTAGCCTTTCCTTGTAGGAGAGATGCTTTCTTGTCTCTTCATCGTCCTTGTTTCTAACTTTGTTGCCCTCTCACCAGTATGTTCATGTTTTCGTACTGAGAGCCCAGAACTCAGCACAGCCCTGCAGGTGTGGCATCAGCAGAGCTGAGCAGAGGGGAGGGATCCCCTCCCTCCACCTGCCTGACGGACTTTGCCTCCTGCAGCCCAGAATAATATCGTTCACCTTTTCAGCAAGGGCACATCACTACCTCATGTTCAATTCATTGTCCTCCACGATGCCCATGTCCTTTTCTGCGATCCATTATCTTCCTTGAGGCAATGACCTATACGTGCTTTTTGACCACAATAAATAGAGGGAAGTCTGTTAGGAAGAGGATTTCTTTCTATGTAACTTGAAATGGCAAATGAGCTTTGTCATTAAAGGATTTAAAAAACCCACAAAGTCTCAATGCAAACTGCTGAACAAAGAACAGTCCAACTCCTAATTTCCTCAATATGGAAAACTATATTTGAGACAATTTTTGTAGATCTGTTTTAAAATCAAATTGCTTACTTTTCAGAATGCAAAAATGAGGGAAGTACTCCTTGACTAACAACCAAAAAACCCACCAAAACAAAAGATGCTTTTAGAGCAGACTATTCATTTATAAAACATCCCATGCATAAAAAGGTGTGACTCATAATTGTAGGCGGTGCTGTTAATATTGTACATATATAATGAGTACTAATATTTTCTGGTATGCAACCCTTTTTCAGGTATCCATGCCTTTGACAAACTTCCTCTGTGATGGTGTTAGGCATGGTTTGTGTCTGTCTCAGATGAAGATTTTGAGAAAATTTTAGCCAGCACATTTCAGCTGTGTCTAGCTTGTTGCTTTGCCAAGTTTTTGAGAGAAAACAATAGAATAGCTGCTGTTGGTTACTGCCCTTCCCCCCTCCCCTGGTTCCTTTCTATTATGTTAGAGTGGAGCAAAAGAAAATAGTTCCTTCTGGTTCCCATGTTAAACAATCAGAATAAAAACCTGAGGGTTGGCAGTGTTTTGCTTGAAAGTGTGGCACAGAAGTAGTGCTCCCCATGCACCTGTGCCCACCTGTTTGCACACGCCTGTTTGAGATTTTTTCTGATGTTCATGGTTGAACGGGCTGTAAATTCTATGGTTCTCTTGCATGACTTGACTGCATGTACATCTGTGCCTTTTACTGACTGGTTGCACTCTTTTCTGCACAACCTGAAGGGAGAAGTCACAGGAAGAACCTGGGAGATAAACAGGTGTCCCACTGGATAATAACCCTAACCAGTAAGAATCAATATGTAACCCTAACCCACTTGAAGAAAAGATCATGTGACATGAGGATAGAAATAAAAAAGCCTCCCCAAAAAGAGAAGAATGCTTAGGACAAGCTCTTGTGAGATGAAGACTTGGATGGGAAAACATCTAAGCCCTGGATAAGCTGAGCATAAAAAACAACTAGGCCTCAGTTTTGATGGAGGGCAGTAAATTTAAGACCATGTAAAAGATAAGTATATGAGGATGGGAACTAGCCAGAGAAACTCTGTTACTTGTCAGCACACAATAGGACTTGATAAAAACCTAGTGAGGAGGAAGATGGCATAGATTTTGCTAGATAAAGAGCATTCAGAAAAGACAAAGTGCTGCGTAGCAGCTCGTTGGGTGAATACTGGTGCACTGAACAAGGTCCAAGTCCTATGGAAAATGAACCTGTGATCACGCAATTAAAAAATTCCATCGCTGTGCATGTCACAGAAGTCAAGTCACAATTGCGCAGTATAGAACCTTCTATTTTCAGTAACTAGTAGTGTTATTTTAATGGAAGCTTCTTTATAACTGAATTTAAAAGTCATCTCAAAACATCAAGTACTAAGAAGGAGCTTCGAAATATAGTTAGGATTCACACAGCAGTAGCAGAAACTGCTATCCTTGTAACTGGACCGTGCTTTGTGTAAACTTCTAAAGCACTTAATTAGCCAATTACACTTAAGTAATAAATTTTCAAATGTGCACAGTGAGTCCAACCATTAAATTAATAAAAGATTGTAGAGAAAGTTTCAGAACGAAACATTATTTCTGCCTCTGAAAAATCGGGGCAGGGGGGAAGGCAACCCAGAACAGTTGATTCCATGTATCCAGTCCGAGTTTAAGTACTGGATTTCAGTCTTCAGAACACTACAAGGAAATGATACAGACTTCAGTGGTATGAAGTGCATAGCTGGATAGATGAAAAGAATATAGACCAATTCAAGACTGTACTGAGAGGTTTGATTCCATTATTGTCCAGCCATCTCTGTCTTGCCCTAAACTTGTCACAAACTTCCCTGATCACCCCCTCTTCTCTGAAGCCTTTCTCACCTTGACCTTATAGTGAAGCTGGATGTGAGATTTATTATTTGAGACCTGAGAATAGTCTGCATAGAATTTTAAAATTTTGCACAAGTATTTCCTAGTGCTAGGATTTCAATATAAAGTAACTTGCTCCAAAAGGACTGAAAAGGCCTTGGTGTTTTTATTCAAGTGATCAAAATACTATGTTGTTACTCCAACTTATTTCAAGCCTTCACATTCTCCTTTCCTAATGGTCATTCTCTTTGCCCATCCCAGAGCCAGTTACAGTTCTGGCCTTGTTTTCTTTAAAAAAAACCCCAAACCACCAGTTACATAATTTTGGTGCATGTTACTTAACACATGGCTGTCAGCACATGTTCAGCAGATTAAGGAATTCTTAAAATTTCTTCTAACTACGTAACATGATAAACATTCTTATAAGCAGTGAAGCAAGTAAGTCTCAGTTTCTTTTGTATTATCTTTCCATTTGGTTCTCAGTGGTCTACGATCCAAGCTCCAACAGAGGCTTTTCTCCTGATTGCATGAATAACCTGACATCTATTAAGAAGTAAACTCATGATGAACCTTTTTCTTCTCATTGGAGAAATAGTTACCTCTCTCATCAATCTATACAAAACTGTTAAAATGTTGAAGTGCTGAGACCTTACTCTGCTTCCTTAAACATCACAAAAAGATTTAAATATTAAAGAACAGAGAACCATGTACAACTAATTTATTTTCCATTGGAAAATAGTCTAAACAAGACACATGTATGTGTTTTTTCCTACTAACTTGGCCTCTGCTTCATCTCTGCTTTCTGCCCTTTTCTAATGATTCTTGTGGAATGGGAGGCCACAAGACCTACTGATCAGGACACATGGCTGGGAGCAGAAAGCAGAGGTGTGTCACCAATTCCACTCCTCATTTCCCTGCAATAAATTAAGATAGTGCAGCTACTTATTCATCTTTTTTTTTCCCTCTCTTTACCACTTGACTGAAAACAGGAAAGTCCTCTATTGTGCTGTATTTCTACAGGGGAGTCCCTGTCATGTATCCAAATGGTGTCTGCAACAGCCTTGGTAGGTAACAGTAAATCTTACAGTTTTGTGCCTCCATGGATGTGCTCACCAGAGTTTTAAACTCCCTCAAAATAGAAAAAATTCCAGTATCTCACAGGTTCACAGGTTATTCTGAGCTGGAAGGGACCCACAGGATCATCTAGTCCAACTCCCAAGTGATTTCCACCCAGGGATCAGGCCCACAAACGTGGAACCACGGGCACCACGCTCCATCCATCCAAGCCTCCCACCATCCAGACCATGGCACTGAGCTCCTCATCCAGTCTGACCTTAAACACCTCCAGGGATGGCGACTCCACCACCTCCCTGGGCAGACCATTCCAATGACAGTGAAAAAACTCTGTGAGTTCTCTCTGTGAAAAAACTCTTCCTAACATTCAGTCTAAAACAACCTCTTCCTAACATCCAGTCTAAACCTCCCTTGGCACAGTTTAAGGCCATGTCCTCTTGTTCTGGTGCTGGCAGCCTGAGAGAAGAGATTCACACTCACCCGACTGCAACCTCCCCTCAGGTAGTTGTAAACAGCAATGAGGTCACCTCTGAGCCTCCTCTTCTCCAGGCTGAACAACCCCAGTTCCCATAGCCGCTCCCCATAGGGCTTGTCCTCCAGTCCTTTCACCATCCTTGTCACCCTTCTCTGGACCCTCTCCAGCAGCTCAACAGCCTTCTTAAAATGGGGAGACCAGAACAGCATACATTACTCAAGATGTGGTCTCATAAGAGCATGCATTTTCTTCCTTGCTACAGGAAGTGCTCAAACTTTTAAAACAAACTAGCAGATGATAAAATTCCTAGAGAAGCAAAATTCTTGGGATGCAGAAATTCTAGCAGGGATTTTGCAAGAAGCAGTGGTGATACTTCCACCAAGTTACGCAGACTTACAACAGTGCTCTAGCTCCATGCTACAGTTGTGCTGAATTTCAAGCTAGTATTTCCTCCTTTCTGGGCCATGTAATTAACTGTAGTCACATGCAAAAATAAATTAAAAAAACCCAGGGTCCTATACTGGGGGTGATGCTTACAATAAATATTAAGTGAATTCAATTACTCTTTTTTGGAAACCCTTTGTATCACTAAGTTCAGATGCTTCGACCCTTTTCCTAGGTAAAGAAATATCAGGAATGGAATGGAAGAGAATAGTTAATTTGGAAGGGACCAGCAGTGACCATCTAGTTCAATTCCCTGACCACTTTCGGCAGACCCAATGTTAAAGCGTGTTATTAAGGCTACAGTCCAAATGCCTCTAACCACTGAGAGGCTTGGGGCATAGAACACTTCTCTAGGAAGGCTGTTCCAGTGTTTCACCACCCTCTTGGTCAAGAAATGCTGGACATTATTATACCCAGTCTGAATCTCCCCTGGAACAGCTTTGAGCCACTCCCAGGCATCCTGTCCCTGGATCTCAGGGAGAAGAGCTCAGCAGCTTCCTCTCCACATCCCCTCCTCAGGAATCTGCAGGGAGCAATGACGTTACCCCTCAGCCTCCTTCTCTTTGAACTAGACATAGCTAGTCTTTGTGTAGGACCCCCATCTCCGAGTGGTTAAGCATTACACATCCATTTTTATTTAAGAGATTTTAGGACCCATTTAGATTAAATGGGAAGACAGTTTGCAGTTTCTACTAGCATAAAGCAATAGTAGAGTTGCTTGAGAGGTAATTTTAACGAACCTCAAAGGAACTATTTTGGGATAATGCCACCAGTTCAGGCAGCACGAGTCTTTCTTACATGACTTCCTCAGGACTGTACAGAGCATCCACACTTGACAAGGTCTTGTATTCAACAGAGCTGAATGATTGAGCCTAGAGGTATGCATTCCTGGGTTCTTGACGAGGTGTGCCACTGTGCTCAAGGGCTAATTAGTAAGGTCTTCTTTAAGTGGCATTTTATCTTGGGATGTACAGGTTTGCATTCAAAAAAGGTAATTAGACAAAGTTTTAAGATGATGATCAGAAGTCAGTCCTAATGAACCCTAAATCTGGTGTCCACAGACTCAAGGACAGAGGTCTTATCACAGTGCTGAAAGATACTTAGGCTGGACATAAACAAATGTATCTGGTGAACAATTAAAGACGTCCCAAATTGGTTGGTCTTATGAATTCCTCTTTCACAGATTGTGTGCCATATGCTGTAAATTTCACTTAAGAGATTGATAATGTTTTTGTTGTTGAAGTCTGCAGAAAACAAGTCATGCTCTCTCATATTTACAATATCCATGTTGGCTATGCTGGGTACATTTGCTTCTCAGGTGTATCATTCCAAGTAAATGTCCCCATTTTAAAAGGCCAATCCTTAATTTTATGCTCTATTATAGTTATAATAGTTGTCAAATGTAGCTGCCTTGCTGTGTGAAGTGGGTTTCTTAAAAATGTTTTGGGGCTATATTAGGAAGCTGGACATAAGTTGTTTGGTAACGCCTTCTCTTATTAATATTGGTCCATTTATATCAGGTGTGGCTCAATGATGATTTTCTAGCTGCATAGTTCACACAGACATTATTTATCCCGTGCAAACATTGAAACAACACTCACGGTTTTCTCACTGTACAGTCTGGTTATTTTTTCATTGTCTTTTATCAGGATTTTCATCAATGTTTCCCCACAGCTTCCAGATTGTTCACAATGCAGATGCAGCAGTTCTGTTCACTGGGCTGGGCAATCACATTACCCATGCCCTGCATTCTTTACATTAGTTGCTCATAGGAAGACAAATTTAATTATAGCTAGTACTATTTGGGGATGGATGAACACTTCGTTGGCTGTTTTAAAACCCATAACTGACATAGTAAGAAGGCCTAAGCTCCATTTTCTTCTTTCTGATACTTTTGGTAGTGACCGTTTATGTTTTGATACAACCTATTGCCTATGAAGGTCAGGTTGTTATCCAGCAGTTTGCACTGGTATAGCTCTTGTAGAGCTTAAGATCTGAAGTAGATGGATTTGAGTGCATTTTGAACCTTAGAGTTTTTCAGTACTATTTTTATGGCTGAATTTTTATTTTCCATGAATGTTTAAATAATTTAGAAGCCTTACAATGTTTCTGACTATAACATCTTATGTATGAAGTGAGCTTTACTGGTTAACTTCAACATTATCAGTTCTAAGTCTAGGCTACAGATCCTACCCATTCTGTGTTCCCTAGCATCTTCTTAAAGTGGAATTTTTAGTGTTTCAGGAAAGATTTAAGGCATTTTTTTTTTGTTTGAGAGATTCTATTCGTCCTTCTAATAACCATTATCAAGGGACCTTCTGAATATTTTAGATCACATAGGGATGATTGCTACAAACTTTCTGGATTTTGTTGCGGTATTCTTTGCTACAAAAGGCATAAAAATTTTGTAGGTAGGAATTCCGAGCCAGTATTTTTCATTCAAATGTCTATTTTATAGCTTCTTAAAAAGCTGTACACAGCACAGAATTATTTGTGACATGATTGCTTTAAAAAAACAAAACCCAAAACAAACATGCCACTTGTATACAAGTCGAAAATTACTTTATTTAAATGTTTAATGACTGCAATGGTCCAGGTAAGAGACCGTAGGGTATAGCCCATAGTTATTAAGCACTTAACACTGATAAACTGTATGTTCAAGAGACCCACTTGGATAAAGTGCTTATGTCAATATATGTTGAGGAAATGTGTTTCATTTAGAAAAACGTACAGCAAAAAGTAAACCTTTATTTATTAAACCAGTAACACTTATGAAAAGCATAGTAGAAAATATTTCTATTCCAGTGTCTTGTTTATCTCTGGCACATATAATGTCTATAACTTCACTTAAATTAATGTGTTTTTAATTCCTAGCATTTAGGTATATTCCGAGCCATTGGTAGTCTTCAAATACTATATGGAAACCTTTAGTAAGACTCTTTTTTGATTGCTTGTATTAGAGATGACAGAGGTTTTTCTGAAGTAATGGAAATGAAGAAGAGCACACTGCATTTTCTAATAATTGCTGTTTATATGTTGTTTTTCTGTTCAGTTTTGTATTGCATCTTACCTGGACTTGGAGACTTCAGAGAGATCAAAGCTGTGTGTTGGTCCAGATTAGAACTGAAAGAAGAGCAAAGGGCAAGAAATGAGGCAGAAGAAGAATAGCACTTTGTGGCATCTGTTTTAGGGGAAAGGCCTGTGAGATGTCAGATAATCAGTAAGAGAGCTCTTACGACTGCAGAGTCATTCTGGAGAATGTGGTCATTAAACTATAAAGATGATCAACAAAGATGGACAGGACCAGAAGCTAGATATTACAGTAGGGCTCCTTAAATTTTTAATCTAGCTTTTTAAGAGCTGCTCAGATTGAACAACTCTGATAGGAAAATCTGTATAATGCTTGTTTTGTAACTGCTCATCACATCTTTCAAAGACCTGTATCCAAATACATCCTCAGAGATAATCATGGTTGCCACAAAAAGACTTTTAGTGCTGGTCGTAGCATGTGGGGGAGTGAGTTGTGGAATTCCACTTACTTAAAAATGATGCCTGTGATTGTGAAACACGACTATGGACAATACAGCAGGACATAAGAAACAGAAATTGTAGGTAGAGGTCTTGTATGAGACCATCCGATTTAGTACAAAAGTAGATGAACTTTTGGGCGCACGAGACCTTCTTTAGTCTCAAATAGAACCATGGACTCAATAGCTTTACTAGTTTTATGGTATATCATAATACCTATGCCTCCTCATTAGCTTCCCTGTTAATGAGGCAAACTACCTATTTCTCTTCCCTAACACCAGCTCCAATGTTATCCCCCTAATAACTTCTCTTTTACTTCAAAGCTGTCAGCTATGTTTTCTTCCAGAGATGATGCGGTACTGTAAAGGTTTGAGGTAAATTGGGACCGAGCCAAAAAAAACCCAAAACAACACCCCCCAAAACACCAAAGGCTCTCCCAGGGCTGGAGGCTCACCTTCCCTCCCGGCATCCTTCTCAAGCTTTATGTGCTGCAGCTGTGGGAGACTGTTAATGAGCCCAAAGGCTCTGCAGCTGTGACCTGGGTATTCTGGGGGGGATTGCTGGAAATTTCCTCATAGACCAAAGCACAAAGATGTGGAATATATATACAGAATGGAATCACCTCAGGAAAGGTACACATCTAACTAAACTCTGAGCAATTACCTACTGGTTATATATAGCTCTGCTAATTTTATTTAGGTCTGCTACATAATTTTTAGACCTGCTGAAGGCCTCTGAGTGTTTGAAAAGCCTGGATGTTTTGTTTGCTTGTGGGTTTGTTTGGTTTTTGGTGCCTTTTTGTTTGGTTTGACTTGAGGGGTGTTGTTTGTTTGGGTTTTGGGTATTTTTTGAGTTGTTGGGTTTTGTTGTTGTTTTGGTAGCTATTGGTTTAAAGCAGCATAATACCTCTTGCCCCATCCCTGGAAGTGTTCAAAGTGAGGTTGGATGGGGCCCTAAGCAACCTGATCTACTGTACTGGGTGGCATCCGTGTCCATGGTGGATGTGGGGCAGAGTTTGGAATCAGATAGCCTTTAAGATGCTTTCCACCCAAGCTGTTCAATGGTTATCTGCAAATCTTTCTGATTTTTGAGGGATGAGGGAATGAATGAAGAAATACTTGAGGAAATGAATGTAGAAAACCTTGAGTACATGCTGGACCCACCAGACTGGAAATAGCAGTGACCTGAGTCTTAATCATTGAAGAACTATTACGTTTTACCTTTGTCTTCAAGCCTCACAATTCCTTACCATATAAGGAAGCCCTCCAGAAATGCTGATCTTCATAATCTCTAATATAAGAATATCACAGAATCAGTAAGGTTGGAAAAGACCATAGAGATCATCGAGTGCAACCTATCACCTATTACCTAACCTAGCCAAACCTGTTACCTAACCTGTTGCCATCCTGCTACCAACACACTTATAACACACTACCCTAATATCTAGGTCATGTCACCAAGTACTTCATCCAACCTTTTCTTAAACACCTCTAGGGACGGTGACTCCACCACCTCCTTGGGCAGCCCATTCCACTGAGAGATCACCCTCTCTGTGCAAAAGTTCCTTCTAATGTCGAGTCTAAATCTCCCCTGACGCAGTTTAAGACTGTGTCCTCTTGTTCTATCACTTGTAGCCAGAGTGAAGAGACCGACACCCAGCTGGCTACACCTCCCTTTCAGATAGTTGTAGAGAGCGATAAGGTCTCCCCTCAGCCTCCTCTTCTCCAGACTGAACAACCCCAGCTCTCTCAGTCGCTCCTCATAGGGCTTGTGTTCCAGCCCCTTCACCATCTTTGTGCATTGTGGAGGCAAAAACCTTTCCAGGGGCATTTATCTTTTGTGACAGATCTTGGTATCATTTTCTGGTGTAAGTTCCTTTCTTGTCTCCTTAGGCATATTGATACTTAGACCTTTGGCTGTACGCTAGTGAGCTTGGTGGGACAGAAACTTGTATTTTTTGCCTTGCAGCATGCAGTCTTCTAAAATGTGCTGGGCTGTGGCAGGACCAATTAGTGCAACTTACACAGCTTTGTTTCTCTCCTTTGCAAGAACAAGGTTATTGATCAGCCCAGGTTTTCTAAAGCTAAGTACTGTTTATTCAGTCATACTATTTATAGGAATAAATCTCCAGTAAAACAACAAACCTTTATCCCATTTGAGCAGGCAGGCTCTCAGTATTTGTACGGATCATCTGTTACCACTTCCTGGCAGTGACTAGGTGATAAGCAAACACACATGCTCATGTGAGGGCCGCCGCTGAGGTTGTTTCCAGCCCTTTGTTGCCAGACCTTTAGTAGCAGATCAAACCAGTAAAATGATACCCTACTGTCACCTTGGGTTGTTAAAGGACGTAAATCATGCACATTTCCAATGTTGTTTTTCTTGTCTCTGCTTTTCTCAGCTTTCTGCTGGGACTGTGCTGCAGGACTTGTAGTTCATTGAAAATACATTTCACTTGGCTGAGTCTGCTAAGAATACGTTCAGCAACAAACACTTAACGATAAAAGTGTCCTTTACAATATCAAAGCAGAAGTGTTTCAGTATTTTGAGCCTTCTCACCATCTGTTATATTGCTGCGTTGCAGTCTTTGACTCAGAATGTTAGGACATTGTAACAGGAACACTTTTATTATTTTAAAGGTGGCCCCAGTTTGAACTAGAGAGAGACATAAATCTTTGTCTACCTATTGCCCTCACAGAACCAGCTGAAACTGTCTATGTAGATTTCTTAGTGTTCGTTTTCAGAAAAGACAGAACAAACACAGCAGATATTTCTATCAATAGTTTTCTGTAGGCAGTGGCCTAGCTCTCTGTCTTCTTTTATTATGGAATGGAAGGGAGTAACCAGGCCAAATAATGATGGAGCTCAGCTGAACTGAATGAGCCTGAGATTCACTTAGTTGCTGGGCTTGCAGTGGAGTAAAACTTGATTTCTCTGCATCTATTTAGTGAGGGAAAGTGCAAGAAAAGCTGTAAAAGAAGGAGCTGTAAAGGAAAGGAAAAGTTGAGAGAAAAAAAGGAGAGGGCATAGAATGAATGAGAGTAAGGGAAATTGAAAGGCAAGAAAGGCTGAAAAGAGTTTTAGCTTTAAGGAGTTTTCAGAATTGGAAAAGGAAGAAACTTCTAAGAGTAAAAATAATGTTTCTTCTGGGTTATTGGTTATTCCAGGTTATGATGTAGTAAAGAGAGGAGAGACAAAATCAGGGATTTTGACTGGAACACTAAGTGAGATGAATTTTTAAAAGGCTTCAGTGCTTGAGATGAAGAGAATAAGGAAGCTAAATAATTATATGGGAGAGAAGTCTCAAGACATGTTGGAGTGCTTTCCAAGGTAGGGCTATTTGGCAGTATCTCTTGAAACCACTGTCCTGAAAGACTTGTGGAAAATATGAGGGGCATTAGCCAAGCCTCTTTATAGCAAGACCTTGCTAGGAAGCTAATACCTTGTGATATGTAAGAGTGAGATACAGTCAGCAGTTTCCCTTGGGCTGGCATACAGCTACTAATGCTGCACGATACTATACATCCTATGTTGCTTCAATTTGATTTTTTTTCTGCTCCGTCTTTCCTTAACAGAGCTACGCCTCTGTTCACTTTCTGGTAAAGGAATTGCATTAGCTGAAACAGTTGATATGCCGCATATGTTTCAATGTCTTACATTACACATGAATTTAGTGTGATGCTAAAACCCCTCAATACTTAGGTAACATGACCCTTCTTGCACTAATGGGTGAAATAACAAGAAACAGGTATGCCCCTTATCTGTCTCGAAAAAATGTTTTAGAAATCTGAAAATTCTGCTGAAGCTTTCCTAAGTGTTCATTTGCTCAGCCAAGCTAAGGGTCTAAAACCTGACATGTTTAGACTTAGTTCTTAAATTGTACTTTTACTGAGGACTGAATCTTTCCTGTTTCGTTTTGTCGAAGAGCCCATCCTGTAACAATAACGGTGCTGCCTGCAGAACAGTAAAAGAATTGTAAGAATTCAGGAAGGAAGTGCTTTCAAGCATCCCTATAGTTAGCTACACGGTATAAAACGTATCCTGTGGGGAAGGGTAATTTCTGCACATCAGACTGGACATGAAGGAGGATCCGTGTTTTTGATATTTTTGTCAGAAAAAAGATTTTCATTTTCCCTAGAAGAGCACTCAGTTGTTCTTTCTTTTCTGACCCCTGTTATTTGTTCATTGTGCAAGATTTGGTTAAAGTATCTGATACAACTTGAGGATGTTGGATTTGGTTAAAATATTGCACGAAGGAGGGACTGTGCTAAAGCCACGTGCTGTTGTGAATTTCCAGTTCTTGACTTTCTGTGCCTACTATTAAGATTTGGGCGGGAAATGTAACCTGATTCAAAGTAATGTATTTCTCAAACTTCTCTTCATGGTTTATGCAGTTAAGTTGCATGTGCTGTATTCAGATTGGTAAGTAGAAGACACAGGAGGCTGCCTTAATCCTCAAGAAATCTTGTATGACACAGGAAAAAAAATAAGTCTGAGTTCTCAATTTACCTCATGATGCCTGGGAACATGCTCTCCTCCTTGATTCGTGGCTCTGGAGGACCAGACCTAAGCATATTTTGTCTCAAACATTCTGAGTATTGCTAAAGGAAAGATGACTGGAGGAGAGGGTCCCGCAGAAAAGGGCACTGGATGTAAAAATCTAATTTTATCCATCAACTCTAAGTCCCCAATGACCCCTTGAGTTCTGAGATTTAGGGCTTATTCTGCAAAATGGAAAAGTTTAAGTCCTTGGATAATAAACCCTAAATAGTAGGCTTTGCAATTCCGCTAAGAAAGGCACTCAGTAAATTATTGGTCAAAATTCCATTTATTGAATCTAACATGAGCAGCAAAAAAAGCACAGTATAATCTTACATATCTTCAGATGCTGGGAACAGCCTTCTGCAGAATTGGAGAGACCCTAAATGAAGTACAGCCCACAGTGCAGCTGTGTTCTCTTGATATCTTGGTCTATGGAGCTCTTAGGGAATTTTCTGGTAGGAAAATTATTCTAGTCACCCTTTTACTGTGAGGTCTTGTTTTGACCCTGTGCGGGCATGACACCCCGCCACTGCTGGTGGTGAGTTGAGAGCTGTCAAGTTCCTTGCAGGGCTGAACTCTGGGTGTAGGGCAGAAGCACAGACAGGTGAATGCAGAGTTTTTCTTGAATAACAGAGCTGAGTCCTGTCCATGAAGGAAAAAGCAGACAGACAGTTTCGCCTCTTGATGAACTTCAGGAGGTTCACATCAAACCTTTTATCTGTCTTGTCGAGGTCTCTCTGGATGGCAGCATGATACTCTGGCTTATAAGCCACTACTCCCAGTTTTGTGTCACTGCAGACTTGTTGTGGGTACTCTCTCCTCCTCACTGGTTTGTGGTGCTATGTGCTGCTTTCCATGTGGCCAAGGCTCTCCGTTGGCCCTCTGTCCCCGGGGCTCTGTGCTCATCATTCCCGGGGGCGGAGGCCGCGCAGTCCTCGCTGCTGCCGCCCGGTGACCAAAGTGTAGAACTGCAGGTGCAGCGTTGAAGATTCCCCTGCTTGGTCTCGGCGCGGCCGTCGGGGGAGCCAAACACGGGCGTCACCTTGGCCTTCCTGGTGACCCTTGGCCAGGGGTGACATTTGGCTGTTTTGGGCCACCGTCGACATTTCCAGTGACCTTGGCCCCTTTGTGACCATCAAACTATTTGGTGACCTTTGACTTCTCACATGGCCTTTGACATTTGAACTACCTTTTCCTATAACCTCTGACTTCATAATGACCTTTGACCTTTTTGTGACCTCTGATTGCTGGATAATGACCTTTCACGTGCGACTGTTGACTTTCCAAACCTGACATTTGAACTTTGATTTTTTGAGCTTGACATTTGACCTGGTTTCTGCACCTTCTTTTATCTCGCTTTCTGGCTCTGTTCTTCTCTTACTCCCTTGTCTTTCAAATAGTTCTCCACATGCCAGTGCTATACCGTCCTGGGTTTTAGTTCTCTGCTGACTGTCCTGCTCCTTTTTGTATTTTCAGGTTTCCTCCCATGTATTATCTGCAAAGAAAAATAATTCCGGCATGCCCAAAATGCCAGGGAGTGAAAGGACTTATGAGAATTTATTTTCAAAGGCAAGAGGACTAAATATAATGGCACATACACAGCAGTGAAGAATGAGAGTCACGGACCCAGTATACAAGTGAACACACTGGATCGGTTTATTGAAATGCTGTGCGAATCTTATACAGTGAAGTAAACGTTTTTCACCTTACAGGTGGTGTTTGCTAGCTAGAATCACATGAGAAATTGTCTACAGGTTTACATACTTCAGCATGAGAGATCAGGGAGTAATACCTCAATCTCATGGGATCACTTAGGGACACTTTAAGAAGGGATCCACTTTAAGGACACTTTTGTCATCACTGTGGGATTGTTTAAGGGAGCAGAGACTAACATCTTTGGTACCGTGAGATTGTTTTAATTTAATGCAAACCTGCATGGCTTCTCAGCTCCTTTCAGGCATCTGCTGCTGTGATGCTTTTTTAGCCAAATGTGCCTTGCTCCTACAATACACCAGGCATGAAAGGATGCAAAACTTTTTCATTTCTGAGCCTTCTTAATGCCTTTGTTGGCCCCACCTTGTGGGGAGTCCAAGATTGTCTGTGAAAAAGTTATCTTTTCAGGGAGTTAACTACTCTGCACGGCCAGAGTAGTTTATTCAATTATTATTAAAAATTATTTAACATAATTATAAAAAATTATTATTAAAATTATTAAACAGTAGTTTATTTAATTATTATTAAATTAATAAACAGACCTTCTGTTGCAGACAGACACATGGAGCTAGAAGTGACCTGCAGGAGGATCTGGGAGTGGTAAAGAGATGGCTTTTCTGGGGACAAGGAATCCCAATTCTGCAGCATCTCAAGACTGTGCTTTTTATGAGGCCTGAGAAGCTGGTCTGCAGTGGAGGTGAGTGCAAGAAGGCTTCTCTGGCTTTCTCCAGGCTTTGTTCCTGCATTTCAGGGTGGCTCAGGGGTGAGTATTTCCTGACTTTCTAAGCTCTTTATTCCTTTCTTTTCAGGGTAGCTCTCCAGCCACAGCTGTCTCATGTTGCCTTAGTAATTACAAGTGAACTGACTCCAGCTTCATTCAATGCTGCCATGGCAGAAAAGAAGAGGTTTTGTTTTGTTTTCTTTTGTTTTATCCTGCTAAGAGCTGCAGAGTTGTTTGAGGATGGTGAGGACCACGTGTGTCATTCTGCTTCTGTGCTTTTCTCTGCCAGGGCCTGGCTTGGTCAGAAGGATCAAGATGAAGAAGCAGCTTCCCTGAGGCAGAAAGCACAAGTGGAACATGGAACTCCAGTGGCAGGGAGGTGAGCTGCCTTTTTTCACTCCCAGTCCTTTTGGAACTCTGGTGGTGTCATGGATATGAATTCTTTTGCAAAGTGCTCAGTCGATGCACGTGCTTCTCTTGGCTTGGAGCGGTGATGCTGGTTTGCAGGTCATTTGTTTTCAGCTCTGTTTGATTTCAGTTGATTGTTCTGGACAAAGAACTCCCCCATGTTTCCCTTGTGGTCTGTGTGTCCTGTTCCCTGTTGATTGTGGAGAGAAGGGAATTGGAAGAACAGGTTTTAAGCTGAGAACAGGCTACATTAATTCCTGATTTCTTCCCCTCGTTTCTTTCTAAAGCTTCCTATGACCCCTCAGCAGTAAGAGAGGGCGGATCAAAGACCCCCTTGCTCCGAGGTCCTTGCCTGACAGTGCATGAGAAGACAGTCACTTCTCCCAGTTTGTGCACTTGCATTTGTCAGGAGGACTCAGGCAGCTGGGTAATACAGCCTCGTACTTCTTTCAGAATTGTCTCTTCATTCCCCCACACCCGTTACGTTACCTCATAAAAAGAAATCTTAGTCCTTCTGAGAGATTGTGCTGACTGTCCCTGAAGAAAAAGCGGTGTGCAGTGGTTTTGCTTGCCTGGTCTTATTGTTTTAGGTTTGGCCTTCCAGATGCCCGTGGCCACAGTGCAAGAATCTGTCTCTGCCCACTGGAGCAGCAGTAAGAGGTGACTTGGGCAGGGTTGTTTGTTTGACTGTGTTTGTTCCAAGGGGTCTGGCAGTTGGCACATGGAAAGGTGGGAGGGTGGATATTTGTCCAGCCAAGAATAAGGGCCGTTCCTCTTTGGTCTGACCAAGGGTTGTGCCTCTGCCAGCTTGCAGTGAATAATGATTTGGTTTGCGTAGGAATGATTATGGTCTGTTTTACAGTCCCCCTTTTCCACCTGGAAGAATTTTGAAGGGATTCCTTCAAAAATCACCTACCTTTGAGAATTTGAATTGGAGAGCAAATGGTGCAAAAAGTAAAGTAACAATGTAATAAATAAAATAATAAACAGACCTTCTGTCCCTATCAGACACGTGGAGATAAATGTGACCTGCAGGAGGATCTGGGAGTGGTGAAGAGATGGCTTTTCTGGGGACAAGGTATCCCAACTCTGCAGCATNGGCTCCGGTCAGACCACATCTCAAGTGCTGTGTCCAGTTCTGGTCTCTCCAGTTTAAGAAGGATGTTGAGATGCTCGGGAGGGTCCAGAGAAGGGCGACAAGGATGGTGAAAGGACTGGAGGACAAGCCCCATGGGGAGTGACTGCGGCAGCTGGGGTTGTTCATCCTGGAGAAGAGGAGGCTCAGAGGTGACCTGATTGCTGGTTACAACTCCCTGAGGGGAGGTGGCAGTCGGGTGGGTGTGAATCTCTTCTCACAGGCTGATGACACCAGGACAAGAGGACATGGCCTCAAACTGTGCCAGGGGAGGTTTAGGCTGGATGTTAGGAAGAGGTTTTTCCCAGAGAGAGCGATCCCTCAGTGGAACGGTGTGCCTGGGGAGGCGGTGGAGTCACCATCCCCGGTGGTGTTTAAGAACGGACTGGATGAGGATCTCAGTGTCATGGTCTGGATGGTGGGAGGCTTGGCTGGATGGAGCATGTTGCCCGTGGCTCCAGGGTTGTGGGCCTGATCCCTGGGTGGGCGTTCACTTGGGAGTTGGACTCGCCGATCCTGTGGGTCCCTTCCAGCTCAGAGTAACCTGTGAACATGTAATTCCAAGTGAACTGACTTCAGCTTCATTCAATGCTGCAATGGCAGAAAAGATGGTTTTATTGTTGTTTTTGTTTTCCTGGTAAAAGCTGCACAATCATTTGAGGATTGTGAGGACCACGTGTGTCATTCGGCTTCTGTGTCTGTCTCTGCAGAGGGAATGGAAGCTGAAGCAAATAAATGAACACTGGACACCAAATGCCCTGCTACAAAAACCAGGTGAACACTTTCAATTTGTTGTAGTTGAATGTTTGCCAAAAAGATGATGAGATGTTTGCCAAAAAGATGAGATCTAAGATTATAAATTATTTAATTTGAAATCCTTCAAAATACAGTGGG
>WEKX01004032.1:36011-52876 GCA_013390025.1 Pitta sordida | reverse complement strand
TGATTCTTTGTTTATAATTTAATTTCCTAATTATATTGATATCTGACCAAGTTTTAATTCATTTAACACAATTTTTACATTTTTCCAGTTGCACAGTTACAGTATTGGCAGACTTTTGCAAATAATTTTCTTGGTGTTGGACAAAGTTAGGTTCAACAATCAATTCCATATGCTCCAAACATGAAGCCAGTGAATTATTTTTTTCATAACCACATTCTAGTGGATATTAATAGGCCTTTTAGTTCTTGATTATGGACTTTTTGTTTCAGAGAATTTGTATTTCTGCCTAGGATGGAATTTACATCCACAGATCAAGGAAGGTATCAAGAAAAGATACCAGAAATTTTAAAATATTGAGAACCATAGAATCTAAAAACTAAGAACATCATCTCTCTGAAAAGAATTGATTAGGCAGTAACTCAGTCACACACAGACAGAAATTTAACAGCACATACAACTAGCCAACAGCTTGCAGCTGTAGCTGGACAACTACACAGAGGGCAAGTATAACACAGTGTACTTGCTTAAAAATTTACCAGGAGCAAAGGACCTACATCAAACAGATTAACTTATAAGTGAGGCATTTCAGAGGGAAAAGAACAAAAATAATCTTCCTATAATGGCTCTTAGGAAATTGACCAGACTTAAGCACCTGCAAAAGCTTAAGTTGCAGAATCTGTCACTATCATGTATTAAACATCAATGCTCAAGACCTGTGAAAGACATTTGGAGTTCCACCCTCATCCAGAAAATGCTGACAAGAAGTAACTGGAGTTACATTGGAGAAAACATTTTACTACCAAACTCAACGACGGCTGACAATGGAACAGGTATTAACATCTGACTCCTATTCAATACTCTGGGCCATTTTTGCACTGTATATCCTACACTAAACTGATTAAATGCACAATGCCCACCTGGAGGTGGGGGTGGAAAAAAAGTGTTTGCACTTCTACTTTCTGAAGGTTATCTTCACTACCAGAAAGAAATGACAGGGGAAAGAAAGCTGTAGGTAGAGACATCCATGGTGAAGCTGTTGTGGGAGGAAAGGAAAGCTCCTTTAATTGGGACTCCAATTACCAGGGAAAGAATGTAACAGACTGGCAGNCCTCCACCACAGTGCTTACACACTATAGAAAAAATGACATAATCAGTAGTTTTTCTAAAGAACACAAAACCCCACCGATTGTCTACTATCAAGCTTCCTAACCCATTAAAATGTTTGCATGTTTCAGATGTCACTATACACACATTTAAATCATTGGTTTCAGATGAAGAAATAAGTCCTTATAGCTACTCACTGTTGCTAGGGAACACATCATCATCAAAGAACAGCCCAAAGTATTTCATTAAATTGTGAAAGACTTTTACCTGAACTTCTACTTATTTAAGAAATCCTACTGAGTTAATGGACTGGAATGTGGCAAAGGGTGGTTGGTTGTTTTCTTTGGGAGTTTTTTCGGGGGGTTTTGCGTACAAGCAGAAAGGCTGAAAGACTCTTGAAGAAGATTCTCGTAAAGAAGGGAATGTGTACAAAAATGATACAAAATGGTTAAGAAGACTCCACAATATATGCAGGGAAGGATACTGCTGCTAAAGGAAAAAGAAATCAGACAGCTATCAAAACCAAAAGGTACACCAGATGACTTTTATTCTGTTTACCCAAAACAACAAACTTAATCTCTATATACATCAAAGAATCACATTAATAATTTTGAACATATCAAAAAGGGGTGCTCAATTGTTAACCTTTAAGTTTTTGAGCTTTATTTTGTCAATACTCCCTCTAAGTGTTCCATTTGGTAAAGAAATAGGATTTTGTGTTGGGCTTTTTTGTGTTGCTTATTTTTCTTTACTTGGGTTTTGTGGGAGATTGGGAGCTAGTGGCGTTTTTTGGCAGCTTTAGGAACATGAAGGGGGGTTGTTTGTTTTTTATTTGTGGTTTTGGGGGATTTTGGTTGGGGTTTTTTTTTGTGTGTGTGTGTGTTTGGTTCTTTTTTGTTTATTTTTAAAGTAGACTGTATTTGAGTGCAAGATAAACCTTGTTTTCCTGCACCCAAATTAGAGAGCTTTGTATCAGTGATATGCCATATTCATTTACATTGGCCCTTTAGTCACTGTCAAACAACTTGTCAATAAATGATGTACTCATTGATATAAGCACATCANTCAGAGGGAAAAGAACAAAAATAATCTTCCTATAATGGCTCTTAGGAAATTGACCAGACTTAAGCACCTGCAAAAGCTTAAGTTGCAGAATCTGTCACTATCATGTATTAAACATCAATGCTCAAGACCTGTGAAAGACATTTGGAGTTCCACCCTCATCCAGAAAATGCTGACAAGAAGTAACTGGAGTTACATTGGAGAAAACATTTTACTACCAAACTCAACGACGGCTGACAATGGAACAGGTATTAACATCTGACTCCTATTCAATACTCTGGGCCATTTTTGCACTGTATATCCTACACTAAACTGATTAAATGCACAATGCCCACCTGGAGGTGGGGGTGGAAAAAAAGTGTTTGCACTTCTACTTTCTGAAGGTTATCTTCACTACCAGAAAGAAATGACAGGGGAAAGAAAGCTGTAGGTAGAGACATCCATGGTGAAGCTGTTGTGGGAGGAAAGGAAAGCTCCTTTAATTGGGACTCCAATTACCAGGGAAAGAATGTAACAGACTGGCAGAGCACAGGTTGAGCAGAAAGAGGCAAGTGGCAAGTCTGCTCAAGATACGAAAAGCAGCCAGCAACAGAAGTCTTAATACTACCTTCTTGTTGGAATAGTAACAATTTGCTTTGTTTATTTCCAGACATAAAAGATTTAAGACTGAGTAGCATATACCTATTCGCATATATTTTCTCTTACTGTGTTATTTTTTCTGTTGCTAAATTCAGAGCATCCAGATGCATTTGAGCCAGTCGCAAGCCAGGGAATGTCAAAAAAGCACCAATAAGTGAACACAGAACAGCCAGGAACAATTTGAAGGTTAGTTTAGACACAGGACCCCTAAAAGAAAAGAAAGGAAATAAGCATTTTCTTGGGGAGGAAGTTGGGGGGTATCAGAGAGACTATTTTCAACTCAACAGTATCTAACATTTAATACAAAAAGCCAACAGTATTCTATAGTCTTACTCTGGAATACCAGCATTACTACAAACCAATCAGAAGTTAAAATTTAGAAAAATAACTTCAGAAACCAACCAAGTCACCTATTTATTTCCTAAGAAAACAGAATACCTAAAATACTGCCCATAAGATGTTAATTTGTTAGCAGAAAGGGAGAAAGAAAAGAGTAATTTTGTATTGTAATTAAAAATGAATTCTATAACAGAAATAGTTAATAAAATGGTTTTAAGGATTTATGTTTGTAAGAGAGGAACAGACACATCATAACCTTAACTGGTCAAAGACAAAATGGATACTTCGTTCCACCATTACCCATTAAAAAAGTCAATCAAACCGTTATTCCTGCAGCATTTTGCAGAATAATCCAACAGACACATGACCATTAATATCTCTACAAAGTAATTAATATACTATATAAAAAAATTNGAAAATACAGAAGTTAGTGAACTTGCAATAACTTAGAAAAGTACAGTAAAGAAAGCCTAAGAAACAAAATGGATTCCATTATGGGTTTCCCATGAGTTTATTCATAAATGACACTAATCTAGATTGACGAAACTTCTGTTCCTTAAACATAAAGATATCCCATGGCTTTTGCATCATACTTGAGATCTACCAACCAAGAAATTCAAAGTTGTGCCCACAGTGACAAAATGCCTCATGAATTTTAAAGCATATGTATAAAGAAAGAACTGTGACAGAAATCCACTTTGCAATGTACAAAAGTTGCCTGAGACAGTGGTTGCACATTTATGTAACATCACAATCTATGGCATGTTCCTCCAACAATCTATACAAAACTTGGATGTCCTGTGGCAAGCAGGTATTTTTGCATGATAAGTAGACACTATTACAACCTGAAAACAGGACAGAACACCAAAATTTATTCCTAATGCCCACTTTATCACAAACTCTACCTTGTAGTTTTTGCCCACTCAATCTCTTCATGCCATGGGAATGGCAAAAAACACCTATCATCTGTTTTAAACAGATTTTGCAAAGCTGAAGAGAAAACCCATGCAAAATCGTTTACAGGTTTGAACCACATTTTATGAACTACAAAGTGTCAGAAACTATCCCCATATTAAAAAGAAAACACTAATGCAACTTCAGTTACTTGTGGGTACTGACAGACTCTTTCATTAACCCACCTCTTCACATTATGGTAGATACTATAACCATCTACAAGAGCAAAACATGCAAACAACAAATGCTTGCTAAGAAAATCCAAGTGATTCAGTTATAAATGCACATATAAAAAAGACAAATGTATTTCCAGACACTTACTGGGATTCCAAACCTTGTTTTTCAAGAAACTGCATAGCACTTTCTGAGAAATTTGAGAATCCTGCAGAGACACATAGATTTTATTTATTACAGTACAAATGCAGAATCCCTTTTTGGAAATAAAACACTGGGTAACAGGCTATCTTATAAACAATTTCTCTTATGTCTAGAATAGTTCCTTCATGTGCTAATTAGCCGCAATACAATAAAACTGGATTATTCACATATCTAATACTTGTACATCTCAGGAAGAAAGAAAAAAGGTAACCATTTCTGTCTATTCTAGTAAAGGAGCTTCACTTTATTATAAAAGTTTGAAAGGGTTAAATCTAAAAGTGCAAGATAAATATAATGCATAAAACAAATACAGAAGACTCTCGATTATCCGCGGTTCACCTCCCTGCGTATTCAATACTTCGCTGTTAATTTTTCAGCAAAATGCGGGGGTGTGCGCATGCACAGAAAACACCGCAAACAGCTCATGAATATGAAAATGAGCTCCTGAATATGTAAATAAGCCATGTCCAGGAGCCACCAGGACTGCAAGCCACATGGCCCATCCCATCCTGGGCCCATCTGCGATGTGTTTAATGTAAACGTGTGTCTGTTTGGCTAGCATTGCTCTCCGTCAGGCTGCAGGAGGGGGCTGCCATTGTTTGTGTCTGCGCATGAGAGCAGGAGGCGCCTTCCCACTATTGCCGTGGCGCTCGTGGATCCCCCTGTGGCACCCTTTGTTGCCAGGGCAGTAAAGGGAAGGTCAGCCCCACGGTTCCCACCTCCCACACCCATGGGCAGTGCCCACGCTCCCTCTGGGCTGCCCCAGCGGCTCAGACTGCAGGGCCATGTGGCACTGGTACACATCTGTGGTGTCCGATGCCAACCCGGAAGAGGGAGCTAGGTTCGCTGAAAAACTTTAAAAAAAATTTTTACAATCAACACAATATCAGCTTATGTGAGTGTGTCCCATGGGCACCAAGTATGCTTGGACTGCTTAGGAAAATTAAAGACGGGAGAAACACCTCCCTCTCCCGAGCAGTGGTGGCTGCCAAGGGACTGCGGCTCTCCCTGGCATGGGAGAGAAGGGGCAGCAGCCCCAGTGCTGTGTGGGGAGGGAGCAGCACAGGACGGATGGACACCCATGTGCTCCAACAGGGCGGGCAGGTGCCTGCGCACTGCAATGGGGTGGGCAGCTTGAGTTCTTGCTCTGTCATGAGCCCAGATGCCAAGGCTGGGAAAAAAGAAAAAACAAAAAAAAACAAGGGAAAAAAAGAGAAGTGTCTGTTTAATAGTTCCCAGTCCCAGCAAGTCCCACCCGATCCCATGGTGGCAAGGGGAGGGAGCTCAGAAGGGAGCTGCGAGCGGCATGGCCTGTCCCAGTCCTGTCCCAACCTATCCCACGGCTGTGAGGGGATGGAGCCAGGAAAGGAGCCGTGAGTGGCGTGGCTTGGCCTGCCGGCAGTGTTGTCCCATCCCTAAGGGGATGGGATGACAGGCGGGGCTGAAATGCATACTCATGAGTTCACTGCAAAATTCATTGCAAATCGCGGTCTTCGCAGCCTGGCCCCAGACCTGTGGGCCCCGCAAAACCTGGGGGCTCACTGTAACCTAGGCAAAGATTACATTACTTAAAAGAAAGCAGGGAAACCAGTCAGGATGTTCTTTAGAATCTACATTCGAAGAAAAACGTCTTAAAGTTTATGACATATACCACTCATTTAACAGAAATATTCTCAAAAATACTGGAAATAATTTTTTCAGAGCATGCAATCACTAGAGCTGTTTCAAACACTAAAGAAAAGAGTTACCTGACTCCAATCCAAACTCTAGATAGTTTTCTGTCACGATGAGAATTGCCATTGCTTTCACAAAGAAGAAAAAACCAAAGGTGACACAGACTGATCTTTCACCTCCATCCTCAACTTTGAAATAATGGGTAGTCAATGAAAATAGTACCTTACTACGTAAGAAAAAGGTCAAGGAAAATTAAGTTTGTAAAACCACTAAATACTCATTAGTATATACAGCAATCCCTCGAATCACGGAGAATTGGGACTAGGAGAATGTTGCAAAATCAGGATTCTGTGAAGAGCAGCAGTTCATACATATGCAAATAAGCCATACCCACCTCCCCGCCCTCTCAGCCCTGGCGAGCAGAAGGATGCCTTCTCTGCCATGTCCCATGCTGTGTGCTGAGTGGCTACTGCTGAGAGACACATGGCATGGGATGAAAGGTGTCGTGCCATGGCATGGCAGTGACTGTATCTGCCTCTGCAGCATGCAGCCCTGCCACCCTCCCCACTCTCCCACTGTGAGTGGTGGCCTGCAGCCCCCTTGGTGCAGCCCATGCCCCACCCCCCAAACTGGCAGTGGCCAGGGGCAGCAATCCCCGGTCTCCCTGCTGGTGGTGGCAGTGGCAACTCTTGGCCCTCCCACTGGTGGTGGCGGCAACTGCCAGTCCCTCCCATGCCCTCACCACGGTCCCCCTGGCTCCCACCTGGTAGCAGCAGAATCCCGTGGCAACCCCTAGTCCCCCTACCACCTCACCATGGCCTGTACCTCTCTTGGCCCCCCTGCTGGTGGCAGCCTACCCCAGCCCCCCTGCTGGCAGTGGCGACATGTGGCAACCCTTGGTCCCACCGCACCCTCACTGCGGCCCGCACCCCCCCCACTGGTGGCAGTGGTGGCCCATGGGGGCAACACTCAGCCCCACGCTGGCAGCAGCGGTAGCCCACAGCAGCAACCTCCAGCTGCAGCTCACCTCTAGGGGCTCTCACAGCAGCTTAATAATAAATCTCATATGTGAGTCCACGAGTGAGCAGCTCCTGCCGGCGACAACACGCCACCTCATGAGGCATATCTGTCCTGCCCTGCAGGGTGTGGTGGCCCTACCCCCCAGTGCAGCAGAGCCACTCTGCACATGCGCAGATAGAAGAAAGTTGCGAAGATTCGAGGGAAGTCTACAACATCATAGCTGGAAAAAATACCACAAAGAGGTAGGGTGTAAAACTTGAGGGATGAAGAGCTGAGGGATTACTGCAATAACTAATAGTAACTAACTTGTAGTAGCTAAAATGTCTAAGAATTATAAAGCTATATATGTATCATTTACACTAGGGCTGCTCTATGATGTGCCTTTTTTTTAAGAAAGTACAGTTATGCCTTNAGTACTCAAGATGAGGTCTGACCAGCGCCAAATACAGGGGAAGGACAACCTCCCTGGACCGACTGACCACACTGTTCCTGATGCAGGCCAGGATGCCATTGGCCTTCTTAGCCACCTGGGCGCACTGCTGGCTCATATTGAGTTTCCTATCGATCAGTACACCTAAGTCTCTCTCCACTTCACTAGTCTCGAGCCACTCCTCCCCCAGCCGATAGCGATGCATGGGGTTGTTATGGCCGAAGTGAAGAACCCGGCACTTAGTCTTGTTAAACCTCATACTGTTGGAGCCTGTATTCACAGATTACTGGTCTCCCACAGGTCCTGCGGAACCTTTAACCTGCAAATACGAGTCGGACATTAATATGGCAAATTATTGCCAGAAATACGGCAACTTTGGAACACTGCAACATCCTGGGTTCCTTACACCAGCAAGAAGCGTGGGAGTCAGGTTTCTCTCCCTTTAACTGCAGCAGCTAACACTGACAGGAGTGTTTTGTCTGAGGCTATGAATATCTGCATATGCACATATGCACTGGCAAGTCCAGGCTGGCTGCCATGGCCAGAATGGGGCCTCACATGGGTTCCTGTGTTACAGTTAAAGACTTCCTGACTCCTGGCAGGGCCAGCTGGGGCCAGAGCTGCCTACCACGGCAGTGCGGGACCACAGAGTCCTGCGGAATTATACACTGCACCATGAATAACTGAGACTATGGAAAAAATTGCCATGGAAAACTGAGGACGCGAATATGACAGCACAAATAAATGAGGCATGACTGTAGTATGTGTTCTGCCAATTTCAGGTTAAATTAGAGAACATGCTAAAGCATAATAACCACATAACAGGTAGCGAGGAACACAGTACTCTAGAGTACCTTTGATCTAGGTTTACATGTACAGTAATCTCTTGCTACTTTGCGCTTCACCATTTGTGGCTTCAATACATAGCAGGGGTTTTTTTCTGCACCTTTACAGGCTTCTCATGGGTTAGATTTAACTTTTCCACAACCACCATGCCATTATCAAACTGAGGAAGGGAGAAGTTAATCCAACTAAGCAAAAAGAGCATTGACAAGAGCACCCATGTCCTTTTCTGCAGCACTGCTCTCACTCTCTCTGTCCATATATCCAGAGATGTCCCGTCCCATGTGCAGAATCCTGTGCTTGCCCTTGTTGAATTTCATGCAGTTAGTTATTGTCCAGACCCCTTATTTATCAAGGTCTCTCTCTGCCCTGGAGGGAGACAACTCCTGCCAATTTTGTATCATCTGCAAACTTACCCAGTATCCTTCAAGTTGTGTGTCCAAGTTGTTTAGGAAGATGTTGAAGAGTACAGGGCCTAAAACAGAGCTCTCTGGAACCCTACTAGTGACAGGTCACTAACCTGATGTAACCCTATTCTCTACAATCCTTTGCACCCAGCCTGTGAGCCAGTTGCCGACCCATTGCAGATTACATTAACTGGCTGCCCTTCATTAACTTGTTGGTCTACCTTATCATAAAAGGAAATCGGATTTGATAACCAGGACTTTCCTCTCATGAAGCCGTGCTGGCACTGTCCTTCAGGTGTTTTGCAATACCTCAAGGAATAATTTTGTCCATAACCCTACTAGGCAGGATGTCCTGCACAAGTTCCAGGTCAGCTGGGGATTTATCATTCTTGTAGTCATGGTCCTCCAGGTCAGGGCACTGAGACACCCTTAGTCCATCATCAGTGGGGAGAGAGGCAAAGAATGCATGAACACCTTGGCCTTGTCTATGTCACTGAGGTGATCATCCTCATCTGGTAAGCACCTGAAGTAATTTCTGCACAGCTTTTTGCCATTAATATTTTTAAAAACCCTCTTCTTCTTGTCCTTCACACTTCTGTGCAGTTTCAACTCCAATTAAGCTTTAGCCACATGAATTTTCTCCCTACAGTGGCAGCAGTATCTCTGTATTGCTCCCATATCACCTGATCTTGCTACCACTGGGCATGCACCTTCCTTTTTAACCTTACTCTAAGATCCCCGCTCAGCCAAACCAGCTTTCTGCCTTGCCTGCTTGACTTTCGACATTTAGGAATTGCCTGCTCCTGTGCCCTGAGGAGGTGGTGCTTAAAAAGTGACCAACACGGATGGACTTCACACACCAGCAAAAACGCTTCCTACGGGGACCTTGCTCACTAGCTCCCTGAGCAGTCTGAAGTCTGGTCTCATGTCCAGGGTCCAAGTTTTGCTGACACCCTTTCNGATGTCCATTATCATAGCATCATTTCTGGTCTGACATACTGAATTAGTAATTAGTTACTAAGACTAAAGTATTCTCAGCATTCCAGAAGCCTGATGTCTCTCATCTGACTAGGTTCCAGTGATCACAGGGATTGTTACCAATACTTCTCTGTATCATTCTTTGCATCACCCTCCCTCACCCAAAAAGCTGTAATGCCTGAAGTAAGTTAACATATTTATGGAGATGTTAATGATAATATAAAATTAGACTGTACATCCTGGTACTGCAGCCTTCTGCACTGGCACTCCTCACACTGCACAGGACAGTACTACAGTACTTCATCCAATCAGCCCAGGAACCATACAGACCTGAACTGCAGTCCAGGAACCATACAGACCCCTACCTGCACATTCACACTATTAAGGTTTTGCCTTGAATTGATTACCAAATGAAAGCAGTGATACAACTGTATTCAAACCATGAGAAGTACATGTTATTGCAGTGGATTTTCCTACAATATATAATTCACAACTCTGTTTCACCTAGAATTGCAATTACTGTAGTGCTCTTTAAATTGGCTACTCACAAGATTTGAAAGATGAAGCAAATAGGGCTTTTTTTCTTCAGGAAGTATTAAACATCNTGATGAAAGAAATGAAGGGACGAACCAACACAGTATGCTGCAGCCTTTCAAAAGCATTAAACACTGAGCAGCTGGTCCAGCAGGTCTTCTGGACACTACCTCCAAGAAACACCTTTTAGTCTTCCTCTAACTACCCAGCCATTTAAAGGTTTATTTTTGTTTCACGAGAAATAAGACAGCTTTCACAGTATTCACGGTATAGATACAGCTGGAAAGGACCTCAAAGATCATCTAGTCCAACCTATAGTCCAACTAACCTAGCATACATCTAGATCATATCGCTTGCTTTCAAGTAAAAACATGGAGGCAACTGGATTTCTCTANCTCTTGTCAACAGAGATTTTAAACTCAACAATTAAAAACCAAGTAAACTCCTTTGTATTATTTCCAATTGCATCTAAATAAAAAAAAATAGTTTAAGGCTTAGAGATTATCTTATGTTATTTGATGACTGACGTCCCTAGATCAGCCTTCAGACAAGGTAAGACTGTTGCTTTCCTTTACTATGCCATGAATATTTTTCAGAAGTAGCCAATGAAATCTGACAATTCATCTGACAATGAAATCAGGTTACTTAAACCTTCTCCAAGGACAGCTCCCCATATACCTTACTTTTGCTATAACAGATTAATTCACCTAAATTCCTTGCCTTTGAAACAGAAACTATTGCATACAACACTGTTTAAAAGTTTATAGAAGAAAACCCATGTAACCCGATTTTAGTTGTTCTCACTAATTAATTTTAAATAACAGTATAGTTACTTTAATAAGGTACATGCTACTACTAAGATGGATCATCTCTCAGTGTTGTCCACCTTACTCTATCCTCATGAAGATTCCTTCTACCACCAATAAAGACAGCATTTTGTTATTTTACAAAGGCAGTCCTTTGCTAGTAAGCTGGCTGCAACTTCTACACTGAAAAATGTGATTGATAATTCAGTTTGCTAATTTTGAGTATCTGTTCTGACAGCACTCAGCTTCCGAAATTTCAGAGTAAGAGAAATTCATCTGTGAAGAGTTATTACCTGCAACAAACTGTAAATAAAGAATAATTAAAAATCATAACTCAAACATTGTGGTCTACACCAAAACAAGTTTTCAGAAACACTGCAGAACTAATTTTTAACCCAAAATTCACAATCAGAGGGTCATGACAAAAACCTGTCTTAAAAAGATGCCTCAACATCTTTGTGTTGCAAGTTCCTTTGTTATTCCTTTTCAGGTACTGGAAACTGTTCAGTGAGTGATGAAAGAAATGAAGGGACGAACCAACACAGTATGCTGCAGCCTTTCAAAAGCATTAAACACTGAGCAGCTGGTCCAGCAGGTCTTCTGGACACTACCTCCAAGAAACACCTTTTAGTCTTCCTCTAACTACCCAGCCATTTAAAGGTTTATTTTTGTTTCACGAGAAATAAGACAGCTTTCACAGTATTCACGNACCCAAAAAGCTGTAATGCCTGAAGTAAGTTAACATATTTATGGAGATGTTAATGATAATATAAAATTAGACTGTACATCCTGGTACTGCAGCCTTCTGCACTGGCACTCCTCACACTGCACAGGACAGTACTACAGTACTTCATCCAATCAGCCCAGGAACCATACAGACCTGAACTGCAGTCCAGGAACCATACAGACCCCTACCTGCACATTCACACTATTAAGGTTTTGCCTTGAATTGATTACCAAATGAAAGCAGTGATACAACTGTATTCAAACCATGAGAAGTACATGTTATTGCAGTGGATTTTCCTACAATATATAATTCACAACTCTGTTTCACCTAGAATTGCAATTACTGTAGTGCTCTTTAAATTGGCTACTCACAAGATTTGAAAGATGAAGCAAATAGGGCTTTTTTTCTTCAGGAAGTATTAAACATCCAGAAAATAACAAGTGTGTAATACATTTCCAAACTTACCAGAAAACTGTACTTTCTGGACAGAAATCTGTTTCTGACTGCCAAACAGAGCAAAACCAAGTTAGTTTAGAACTACATACCACAGATGAGCACTTAGCTGAATATTTGCATACACGTATTTTTCCCATAAGTGGCTTGGTAATAATGCTAATAAGCCATTGATACAAAGAGCATGTACAGCATATACATTATCCAAAAATGGCACTACCTTACATGGTCCTTTTTCCAAATGTTAAACATTTGTGTATCCTGCCCACCAACAACACAGAGACAAGAATTGCAGAATGATGTAAACTATTTGGAACACGTAGAGTGATTCAATAAATCAGAAAAGGATACACTGCAAAAGCCAAGACAAGTAGACACCACACTACGCTGATATTCATTTCCTGGGAGGGCTTCACAATGCTGTAATAGGCTTCTGTTACCACATACACAACTGTAGCTGCAACAGTGAAATCCACCAACCACTGATACTCAGGAAAATAATGCAGTGCTGAAAAACAGAAGTTTTTGTGTGTTAAAGGAATGTTTCCCAGCAGTTACCATCATGTATAGAATGGAGTAGCAATAAAAGAGGTTTTCAACTTAGTGAAGCCTAGACCCAGCACAACCAAATGGAAGTGCAACAACAGGGAAAAAGCCACATGTTTTTTCTCAACAATGTAAACTTCCCTTTTCAATTCTGCCACTCAATATTTGATTACTGCTCAAATTTATAAGGCTACAAGGTCTTATCATCTCATCTTTTATACATTAACCCCCCAAATCAAAAAAGCATACTTAATTTAGCTTTCACATCACAGAAACAAAACAGTTCAGCTCTCGAGATAAGACTAGCTGTAACTCCAGATAGGAGGGTTTTTTGGCTCTCTGCTGAAGAATAAAAGTGCATTGGCAATAATTTAATACATATGATCACTTCTTCTTTTGATTTAAATAAACCTTCCACATTTTGTTAATACAACATGTACAGCAATAGTTACTGTGTAAACAGCACTGTAAAAATTCTGAGGACCAAAATTCTGAGGACCGTATTGCAAGGCTGGATGATATGAATAGAGAGTTCCCATAGGTGCTGGAAAATGCCATCTGTGACAACAATGTGTGGCCTGTCCCTCCCAAACACTTTCCCTACACCTACACAATTTGGAAGTCAGAAAACATTACTGAACATTTGACTTGATTACAAGCTACCTGTTGGCAAACCCATGAAACTGGTCAAACTTGGGTATTTCTAAGTCCCATACTTATTTTTAAATAACAATCTGGTTAGATTCAGAAAAAAAAATTGTAAATTTTTCAAAGATAGTCAAACCCTGTCCTGTATCACTCAGGTAGACAAATGCTACAATTTCGAGGAAATAACAGTAATTGAAACTTGCGAATGCTTTATTTATGTGCCAGCTTAAAAAACCCTGCACTACTGTTAAAGGAACATTCTCTCCTGTAATTTAAGCTGAGAAGTCTCCCAGTAAGACTGTGCTTCCCTTTCCTTCTTTCTGTATTTACCCAGAGAAGTCATGCCTGCAAAAATGCATGTAAGAAGAAAGTATGTATGATTTTCTATAACAGAATGACTGATCATGATTAAAGAATTGAAAATGACCATTTAAAAAAATAGCTACTTACCTCCAAAACACTTAATGCTGCATATTAATGTATTGTCACTTCCCATTTTTAAGCATTTTACCTGAATGCTTTGGACGTGTGATTGAAAGGCCTAGGTTTCAATGCTACAGCACATTTCCTGCTTTAGATGAGCAGAAAGGATATGTTTCGGTATCTGCCAATTGTTACTTTCCTGTACAAAGCTACAAACTCTACTTTGAATAGACTATGAAGTGATTCTTTTTGTGTTGCCTTATATTGCAATGGAAGTCAGATATAATAGTTGTGCTTTATGCTGGATTTCACATACTTGCCCTTTTCCAAAAAACAATGCTATTAAAATGTCACCCATGGAGCATGAAAGGAGACTTAGCCCTAATATTTACCTTCTCATTCATGAACAGTTTTACATCTACTCATTCATTATCTACAGAAGAGATATTCCAGCACTCATTGCAAATAAATGCTCAGTAGAAACCATCAGGATATATTTGAAATAATGTATTACTGTTTCCATACAGTCTTCCTTACCAATAGTGTCCCTTTCCGTCACAGATTTTGTTTCCAGATGAAGATCAATATCTTTTGGAATGGTTAAGGGTTTGTTTTCAATATGACCATTATATTTTCTGTAAAAATAAAGAAATAAGTAGGTAATACAAACGTGGGTATTACAAAATAAACTTTTTTCAATATATACAGTCTGGTCTCCTGGATTGCGGACCTGCGATCTTAATCGGGTTCCACGAAGCCCTACTCTGGCGTTGCATGGCAGCTCATTAATATGCAAATTTGCCCCACATCCACAGATGGCTCCCCGGCGCTGTTTCGGCGCTGTATCGGTTGCCATGGTGGCCGTGCCGAGGGGAGAAGCAGCAGAGCCCCGGCTGTGCACGGGGGGTGGGGGGGGAAGCGGCGGACCCCGGGGAGAGTGGCGAAGTGGAGCCGCCACCGGCGGAACGGCACAGGCAGCTGCGCCGTTGCTGCCTGTGCTGCCACTGCCCACACTGCCGCCGCCTGCAACGCCACCCGCGCCACCACCGCCCACACCACCGGCAGGTCGTGCATGCGCAGTCGCGAAAAGGGGCCTCCTTCATCGCTAAAAAATCATGCCGCTAAGATGTGAAGCCACAATATGGGGGGCATGAAATCCAAGAGGGCCGACTGTAATGACATTTAAAAAAAAAATGTAAACCACTTTTTTCTTTTTCAAGTGCAAGTACTTTTATCTATCCATCTTAAAGTAGTATTTTAAGTTCTAATCTTGGGAAACAACCAGGTATGGTTTACAGCTTTAACTTAACAGACTTTGACGTACTACTGTGGTATGGATTTTTCAAATTGAAAAAAAGAGTGTGCTCTTAAAGGAAAAGAAACAAACTGTGGTACTGCAGTACAGGAGACCCGACAGTAATTTTTTTAGGGTTATATTAATTCTTAGAATTATCCAAAGAAGAAGATTTTTAATGGACAAAGTGTGGATAGGAATCCAAGGCATCTAGTTGTGCAAATCTACACAGGAAGTCCCAAGTACTGCCCAACTACTTGACTACCTGCAAGCCCCTGTGTACTTCCTAATTATTTGCCTACTACATGCACCTAGGAATACCATCATCCTGAGTGAGATGAGTATTTTGATGACAGAAGCTATTCCAGCTCCAAACAAGTTGGTGTTCCTACACTTTAATTACACCAGCAGACCCACAATCTACGAGACAGGCAGAACATATCCAGGATCATTGAAAGCTTTAATTCCAAGTAATTCATAGCAGCTATGGAACTTTTCATTAGCCTAACAATTTAATATAACACAAATGATTCTGAAGTAGAAAACCCGCCTAATACTCATGTGCTCTTATAACCTACAGCAGAAAGTACTGAAGCCCTGAATAAAACGGATCAAAAGTTCACACTATAGCTGTTTCCAAGGCTAATTTTCAAGAAAGTTGCTTGTATCTCCTTTCATCATTTCTCTTTTAATTAGTTCAGATTGGGAAAATATTTAAGTAATGTGCAGGTACGACATTTTGCAAGACTATGGGCTTGACAATGCAGATCCTTTATCTTGAAAAGACATGGGGAGTATCAAATAGATGCATCCTTATTTCTCCCACACCATCTGTCTCACACCTCCTTGTTGAGATTACTCAGAAGGAGATGGGCACTACATTTTGTGGAACCTAAATCAGTACATCTAAACTGACTCAACAGGAACAATTCCTACTTAACTACAGTTCTCCCTCAACAATCGTAGTTACTTTAGAGGTCACAGAGATGCATTTGTCAACTAAAAAGTGCATTATTCACTCAGCTGTTAAGAGAGCAAATCAAACATTATTTAAGTCTCCATATTATTGCTGTAGTTTCCTTGAAGTTTTGCATCCCCTTGTGAGACAGTATTCTTATGGACTCCTACACCCTGGTAATGGCATTCACTACAACTATGCTAAAAGACTGTCAAACCTGAGGAAAGGCAATTAAGAGCAAAGTATAATTATTACAGTAAACACTCTCCACTTCGCACTTCCCCTATCATGGCTTCACTTCTTTGCGGTGTGATTTCTCCACAATTGGGGAGGCGTATTTCACAGGACACTANGTCCCTTTCCGTCACAGATTTTGTTTCCAGATGAAGATCAATATCTTTTGGAATGGTTAAGGGTTTGTTTTCAATATGACCATTATATTTTCTGTAAAAATAAAGAAATAAGTAGGTAATACAAACGTGGGTATTACAAAATAAACTTTTTTCAATATATACAGTCTGGTCTCCTGGATTGCGGACCTGCGATCTTAATCGGGTTCCACGAAGCCCTACTCTGGCGTTGCATGGCAGCTCATTAATATGCAAATTTGCCCCACATCCACAGATGGCTCCCCGGCGCTGTTTCGGC